>CM043118.1:60597099-61084970 GCA_023701765.1 Hylyphantes graminicola | reverse complement strand
TTTGTTTACGAGTTCTTTTAACGACGGTCAATGAAAATTAGCATATCTAAGTATTATTAAACGATTGGCTGTGTTAAAGTGATAATCGCTTGTGTAAAGGGTCTAATTTATTTAATAATACATCTTAGAAGCACGCAATGTCGAAGTGGAATGTATGAAATTCGAAAGGCGGTACTTCGAATTCATGTGAACTTAACGATGGAATAAAAAGTCAGAACTTAATAACAAAACGAAGTTTTTAGTAAAATTGTATAGTTCGATTTTACTGAATAAATGTTTTAACATGTAAATTTAGTTTAAAATAAGTTTTCGGCAATAGTTTGGCACGAAATACATGAATGTGCTCGAGGAAAATAAACTGTAATCATAATTATATGGCACTCACTTATATATAATCACTATCATAATTATAACAAAAACTGCATCTATGTACAGACATTGTATAACGTGTCCCAAATAATTTGTTATGTTTAACTTATACATTTTATGTCATTTCGACAACCTTAACAATTAAAACGTCTAAGGCAAGGCAAAATTTAACATTGGTATGCCCATTTACAAAGTCATATAAAGTTTTACTAAATAAATAATAATTAACATCGATATCATTTATCGTTTCTTTAAAATTAAAACTTTGTTTGATAAATCCTTTTAAAGATGAAATACGGATTTTACAGAACTGTAGTAACATTTACACCTAGTATAGGTTTCAAATATAAAAAGTAATATTTAAAATTATATTTTCTTTATATTATATGAAGTCTAAAAAAAAGTATTAAGTTTCAAGAATGTATATTCCTAGAAAAATTAGAACAGGAACACTATACCTGAACATAAACGGTAGACTGTACCCTATACACTCTTAAAACAAAAGAGTGAAATCCACTCCAGTAGGAGAAGTGCATTTTCGACACTGGAAAGGAGTGAATATTAACCCAGACTGAGTTAAAATCACTCGTTTGGAGTGATCCTGTCGGAGGTTTAACACACAAAGGATCCACTCCAAAAGGAGAAGTGCATTTTCCAGACTGGAGGAGTGAAAATCAGACTGAGTTAAAATCGCTCGTTCGTTTTGAGAGTGTACTATAAAATAAAATCTTTTACATTTTAAATAAGATTTAAAACCACCCTTTTAATTCGCTCAAGAAACAGAATTAACTCAATTTGCACAGACGACTGTTTCGTAACATTTGGAATTTTCAAAGCTTAGATGACAGTGAAGGTATTGTAAATAAGGGCTGCGCCACACGGTAAGCCCCGGGAGTTACGTCTCGGCACGTTTTAAACAGTCGATGTTTATACTTGAGAAAGTGGCAACGGTAATCGAGGGAAATTATTGTAGGTGTAAGATGGATAAATAAAGTATGTCTGAAAAGTTTAATTATTATTTTAAATATATTTGATAGCACTACACAGCTTTGAATTACAACTCAATAAATTAAATATTTAGGGTGATTTTAATTACTTTAAAACATAAAATTTCTAACATGCAAACAAACATTATTTTAAGGTAGGCGAATACCCAAAATTCTAAAATGTTTACTATTACTTTAATCTTTTCCAAATTTGGCATTTTGGCCCAGTAGAAAAACACCGTTTAAAAATCAATTATATTTAAATAAAAAAATTGCCTAAAAAGCATTGTTCGTTATATTTGAAATCACTATGCCAAATTTGGAAAAGATTAAAGTAATAGTAAAAATTTTAGAATTTTGGGTATTCGCCTACCTTAATTCGTGAAATGCATGATGGTTTTTTTTTCTCGCCGAAAAAAATTTAAAGAAGAAAATTTAACGTATTAAAATTAAGTTTGTGGAAAAATTGATTTAAATAGTAGTCGATATATATAATCTGACCAGCTTAGAAACGTAGTTTAAAGTTTACTTAGGGGAAATATCTATTCCAGTTGCGGCTCTAAGGTTAAATGTAATGTAAATACTTATCACAAAATAAAATACCAATTTAAACAGATGAAGGTTATCCTAATAATATCAAAACAAGATATAGCATTTCCGGAAGTGAAACTTTAAAGTTCTGAGACATCAATTTTTTACCAAAACAGCTCTCTATTAAACATCAATCATAAAATTACTTAAAAAAACATCAATTGTGACTAAACACATTGTTCTTCATTGCAAAAGAATAAATACAAAAACCAGCATCCTTTTAATAGAAGATCATTGCAAAAGTTTCGATTCAAACGTTTTAAAAATTTTTAATTCATAGTTACCAAGGTCGAGATAGACAAATTTAAACAATTCGAAACTATTGTTTGTAACCTTGACTAACAAACTAGTCAAAGAATAGTTCTACTAATCTAAGTTGTGTAGTGGTTTATACTACAGGAAAGAAGTTGAACTATTCTTGAATGAAAGCTAACAAAAATCAAGGTGAGGTTGACAACTATGTCGTCAGGTTTATAATTTTTATTATTTAATTTTAATTTCCGCTATTGTGTGAGAACAAAATGTCAGGTTTCTGTGAGTTATTAGTTTACACACGACGATGTTCGCCAAGCAGGAAGTTTAGATGAGTTTTTTTAATTATTATTTCTATTGTTATTTGTCCTTAGAAAATGTTAGTAATTAACTGCGGTTTATGAAACAACTGTGTATGAAAGAAGAAACATGTATGCTTAATAATCGTAATTGCTTTTTCCTTTTAAAAGTTTCCTGTATGGTGATCTTCAAAAAGTTCATCTTTTCAAGACATTTTGCAGCGAAAAATAATTTAAAAAATAATACCAAAAAAACAATTTTATCGTAACTAAAAATTACTTTTAGTTTCTCAATACTTCAATAAAATCACGGAATCACACTATATCCTACGATATCTTTCCAATATAAATGAAATATCAATCTGATATGGCTGATATTTTTAGATTGAGTTGATCTTAAGAAATCCTTCAATATCATGTCCACATACATACAGATTTTACAATTAATTTTGAATTTTATGTATTGCTTGCTTAATGTATAATGTATGCTCTTTATAAGCAACTAAAAATTGGATTTTTTATGAACTTGACATCTTAAAAAAAAAGAAATATGATTCATATTTAGTAACTCTTTTGAATAATTTTTTTAATGTGGTTGGCTATGCCTTTCCCAAAAGAAAAATTGTAAAACAAATCTTACAATTTTGTAAACGTATAGTAAGCTAAAATGAATAATCATAAAATCCATAAAACAAATTTTAAAAAGAAAAATATTCTTATTCAAATCAACAAAGAAACTCGTGATATTATCATTATTTTTGTTTAAATATAATTCTTAGTAAAAATGTTTTCTCATTTACAATACACCAATTATTACTGCCCAAATACCTCATTGCTTTCTGTGAAGAATTTATATATTTTAAATGTATTAAAATATGTAAAATAAAAACCGTTGTATTCCCATAATTTTAAAAACAGTCGTTATATTTTAAACCAAAAAAAGATCTTCTCGCAGCATTGCAACTATAATCACTCCTCGCTTTTATCAAAACTGGTCCAATCAAAGTCTTTTTATATTTCAAAGATACGCAAATTCTAACCTTTAAAAAACTTTAAAAAATAAATGTCCTTGAAACAAAACGATAAACTTTTAAACAAATGGCGACTATGGAGATAAGAGCGAATAAATTTTGAGTGGAAAAAGTGTACTTTGACTTAAAATGTAACTCTTCATGGATATAAATGGGAGAAAGTACACTTTCACTGAATGCGCTATCTCTGAATTTTATCTAAATTTTGAGTAAAAGGGAAAATAGGATTTTTATCTAAAAAACCTTCAAATGTTATATCACCCCACATATGAATCACTCTTTGGAAGGATGGTTGTTATCCACATTTTTAGAAATTGAATTTTTATGGGGTTTTTTTGACCATATATACTAACATAAAATGTACGTTTTTGTACAATTCACTGAGCAGTTACAATATCAGATGTAATAAACATTTATAAATATTATTTTATAATTTTTTGAAGCATCAATTGAGCTTATTGTTTTTTTAAAGACAAAATCATACAAAAGGTGGGATTTTACACGGCAGTTAAAATAAGTAAAAAAAAATAACGCCCTTAATTACAAAAATTCGAGATCTAAATGCGACTCAAAATACAAAAAAAAAATAACATTTACAGTTACACCTTTAATAATTGAGTTAGTATTATATTAGAAGATATTCATAACTTCAGAAAAAGGATAATATTTTCGTTAAATCCTATGCCGGTATTCTGCCATTTTTTTCCGAAATTTACAGTAAAATGTTAAGTTGTAGATAATCACAATTAAACTTCCCAAGCTAACCCTAAATAAAGAATACAATTAGCTAAACTCCACTTTCTTACGAGTTCAGATTTGTTAGAAACGGTTTTCATAGCAATCTGTAGATTACTAAACAATTTGACTTTATGACTCATAAAAATTTAACAAAATTACAGATCACACTCTCATAACAAAATATGCTTAAAAATTCTCCGAAACTCACTTAACTTACTTTTTATCCACAGCAATACAAACACCCGCTCATTGTTTTTTCAAATGAGAGACATTTTTTACATTACGACTGACAAAAATTGAACAAAATTACAGATTATCCTCATCAACAACAAAAACAACACTCTTAAAAATTCTCCGAACTCACAAACCTACTTATAATTCACATAAACACCCACCCAGTTTTTCAAAAAAAGACAAAAAAAATATTCTTCCACGAGAAAACCGATGTTTCAGACCCATCCTTAAGCTCTCAGAAAAACTCCAAGAAAAAATATAATCACAATATGAAGCATTAAAAAAAAGAAGGGAAAAAATGAACGGTTCCTGTTCTCCGACCTACTTTAAATATCTGTTAAAAAGTCTAGACACTTTCGAATGTTTTGAGACGTCTGAAAAACAAGTCTCGGCCGCGACCTTGTGTTTCTGATTAGCGGTAACTATACCGACAGATGATAGTAAAGAAGGTTATGTCATATTTCGCTTCGAAATAGATCCCGATTTTTTTTATTATTCTCTTACTTTTTTATTATTACTACTTATAAGTATCGCAATGTGCATTTCGATATCGAACGTTTCTTTGCGCATGATATTTAGTCACTTGATCAAGAACTAATTTTTGCAAACATCAGAAAATATGACATTGAAAAACATTTTTTACCGAGAGTTGATAGGAAAGAAGGTTATGTCATATTTCGCATAGAAATAGCTCGATTTTTTTATTACTCTTTTATTATTACTACTACATTATCGCAATTCATTTGAATTGGATCTAATTTTTGCAAACATCAGAAAATATGACATTGAAAAAAAATTACTGACAGATGATAGTATAAAGAAGGTTATGTCATATTTCGCTTCGAAATAGTTCCCGATTTTTTTTTTATTACTCTCTTACTTTTTTTGTTTATTACTACTACTGTATCGCAATATGTATTTCGATATAGAACGTTTTTATAAACATGATATTCGTCATTTGAATTGGAGCTAATTTTTGCAAACATCAGAAAATATGACATTGAAAAAAAAATTACCGACAGATGATAGTAAAGAAGCATGTCATATTTCGCTTCGAAATAGCTCCCGATTTTTTTTTTGATTATTCTCTTACTTTTTTATTATTACTACTTATAAGTATTGCAATGTGTATTTTGACATAGAACGTTTTTATACGCATGATATTTAGTCACTTGATCTGGAACTAATTTTTGCAAGCATCTGAAAATATGACATTGAAAAACAGTTTTTACCGACCGCTAATAGTAAAAAAGGTTATGTCGTTTTTCGCATCGAAACAGTTTCACATTTTTTTTTTTTTTTTACTAAACGCAGAAGTATAGTATAATGTTTAACGTACGCATGATATTCATCATTTGAACAGGAAGTAATTTTTGCAAACGTTAGAAAGTATGATATTGAAGCCCTTTTTTGTAGTTTGATTGAATTAACATTTTGCTAAAAGAGTTACACGATGACTGTTTCGAAAAGATTTTTTTAATGTAACTAATTTTTGCAAGCGTTAGAATATATGATATTAAAATGCTTTTTCTAATTGGAAAAATTTTTGCAAACGTGATAAATATGATATTGAAACACTTTAGTTTGATTGAATTAACAATTTACTAGAATTAAACGACATGTTTTGGAAAACTTTTTTAGTTACGCCAATTTTTGCAAACATTAGAATATGACATTGAAACATTTTTTTTTAAAGTACGATTGAATTAACATCGGGCTTTAGGGCCACACGACAGCTGTTTTGAAAGGCGATTAAGGAGTCATAGGAGTCTTAAAAATGTGCAAAGAAGGTACTACAAAGAATAGTTTGATCTTTCATGTAATTTTTTAACTACTCAATATATATATATATATATATATATATATATATATATATATATATATATATATATATATATATATATATATATATATATATATATATATATATAATTTTTTATATGTAATTCTATAAGATTTATTTAATTTAAAACAAATTTTTAAATTTATGAAACTTTAGCCAAAACTAAAATAAATTATATTAAACATACAGCTATTTGAACACATTGGAATTAGGCTTGCGCGACAAATTTTGAGGTCAAAATTGAAAAAAATGACCAAGAAAATGACTTTAGATTGCATAAATATGTACAAACAAAGACTTATACCTAAATTGCACAATTTTAATTAGAAATTATTTTAAGAACTTTTTTCTAAAAAAATTAATAAAATTTTTTAAATGTTGATTTTAAATTTTTTAAAAATAATTTCTAATTAAAATTGAGCTGAGAATTTAGGTATAAGTCTTTGTTTGTTCATATTTGCACAGTATAAAGTCATTTTCTTGGTCATTTTTTCAATTTTGTCCTCAAAAATTTGCCGCGCAAGCCTAATCCCAATGTGTTCAAATACACTCTTAAAACAAAAGAGTGAAATCCACTCCAGTTGGAGAAGTGCATTTTCGACACCGTAAAAGGCATGCATATTTACTCAGACTGAGTTAAAATCACTCGTTTGGAGTGATCCTGTCGGAGGTTTAACACACAAAGGATCCACTCCAAAAGGAGAAGTGCATTTTCCAGTCTGGAGGAGTGAAATCCACTCAGACTGAGTTAAATTAGGAGTGTTTGTTTTAAGAGTGTAGCTTTATATTTAATATCATTTATTTTAGTTTTTATTGAAAGATCAAACTAAACTTTGTAGTAAATTCTTTGCACATTTTTAAGACTCCTATGACCCCTTAGTGAATTTGGATATAAAATATGTTCGTAATTTGCATACCGACATTTGATGTAGTAAAGAAAGTTGTGTCGTTTTTCACATCGAAATAGTTTCCTATTTTTTTTTATTACTCTCCGAATAAGCATCACAATGTGTGTGTTTTAAATAGAACGTTTTCCACTGCGGTCTGATTTCAAATCAAACGCCGCAAATGATACCACTCTATAAGCACGTTTACATGAGCCATCGAATCCATGGATTGAAAAGCAAACTCAGCAATTTTTCCCTCTTGGGAATCTTCTCCCAGACAGAACCGGAATTGCAGGTTTTGATGTTTCATACCATGGAATCGGCCACAGACCATCATTTGGGTTAAAAATCCTGCTCGACCTCTTTATCACCTAATGGGGATTTTGGCACTCCATGGATTCGATGGCTCATGTAAACGTCAACGATGCTTACTATGATTACCTTATGTGACCGTTTGTATTTATTTTAAAACCAATCACCCACATTTTGCAAAAGCACCATAAAAGACTTCACTGACGACACAGCGCATTTAAATAAAAAAATTCAAATAATTACCAAACAAACCCATTTATCACAATATTTTATTTTATTCGCAGTCATGCAAGGTCCATAAAATATGTAAATAAAAACTTATTTCCCAAATAAAAACATATAAGCACTCAAGCGCAATTTACATTTTTAAAATTAATAACCATTTTATTTTCCTTACAAAAAAATCTTCCATCTGTAAACATTAAGATGTCAAACCCGTAAACCCATATCTTTTATTTGAAAGGCGCGCACGCAGCTTATAATGGCTATTGACTGTAAAAACCTTAAAGCACGCCTATTTGCACTTAACTATTTCAATTACGACCACAATGTCCATAGCGTGAGCAACTATGCGCTTGCGATAGCCCACCATTTAATGACCTACCGTGATACAGGCCTATACAACAGTTTCGCCAGAGCTTAATTAATAATAAAAATTGAAATAATATATACGATACAGCACAAACGGAACGTTAATTGAAATAAAACCCGCAGTAATTGAATTAAAAACCATGAAGACACGCAGCGCGTTTATTGACCAACGACCAGTTATTGGACTTGATAATCGAGAAATTAAAACAGGCGGAAATATAAACATAAGGGCTCATATTGGCTGTCACAACATAGAAAATTTATTGTATTTCTTCGTGATTTATAATGTTTTATGTTGTTTTTTTCCCTCTCAGAAGTTTGTGAACGTTAAATATTTGGAGGAAGTGGGGATAGAGTCATTAAGGGAAGTTTTATTTAGTTGCGTGGGGTTTTTGATGGGTTCGAATTTGTGTGCAACGGTGGACATCATGCAGGAACGTCCATTGCCACATCTGTGCGATTACGTGCGTGCTCCTGATTGGCTGGTATTTGGAAATACGTATGGTAACCGAATAAAAATGGTAGCCATATGAATGAGATAAGATTGGTTAGGTTAGGTTAGGTTTGAATTATCGTCGCACTAGAGCTAAACGAGGGCTATTGGCGACGGGCGTCGTATTTTAGAACCACAGTCAGGTGACGAGCCAACACCTGAATTAACACCCAAGGCAACCGTTAAGGGCGACATCGTACACAGCGTCAGGACTTTGAAGGATATTCAACGTGCACTCCATTACATGGGGTATTATTCGTCGGTCATTTTTGGCTGCACGGGCCATTTATAGGTCGGCAGTTATTTTGGCGATGCCCGGACCCGAACCTGGGACCTTTCGCATGTAGGCGAGTGCTTAACCGACCGGGCTCCCAGCCCTGAGATAAGAGTGGAATCAGCATCTAATTCAAACCTCGTGGTGAAAGTGTAGCAAAGATAAAATACTAATACCAAAAGAGCGTCCAACTTGACAAACACCTTATGGCAAAATAAGTTGCCGTATCTTTTAAAAAATAAAATTAGTACAGATTTAGATAAATTAAGCTGTAAGTCTTAGGCTTAAGACGAATAAAAAAGTGGTCAATTGCTATTTTTAATTACAATTAAAAAAACAATTGACAATTAATTAAATGCTAATTATTAATACTACAGTTAACAATTACATCAATCATCATGTTGTTAATTGTAAATTTCCACAATTACAATTGATGAATTGTTATTTGTTGTGGTTACATTTACCAATTATTTGTTAATCTTCAATTGTTCTTGCAATTAAAATGTGCCCAACATTGCTGTGATATTTCTTGGCTGGAGCCTTCACTAGTAACGCGTTAAAAAGATGCAGATAATGGGAACTACTTTCCAGATTGTAACGTTGGCCTGTGTATCTCATACTCCGAAATTAATATCAAAAACATTACTATTATTTTTCTTATTATACGCAAGTTTAATTAAGGTAGGCGAATACCCAAAATTCTAAAATTTTTACTATTATTTTAATCTTTTCCAAATTTGTCATAGTGATTTCAAATAGAATGAACAATGCTTTTTGGGCAATTTTTTTTTATTTAAATATAATTGATTTATTTTAAACGGTGTTTTAAGGGGTTTACGCCAACAGTTCTAGTATAAAAAGTTTTACATTAATTGACCTGAAATTTTTTACAGATGTTATTTCAATATATATCTGTGCCATGAACCTCTAACATCTGGTGTAAATATATAAGTTTTTTTTAAAAAAATGTCGAAGTGTAAGTTAATCGAAAAAAAATCATTTTTTTGTGGTCAATTTATAAAATTTTTGTTAATAACTTCTTTTCTTGTAATTTGTATATAACTCTAGAGGGTCATTGCATGCATCAGTTCAAAACAAAGAATTTAACACATAATTAATGTTTATAGGATGAAAATTCAATGTGGTAGAATTGTTAGCGTAAACCTCTTTTTTTAGTAGAAAAACACCGTTTAAAATAAATTATGTATATTTAAATTTAAAAAAATGCCTAAATAGTATTATTCATTATATTTGAAATCACCATGCCAAATTTGGAAAAGATTAAAGTAAAAATTTTAGAATTTTGGGTTTTCGCCTACCTTAAACTTTATTTTATATGTTTCAAACACATTATTAATAATTTTCCTTACTTGCGGGAAAACCAACATTAAGTCATCATAACTCTGAATGTTGGCTTTTCCTAAAAATGTTTTTTTTTTTGTAAATTTCATGCAAAAAACAAACAAAATAAAAATTAAAAAAAAATGAAATGCAAATATTTTTATAAAATTTTCAGGGATAAAAAATGAACACCTTTAAAACAGTCTTCATCAAAATTATTCAATCGTTAAATGGTTAAATTATCATTATATAATATTTCAGTTAATGACTGAAATTCGATATCTGGTCAACCTACAAGTATCTCCACCTGTAAAGTTTACATAAATATGCCCAAGAGTACGTTTTTATTTTACGAAACTTTTTTGTGTCACAAGATGTGAATGAATCAAGTTGTCACTTTCATTTTGGCCTTGGCCCATGTCGCAACAAACTGTTAAAGGAATGGTTAAAGTATCCACTGCGAAATAACGAGAACGGCAACAAAAACAAAATGCATTTTAATGTAAATGGTGAGTTAAAGTTAAAGAGTACAATAATAAAAACCTGGATATATACGGTCTTTATCGGTGTATTCAAAGTAAATTAAGGAATGTTTTATAGTTACCCTCAGATAAATACAAAGATATAAACTCGTCAATTGAATGTAGAGCAAGAAAAAATAATTATAAATATTTTTTTTTTAATTTTACTAAATTTTCAGATTAAAAATTAAGGAGTCATTTATTAGTTTCAACTTCAGAAAAATCCTTTAAAAAGTTTAAAAAAATCAATTTTTCAGTCCAAAAATTTAAATTAAGATGAAAACTAGTTACACATCAAATGTGCTTATATACCTCAGAGGGTTAAAAATTGAGTAATAGTTCCTCCATTTTAAAGTCATCGGTGAAGATGCAATGTCGTGTTTAATGTCATAATAATTATGTCTATTTTTATCAGGGTAAACATGAATGAGAAGACAAAATAAATGTACACGATAATTCACTTACTCATTTCGAGGAGATATAATATCGTGAAAGCATTTTTTAATTGCAGAAATATAATTTGAACAATTCTATTTTTATTTTAGAATTTGTTTTATGTTTTAACTGCAAAAGTTAAAAAACTTAGGTCCATTACAATATTTCACAAGATTTCTCTACGATAATATAGTTAAGATATGTATAGTTAGATTAGGAAGGTTGAAAGACATCATTAGAGAATTCGCAATCAGATAAATCTTAAGATATTTTTTTTAATTACAAAACGTTTTTTTTTACGTATACGTATCGATAGCTACTTTCTTGGAATAGCGGGTCTAGAGTTTATTTTGATGTCTGAAAATAGATAGAATTTCAAACTTTTTCTGGTAATTTAATTTTTAAAAAAAAATTTAAATTGTAATAATCCATATGCATGACTTATTTAAAAATAAGAACATTTCTAGACCGTTTTTTATGAACGTATGATAATGAATCACATTCATTGACGCGTTACGTTTGATTAAATAAAAAAAAATCGTGCTTTTGAGCTTATTCCAGATTGAAATCTCGTTAGAAAACGCATGGGAAGTACATGACATGACGGCTACGTGTACTTTACTAGTTAATTAAAAAAATATTTACATCATTTTTGAACCATTGTTTTATACAATTTTTTTAACGAATATAGTGTGAAAAGATGAGCAATTTAGCTGAATTTTAGGTTTTGAGGGTTAAAACTAAATATTTTTGTATAAATTTTAAAAATTGTAAAAACTCCTTATTCGTTTCTAAAATCAAAACTAGGTTTATTTTGAAGAGAGAGGAATTAAGAATAATTTTCAAATGATACAAATAGAATCATTAAAAAAAAATTATAATATTTTAAAATGTATGTTTATTGCTACAAAAAAACTAGTGCATTAAATACGGAAAAGGTTGAGCCTGACCCTGGGAAAGTGAAACATCTTCAAAGATTAAAAATAAATAAAATGGATGTAATTCCATTGTACTCTCTTGAAAATGAATGAAACCAAAAAGACTATAAAATGAAAAATATAAACTTTTCCCATGACCCGATTTCAAATGTGTTAAAGCTATTGTTACTAATTTCCCATTAGCTTTTTTGTTTACCGTATTCCAATGGCACAGGAAAGTATCGGAATTTGAATTGAATGAATGACATTGAATTTCTTTCTAAAATAATTCAAAAGGAAATGTATAAAGTTTGTTTGGAAAATTAAAAATGACTTGCCATTTTCTAATCTGACGATCGTTTATGTAATAAATATAAACACTTTCGTACAGTTGATTTGTTGGGTTAAGTTGAATTAACATCGCACTAGTGCTACACGAGGGCAATTTAAATATATATTGAAGTTGAATTTTATAAATTATATTTTAGTAAAAGTTTAGAGACAGATCTATTTGTTAACATTTTTAAAACAGTAGTTAACTGAAAAGTTTTGCATTTTGTTCTTGTCAAGCAATTATGGATCTAATTAATGTTTAATATTGTGTTTAAAGTTTTAAATCGATAGTATGTACTATTTTTCTTTTTGAATGTGATATCCACTATAACTTAAAAGAAAACTCTTACATTTCGGTATTAATTCCCAACATAATATAATAATTATGAACTATCTATAAAACTTGTTTTATTATTTTATTAATACTACAACTTATTTAATTCACTATTTTTATAAACAACTTCATTTTACTAGGATTTACGAAGTCAATACTCTTTTGTTTTACCCAAAGCAAATTTTTATAACTAATTTCAAACTAAGAAGTAAAGAATAAGAAAATGCTTAATTATAAGCCCAATACGGAACAATTTATTTATATTTACAAAATTCTAAACCATAATAGAAACTAGTTTAGATTATTGTACTTTTGAAATAAATTCTACACTAACCCTCTAATGCATACTGTTGTCGTTTGGCAACAAGTAACATAATCCAATTTAGTTTGTTAAATTAGAGCTCCCTCTCGACAAATATGTGGGTTTTTTTCATCTATTACATTCCATTTTGAAGTTATTCAAAGTATAGTAATATTAGTACTAAATACAAATAAATTGTTTTGAGAAATTAATTATCGTTAAAAAGGGTTATTTTTAAATATATTTAGTAGTTTTCTAGTCATTATTATCAAAATTTTAATTTTGTGGTTGTTTTTTGTCATATGGAAATTTTTTTTTTTAAATTGAAATTATTTAAATTCTAATGCAGTTAAATTTTTTTCAGTATTTTTCCCATAATGTATGAGTAACAAAGATACACATAGAATTTTTTGGGATGAAAATAAAAATTCATGCATTAGAGGGCTAAACTAGATTGATTTTTTTGTATTTTGTGTAACAAACGCTTGCACAATATACTACACCATAAGGCGACCTATTTCGAGCGAAAAAAGACTTAAGTTGATGACGTCAGAAAATACACGATCGAAACCTCACAAAGACTTGTAATAACGTCAGGTAATATGGGGGGGGGGGGGGATTGTTGAGGCACAACAATAAAAGGTGGAATTAAGGTCTCGTAGGTTCCGCCCCCTACGTCACTGAACAGCCAATGAGAGTAGAGAAGGGCGGGGCTTATTTCGAGGGCGGGAAAATATTGTTCATGACACAAAAAATGTGACTTGTGTTTTTGTTGTTGTTTGAAGACATGTCACAGAGAGGTGGCGTTTTTCAGGCGTGTAAGAGTGACAGATCGTCGGAACGGAACGGGAATGTTTATCTAGAATGAAATTGTGTCGCTGATAAAAATCTGAATTTAAATGTGTGGTTTTTTTTGTGATAAAGGAATATAGATGTTTTGTTACTTGATAAAAAAAAAAGTTGATGACTGTTTATGTAAATGTATCAATAAAGAAAAAAAAATTAAGGAATGTAATGTATTTTGTTTTTCTGAAAATAAATACTTTAAAATGTTGAATTTATTTTATAAAACCCAATTTACGGAATTTAGCATGTTAAATAATAAGTTTAAATGTAAGAAAAAGGCCCAAAAGATTTGATAAGTATTTAGATAGATAAAAAGAAAACAATAAATAATAATTTATTAAATCGATTTAATAACTTTTAATAAATACATAGTTATATAATTTAGATAATTTAGATTGTAATAAAAAAGAAATGTTGAAGTTATAGAGATCGAGACGCTTTCAGAATTATCAAGTTTGAATGATGAATGTATTTACTTGGATAAATACGACTTAAAAAATCATAAGTATGACTTATTAAATAACAAATGGAATAAACAAATTAAACCACTTTCTTCACACATGATTCTAATTATTTTTCATTCATTCTTTTTATTAACTAACAATAACACTCACAACGAATTTCAAAATATTATGTATGACACATTTTACATTTTGTAAATACGTTCGTAAAAAATCTAAAATAGAATTTAAATAAGCGTAACTTTAAAAATACTTAAATTGCGTTGAATATTTATTCTTTTAAAAATATTTTCGAAATAATTATAAAGTTGCAGCGTTTTTCTAGAAAGATTGCTTCATTCCCCAACTTAAATAAAAATAGTAATTACGTAATATTTTGTGGCAACAGTTAGGAAAACAGTAAAAGAATATTTAATCTTTGCTAATTTTTATGCATTAAGGTTTTGGCAGTTTTAATGTTATTCTCTGAGCAGTTCTTCAAATGATTAGTTTTGTTATCTTTAGTATTGGTTTTAAATAAATGTAAATCTACAAAATGTTCTAAACAAACTCTGTGTATGGCGTTTCAACAGAAAATTTTTATTTTTTAACCAGTTTTGAAAAAATAATTATAGTTCAGGGGGGAGGGGGGGGGGGTATTTTAAAATATATTCAGTTGTTTCTCTTCATTATTATCAAAATTGGAATTTTGTAATTGGTTTTTGCCGCATGGCAAATTTTTTTAAAATTTGAACTATTGAAATTCCAATGCAGTTAATTTTTTTTAAGTGTTTTTCTTATAATGTACGAGTATACATCAATCTTAAAACAAAAGAGTGAAATACACTCCAGTTGGAGAAGTGCATTTTCGACACTGGAAAGGAGTGAATATTAACTCAGACTGAGTTAAAATCACTCGTTTGGAGTGATCCTGTTGGAGGTTTAACACACAAAGGATCCACTCCTTTCGGAGAAGTGCATTTTCAAGACTGTAGGAGTGAAAATTACTCAGATTGAGTTAAATTCGCTCGTTCGTTTTTAAAGTGTATATATTTTTTCGGGAAGAAAAGCAAAATTCATGCATTACAGGGTTAAAAATGTCGATGTCGACGTTACCTTTTCAACCTGTGGAAATCCCCAGCATTAGGACACATCAGAAAATCACGCGCATGGGGATTCATGTTTTATGCATGTCCATTTATAGCATAACCCGCACTGTTATTTTATCGACAAAAAGCAACAGTAATATCTTATATTCCTCTGTTCTGGCATCCGTATCAAATTGCATAAGGAGATCGAAAAATAGGAATTTAGAGGAATGCATGCATCAGGGGTAGTATCGGTTTTAACCATGGGGGTTTAAACCAGTCGTTTTAGCCGGTTTAAACCAGTCGTTTTAGCCGGTTTAAACCACACCGGTTAGTATCGTTTTGACCATTAAAATTTGCTATTTCATTTATTTATTTCTAATTAAATATGCCATAACCAATAAACACCAAATTAGAAAAAATCAAACTTTAATAAAAAAAATATATATTGTATACACTCTTAAAACAAAGAGTGAAATCCACTCATATAGGAGAAGTGCTTTTCCGACACTGGAAAAGAGTGAAAATTAACTCAGACTGAGTTAAAATCACTCGTTTGGAGTGATCCTGTCGGAGCTTTAACTAAAGAAAAGAGTGAAATCCACTCCAATAGGATAAGTGCATTTTCGACACTGAAAAGAGTGAAAATTAACTCAGACTGTGTTAAATTCACTCGTTTGTTTTAAGAGTGTATAATATAAAAAAAAATATTTTTACAAAGGCTTGTTTTTGCAATTGCGTTAAAATTTAAAACAGGATTATATGCAACAAGTTTCGTGGATAAATTTGATATTAATATTAAACTAATTTAACTTTTGGGGGATTATACCACAGTTCGAAAATTATCCTTCAATTGATGAAAAGCTGGCATCAACAGTTCCTCCAGATGAGTACTTTGAATTTTACAAATTCTGTATCAATGTCTTTAATATTATTAAAACCAGTAGAAAGTAAAGTATAAACCAGTAAATTTTCTTTTGAGGGTTTTCGACCCTATCGAGATACTTACATCACCTACATTTCGTATTAGGCAATTGATAGTAAAAATAGAAATGAAACTGCGAAAAAGTGTTAAAAAAAACCATTACTAAAACACGTATGCTGCTACTAGTTACACAAGATTTGAATAAAGTTTTGCGTAATGAGCTACAGCTAAACCAACTGATGAGTAACAGTTTCAACGTCACACTAAGTATAATTCAATGTCACTGAGTTAGTTACTCATTTAACTGATATTTTAATCACTTAGCTGTATCATACGCAAAACAAACTTGTTCTTTACCAATTTAGTTTGAATTATCGTCGCACACGAGGGCTATTGGCGACGGGCGTCGGAATTTAGAACCACAGTTAGGTGCCCGTGTTCTTTCGCAATAAATCGACCATTATTAAAACCACCATTATTTCATGTTAGTTTTTGTAAGGAATTTACATTAAAAAAATAATTACAAAATTTTTAAAAAAATACAAAATATCTTTAAAGTTTTAATTTATTTATAAAGTTTATTTTATGAAATATTAATTGAAGATTTGTGTCATTCCTGATAATAGTTTTCATTCATTAAAAAACTGTTAACAAGAATGAGCTTAAAAACTCTCCATGTGTAATAAAATAACAGTTAAAAATTTGTACATTATTAACCTTTTAATAATATATAAGTATTGGAAGTTATTTGACATTTGAACAGATACTTTAGCTAAATTATTTTGATTAAAAATAAAATATTGTTGCGAAAACGAAATAATACTACATGCATATATTAATTGTGGGAATTAATACAAAAAAATATAATCATAAGTTCAAGAAATATTTATCAAACAAAGTTATTCATAAAAAACAAATTCGCAAAGTCCGGTGCACTATTGCACCAATATTTTAAACTGCTTAGATAGTCACGACAAACCCAAAATCTACAAAATAACCCAACAGAAAACTAAAAATCTTATCTAAAAAAATATTGTATAGACTTAACTCCACAAAATTCCCACGATTTCTCCCCAAAAAAACAATGTGTATTTTTTTCTGTGTCCAATTTTGAACAAAGAATCGAAAAAGTTTGAACCGTTTCAGATCCTTTGTCGCGACCGGGCAGTAAAAATAGCCGCTTGGGGAAAGGTGAAGAACATGACTTCCCACACTCCCCGCCGGAATTTATAACCGATTGTGTTTCAAGTCATTGTGCACGTTAAATCTTCGGAATTCGCCCCTTAATGGAGCTCTTCCCATGGAGCATGTAAGGGCGGATGTGAGCATTTGGGACAAAGTGACCGCCTTTTGTTTTTGGAAGTAATTTGTTTTTGTTTTTTAGTGTCGTCGCGGTGTTGTAACTGTGACTGTTTGTGCTGTAGGTTTGTTACGTGGAATGGGGGGGTGAAATTGAGATTCTGGATGTTACTGAAAGATGGTATAACCGCATTGTTTGAAATTAATAACCTCTTAGCGCAACCTCTCGCGCAATCCCAAAAAGCGCAAATATTGTACATTTTATGATTCTTATAGTAAAATAAACCAGTATAAATAATTTCAGCATACTGCCTAATAAAATTTGAAAATCTAATCTTTGGTGAGTCAATTTAAGAAATCGGTTTTGGTAAAGAAGATTTAACAGCTAAATAAACTATCAAACATTTTAAAGCACTTGTAAACAAAGTCTAGTCTACCTTTCTATCTTTTAACAACTTTTAAAAAATAATGTTTAAAAGTAAATAGAAGTTTTCTTTTATTTATTTATGTAGTGAGACAGTTCAGTTTCGGTGTCCAACAAGTTTTTGTCAGCTATCTTCAATACTCATGAATCATTAGTAACTTTGTAAGGCAAACATTTTTAAATGTTTTAATATGGAGAGTTGTTAAAGCTCGTTCCTGTAAACAGTCATTAGTAAATGAAAAAGAAAAACTATAATCAGTAAAAACAAAAGTCTTTAACAATTCATAATATTAACTAAAAATAATTTGTAATATTTGTCTTTCGTGTGTGAATATATTTTTTTTATAAAATTCCTTACAAGAAACATAAAATGTTAATTATGGAAGATTTAACAATTTTAAAATTTTGGAAATTTAATTTTACTTAAAAAAATTGAATTTACAACTTACACATATCTAAAAAAATTCAAATGTAGTGAAGGACGCCATCTCTTGCACTAGAAAAGCATAACTTAAAACCATGGCCATTATTGAATGATTGAAAATTACTTGGCTATTTCAGCGAAGATAGCGATTGTAGTCATTCGATTTGTACAATTTTAAAATATATTAAGAGTCTTTAAAAAAGATAATATGTGTATTATGAACAGAATATTTCTGTTGTGAGAATAACAAAAAAAAAGGATATTAAGTGAAAGTTAAAAGTAAAAACTTATCTTGTATCGAAACTGAAGAATCAAGATAGTTTTGATAAGAATCAAAAGTCGTCTAAGTTTTTTGCGAGTTAAAAAGTTTGGCTGTTGTTTACACGGAAATTAGTGCACTTATAAAATACTTGTTACGAAGACAAATTTAATAAATAAAAGTATTATTTTTTTTAATTGCATCAAAAGTAATAAAATTTCTTTAAAAAAATCTTTAACATGACAAGTAGATTTGAAAATAGAAGGATTTATACAATTCTAGAATCAAGAAAAAGTTGTTTAATACACTTTTCTCTGTATCTTGTGTGAATCAAAAACCTTAGTTAGAGCTGATTCGACTGGGAATTAAAGCTGATTTAGAACTTCCACATGGCAGAGTTAGATTAGAACAACTTATCGCAAGAAAAAATTTATTGGGTAAAATTAGGATAGGACCTACCGGCTTTGACGGTTAACGCCGACAGGAAAGGTCTGCCTTTTTACAATATAATGGCTATAGAAATATATATATTGTCTCCTATCTAAGTATACACTCTTAAAACAAAAGAGTGAAATCCACTCCAGTTGGAGAAGTGCATTTTCGACACCCTAAAGGCATGCATATTTTCTCAGACTGAGTTAAAATCACTCGTTTGGAGTGATCCTGTCGGAGGTTTAACACACAAAGGATCCACTCCAAGAGGAGAAGTGCATTTTCCAGCCTGGAGGAGTGAAATCCACTCAGACTGAGTTAAATTAGGAGTGCTTGTTTTAAGAGTGTACTTCTTAGATAGGGGACATCTTTAAGTCGAATTCCATAATTACATGCATGTCAATGTGGGAAGCGAACTAATTATTTTTGGTAGCGTAAAATTCACACGAAATAAAGATTTTGTGCAACTCTACATTCAGCAAAAATAAACTTGTATTGACTTTCAATGCAAAAAAAAAATAGTTTTTTTTCCCAGTTATTCAAGTTGTGTTGGAAAAATGCAAATTTTGTATAGAAGGCGCTTCATGAATACTTCCGAAATGCAGTGCTGGGCAAATTACAATTCCAAGAACAGTTAAAGATTAAAAAATTAATAAATTGGTAAATGTAACCACAGCAACTAGCAATTCATCAATTGCAATTGTGGAAACTTGTAATTGAAAATTATTTAATTGTTAACTCTGTTAGTGACAATTAACAATTAATTTATTTTCAATTATTTTGTTAATTTTAATTAAAAATAACAATTAACCACTTTTTTATTCGTCTGAAGTCTAAGACTTATACAGCCTATTTTTCCTATATCTACTCATTTCGTTTTAATACATCAAGTTTATTGTTAGTTTTAGTTGTTTCATAAAACAAAAAGAAGTTAATTGCAATTATTATAATTATGAGTTACAATTGACATACGTTAATCAAATTCATTTAATTGCAAGAGAGTAAGAACAAGAATTCATTAATAGAAGAGAATTAATAACAAGAATTCATTTAATTGCAAGGTGCAATTAAAAGCTCAATTGCGATTAATTTAACTAATTAATTTAATTGCAATTACGTTTTAACAAGATAATTGGCATATTAATTGATTAATGCCCAACACTGCTTTTAAATAAATGTTATAATGTTGTTTTACATATTTTCGAAAGCAAGATCGTTTACACTCTTTCGTCAATTGCTCATATGGACATTATAATCGTCTCCTCCCACGATCGTCAGTTATGTTGGAACAACCCAAATTTGTGTTCGTGTGTCATTAACGCGACTATCGTATTGAAACAATATTGTAATGTTGCTACTTTCACATAACACTTGTTTTCCGCTTATGCTATTTGAACAACTCTTTTTTTTTTCTGAGTGTAGGTAATGGAGTAAAATTAAGTTAATTTAAATTGGGATGAGACCTACACTGTTAAAAATTTGGCTCAGTATTGCATCGGAATCCTAGAACTTTCAATATGGTTTGACCATAATATGGTTATTTCACGCTCCAAATGGTGGTGGCAGCTACACTATTAAAACAAACACTCCTAATTTAACTCAGTCTGAGTGGATTTCACTCCTCCAGACTGGAAAATGCACTTCTCCTTTTGGAGTGGATCCTTTGTGTGTTAAACCTCCGACAGGATCACTCCAAACGAGTGATTTTAACTCAGTCTGAGTTAATATTCAATCCTTTCCAGTATCGAAAATGCACTTCTCCAACTGGAGTGGATTTCACTCTTTTGTTTTAAGAGTGTAGAAAGTTCCAGAATTCCGGTGCAATACCGAGCCAAAATTTTTGATTGTGTACCGCTTCTGATGGTAAACGTCATCAGGAAGTTGTGTACGCAACTCCATGTAACAGAGTAAATATTAGTTTAATTTATCATTTCGGCATAAGGTTCGGCTTTTATACAATAAAAAATGTTTAGAACTAATTTCCTAATGTACCTGATTTTTTTCAAAGTGTGCTAAAACTTTAGATTTGGCTAAAAGGTCACTCGATCAACTTATGTCTAAAATTTGTCTAAGGGATATATACACAAAAATATAATACTTATTCGAATCGGTCGTCAATAACTCGCCCCTGCTCCCTGTTTAATAATAAATCCTGGTTGAATTTAAATTAGAATCATCATTTAAGTTAAGACATCAAATCTTATAGCAAATAGATGAACTAAAACTGGTAAAATACGAGAATCGCAATAATTTTCTTCCTGTCAATGGGATAAGGCCATTTATCTAGTGGGTCAGACCGTTTTGCATCAAAAAAGGCTGTTGATTATGAAAATAGAAAGGCACATGCTCGTAAATTTACCTGTGTTTTTTACAGAGTTATATTCACACAAAATAATGATTTTGTACATTTCTATGTAACGGAGTAAAATTAGGTTCATTTAAAATTTGGTGATGTCTGCTTTTTTTTCAATAAGACGTCCAAATAGCAGTTTAATGCTTAAAGTCGATTCTAAATGACATGCATGCCATTGCAAAACGATAGTTTCCGTGGCATTATAATCGCATTTTGCACAACTCTATGTCATGGAGTAAAATAAATTTAGGATGGGACCTACCGCCTTTGATGGTGAACGCCGACGAGACCGATCCGATGGCAAAAACCGGACGGTCGCTGGTGGACTTAGAGGGCGAGACAAAGACTGGGGTTTCCTCGTCCCCTTCTTTTTTCGAGGACGAGGCCACTCGTCGCATGGCCTCGTCCTGGGCCTGCTCCCTCCTCAGCGCGACCTGCCTGGCCATGACCCGCTGGCGCTCGGCAATGAGGATGCACTTCTCGCAAACGCACAGGCGGAAGGGACAGTACCGCTTGTGCCCCTTGACGAGGTTGACTTGGCTGTGATTTCGACAACGCGCGCACTTCGGGTTGCGAGCCCCTGAAGCAGCTGGATTGTCCTGCTGCAGCTGCAGGGACTTGTCCAGCTGCAGAGACACTGCCAGTTTGTCCTGCTGAAGCTGCAAGGATTTATCCGGGTGCAGCTGCAGAGACACTGCTAGTTTGTCCCGCTGCAGCTTCTGCAACCTGTCCTTCTGCAGCTGCAAAGAAGAAGGGACAGAAGTAGAAGAAGCCTTCTTGGTGCTAATGCTGGTGGAGGAGGAAGGCAGCACCAGGTCGCGCCTGTAGATGCTGGGCGCGCCGCCGCTGTACGGGTGCAGGCTGGAGCTGGTGGGGCTGGTCGACGACCGGCGGCGGATCTGCCCCCAGCCGGACACCGTCATGGCGATGGGCGAATTGCTGTCCTCCTCGTACGTGTTGCTGTCGTCGTCGTCGCTGGGGTCAGTCTTGACCCTCTTCGGGGAGCGTTGCTGATCCATCGCGGGCGACAGGGCCTGTGACTTCATCGTGTCTCTGAGCCGCGAAATTAAGTCGACTGGGCGGAGAATTCTCTTTCGCTCAATCTTTTTCCGTCTGTTGGGTCACGTGACGCAATCCCCCCTCCTCTCCTTCCTACCCCTCTCGAAGGCTCCGCTGTGGCTCGGTGCGCGCGAAAGAGTCGGGCAGTTATCGCTCCGAGCGAAGGTTTCGGTTTTGCCGTGGTGTCGACGAAGGAGTGCGGCAGTGAAGTTTCGTAGTGGGGGCTCCGTATTTACATCGGAACCATAGGGATCATAGGGTAGACTAACCAGTGAATGAACACCACACATATAATGACCAGGACAACCAACCTTTGTCAGATAGCTTCGTACTACATGGGAGTAAGTCAGTGTTGCCAATACATATAGTGGAATGATTTTCAATCCGAATTTTTTTAATTATATTTACTAAATGTTCATTCACTGGGGCCTGTTCACTCACTGGTCAGTCTACCCTAGTTCAAGTATTAGAGTGGTGGATCACGTGACTTCCAATGCAAACGACGGGACGAGCATGGAAAGCTAAATTGGAAGGTTATGGGGCCAGTGTTGCCAACACTTTGAAGAGAAAAGTGCTGCGAAAAAATAGAATTTAATTCTAAAATTACAAAGAAATACCACAAAAATACAAGCTGAATTTTGGAATATTTTTAGTGACTTTAAAAAAAAAGTTGAAACGCTTTACTAGTACAATAATATTTTTTATTTTAATTTTAGAATTAAATTTTATTTTTTCGCAGTATTCTTTTTTTTTAATGTGATGGCAACACTGGCAACTTGCCGCCACATTAAGAAGAATATTACGAAAAAATTATTTAATTATAAAATTACAAAATAAATATTGTAAAAAATACTAGAAAAGCGTTTCAATTTCTTTTAAAGTCACTAAAAATATTATAAACTGCAGCAAGTATTTTTAGGGTATTTCTTTGTAATTTTATAATTAAATTTATTTTTTAGCAGCACTTTTCTCTTTAAAATGATGGCAACACTGGCCCCATAACATTCCTATTTTTCTCTCCATGCTCGTCCCGTCGTTACCATTAAAGGTCACGTGATCCGCCACTCTAATACTTTAACTATGATCTTTATTAGGTCACCTGATCTTCCACTCTATAATACTTTTGCTATATTGTCTCTATATGATCCATCAACAGACGATACCTGAGGTTCTGCCTCCTTCGACTATGCTCCAATTCAACTTGTTCTTTGCCTTTATAGCTGTAACAGGAAAAGCTTCAGTTGTCGAAATCATAGTCAAGTCAACCTCATTAAAAGACACAAGCGCTAGGCCCCGCGTTCAAAACCCAGCCACATCCTATAAACGGATATTAGTTGTCAGAAACAAATAGACTTAATTACACCGAAACACAGACGTGTTTGTTCCACAGATGGAGTGAATGGGATCCACTGTGGAGTCCTAAGTCCCGCCGGCGATTAACGCTGCGTACGTTGTCGCCCTTAATGGTTGCGTTGGGGGCCTATTCAGGTGTTGGCTCGTCACTTGACTGTGGTTCTAAAATACGACGCCCGTCGCCAATAGCCCACGTGTAGCTCTAGTGCGACGAGAATTCTAACCAAAACCCTCCGGCGACGAGTCCAGTTAGTTACCGACATAATTCAAACCAAAACCCGCCAGCGACGTAAGCGTTCAATGGCGTTCAAAGTCCAGTTAGGTACTGACTTCGTCTCTTTACCGCTGTTCTAAATAACGGGAGTTATTTGGCTATGTTAAAACTCCTAAAGGGGGATAGAAAGGCCCGAAGCTATTAAATTACCAACTTTTGTGGTGTTCATGAAGAGAATTCGGGTATTTTTGGTTAAATTAAACGTAAAAATAATAGAGCTACATCATGTGGGACGAGTGGCCTTTGGGATTGTCAGTCCCATAGAGCCAATGCATTAGTTTTGGAATCACAAATTCAGCAGAAGTATTGCTTTGCCATGTTAGCAATTTGTCCGCAGGTATGGGAATCAACATAACATTGAAATGAAACAAATTTTAAACTAAAATGTTACCTAGTTATTTCATTATATATATTTTGGAAGTTTTAAAATGCAAAAAAAATATGCTACAGATGTCAACACCGTTTTAAATCTTTATCAATTAATAATTGAATAACCGGATTTTTATTTTCCTTTCAATTTTATGTAAAATTGATGCTTTGATGATTCCCATACCTGATGAAAATGGGATAACATGACGATGCAATTCTTTTGCAAAAGTTGTGATTTCAAAACTAATGCATTAGCTTTATGGGACTGACAGTCCCTCTTAATGTTGAAGTCAAAAACATTTGTTTTATAAATGCAAGCACTCAACTTTTCTTTTTTAATTCATCATTGAAGTTTTGTGTTTCTGTTGCTTTCAAAGAGCTTACATGGCATATACACTCTTAAAACAAACGAGTGATTTTAATTCAGTCTGAGTTAATATTCACTCATTTCCAGTGTCGAAAATGCACTTCTCCTAAAAGAGTGGATTTCACTCCTTTGTTTTAAGAGGGTAGGATAGGTTGAATTATCGTCGCAATAGAGCTACACCAAGACTATTGGTGACGAGCGTCATAATTTTAAAGCAAATAAATAATTATATTTTAATATAATTATTTATTATAAAAATACGACGCTCGGTAAGCTGGTATAAATATCCAACACATAGTATTCAGATATCATATTTCTTTCGAAAAGCACACATTTTGCTACTGAGTATTTTGCTGATTGTTATGAAAGTTTTTCGTCACAATAATATTAATTAATCCCCATGAAAAGCGTTTAACCAGTTTGGTAACCAGTAAACCTATTCGAAAGAAGAAAAATAAGTTTCAGGGGAAAAAATGAATTATTCTGGAAAAAATTACTATTATTTTCTCCATATTTGAAGTTATTCTGCTAATAAAAATTATTTTCTGCTGGAGAAATATTTCTGTTGAAACATGAAAGTTTAAAACAGTAACTTTAAAGCTGTAATTATTTATTAAGAACTAGTGATTTAAGAACATGGTAAATTCTTAATTGAATGGGCAATGAAAATAAATAAGTTCTTCAAAATATAAATTATTTCTTTAAAAAAACATTATGTATTTTCTTGATCTAAGTTTATATACTTTTTATAAAAACTTCTTGGTAAAGACATGATAATTATGTATTTGGATGTAACGAATCTGTTAAGATATACTAGAAGACTGTATATTACTGTGGTAAATGTAATTAATTTTTTTAACTAAAAACACTGCTGTTCATTAAATCAACTAAAAAATTAACATTATTTAGAATCATGCAATATTTTTGTTTAAATACAAGAGTACTTTACAACACTTAGTGCAATACTCTACAAAATATAGCAAATACATTTTATCATTATTTTGCTCACTTCAAAATGCATCGAAATTTCATTGAATATTGAAATATTTTGAATTCAAATTAACGGGAAGTCACGGACGTTTTTTTTTGTTTGTTTATATCCCAACAAATATTTTACAAAATGATATATTGATTTGATGGGAATAAAAATAATTAGAAGTTTTGTTTCAGCTAATTGCACAGTATCATTATATGGACAAAACAGAATAGACGCGTTTACATAAGCCATCGAATCCATGGAATGCCAAAATCCAGATTGGGGGGGGGGGGGGGATAAGTCGAGTAGGATTTGTAACACAAATGATAGTATGTGGCCGAGTCCATGGTATGAAACATCAAACTCTCCTTCATTGGAGAGTTTGCGAAACCCCCAAGGAAAATCCTGCCATTCCGTTTTTGTCTAAGAGAAAATCCCCAAGAGGGAAAAATGGCTGAGTTTGCTCTTCAATCCATGGATTCGATGGATCATGTAAACACTGCTACTGATTCTTAAAAAGTGGGTTATGGATATTGATAGGTGTGTCAGATTGTCTGTTTGAAACTACTCTACAGTTCGAACTAAAAAAGCTACGGACTTTAAGTACACCGATTTAGAACCGAAAGGCATTGTTGGGCATTAATCAATTAATTTGTCAATTAACTTGTTAATTGACTAAAAAAGTAATTGCAATGAAACTAATTACAATTAAATTAATCGCAATTAAACTTTTAATGGAAACTAGCAATTAAATTAATTTGATTAACGTATGTCAAATGTAACTCACAATTAAAACAATTGCAATTAAATTTTTTAACGAAATTTTTTTCAAAACGAAATGAACAAAGATTCAGGAAAATAAGCTGTAAATCTTGGATTTGGGACGAATAAAAAAAGTGGTTAATTATTATGTTTAATTATAATTAACAGAACTATTGAAAAAATAATAAACTGTTAATTGTTACTACTACAGTTAACAACTAAATCATTGTAATTGTATAACCTTCCACAATAACAATTGATGAATTGTCAGTTGTTGGGGTTACATTTACCAATTAAATAATTGTTAATCTTTAATTGTTCTTGCAATTAAAATTTGCCCAACACTGCCTAAAGGTTACAGAGAAAACTGCATATGCTCTAAGAATAGAACTTGTTTAGTTTGAAAGCAAATAAAATTACCTTATAGGCATAAATTTTCCTTTTTATCTATTGATTTAGTTAGTGGAAATTGATAGTAGTGTATAGAGTTACACATGTGAATTGTTTAATTTTTGTCCACCAATTCATATTCAAGAAAACTAATGCAACATTTGCATTGTTCAATTTAAAAAAAGTAAAATTGTGTTGTAATTGCATTGTAATTGTATTATATTGTAATTGTAAATTGTATTATATTATAATTGCAAATTGTAATTAATTGCTCAAATTAGGCAGTTATCCTGTAGTTAACCTGTAACAAAAATTAAAATTGTAGTAAACGGACTAAAATTTAAAATAAAATTTAACAAAAAACATTTGAAACCTATGTTTGAAAACTATTAACAAACAAATTGACCATAAAAACAATTACATTATGAAATTCAAATTGCAAAAAAAAAAAAAAAAAATGGTTCAAATTTGAAATAAAATATTGAGCATTTAAATAAACGATCGTAAAATATTTTAGAGGATTTGTTCAATGAAAATATCAAACATTTCAATTTGGGTTGCAAATATCAAATTAAGGATTGAGCACAATTCTAAATGATAATTGAGAATGATAAAGCTCACAGATTGTTTTAAAATGTGTTCATTTTTTTATTTAACAAAGCAGAATCGCTGATGATTTTATCAAAGAATGTAAAGACTTTTTTTAAATAATTAATTTGAAGAATTTTGCATTATTAAGGGGTTTTATTTTCAAAAAGTTTGCAGGCTACCGAAAGAGAACAAATTGAAAAACTATTTGAGAAAACCTAATCCCGAAATTCTATAAATTTTGCAATAAGATTATGAAAAATTTGTGGAATCTTTGCATGTTTCTATAATAATTTGAAATAAATATTAATCATAATGATAATAAAAATATACGTGCTGCCCTCTAGTGAGACAAAAGCAAAAACTAATAAGATAGTGTTATAATTATGGGTATCATATTTTTTTTTATAGAAAAGGCTATTTTTTATTAGAAAAAATCGCAAATTCAAAACATCGCAAGACAACTAAAAGGTGGATTAAAAAAGATTTTAAAAGAATTATACTTTTAATTGCAAACAACAAATGTGTCATTAATATAAATAAGTTTTTTTTTATGTAGCTAAATTTTACAACTTGCTAATATGAGAGGACTATTGTGAATGGGATTGTTTCCGATGACGTATCCCTCATGTTTTCATTTTTGTTAATCTTGCTATTTCATTGGTTGTTTAAGTTTCACCCGCAAATAAAGCGTTTTTCCATCTGCTGTTCAATATCAACTTGTTCTATTTTAGAGTTCTTTTCAAGGAACTTGTTTTCATTCGTGACAGTTATTAAAATTTATCGATTTTAATTCGATTATATTTTCAAGTATTCAAAGCATTACCAAAACGTTAATAATGTTGGAAAACTTCGGTTTAGATGGCATTCTGTCTTATGCGGAGAAATGGGCTGGGGGGCTCAGTCGGTTAGGCACTCGCCTAGCATGCGAAAGATCCCAGGTTCGGGTCCGGCATCGCCAAAATAACTACCGACCTATAAATAGCCCGGGCAGCCAAAAATGTCCAACAAATAATACCCCGTGCAAGGGAGTGCACGTTAAATATCCTTCAAAATCCTAACGCTGCGTGCGATGTCGCCCTTAACGGTTGCGTTGGGTGCCTATTCGGGTGTTGGCTCGTCACTAGACTGTGGTTCTAAAATACGACGGCCGTCGCCAATAGCCCAAGTGTAGCTCTAGTGCGACGATAATTCCAAACCAAACTGCGGAGAAATCAAGCGAATTTGTGGGTCAGCAATTTAACATGATTTAACCTCTTACGAGCAAAATCCTACACGTATATTCTTAATCTAAACCTACTTTTCATGCAAATATATGATAAAAAGAATGTTTTGCAAAAAAAATTTAAAATTTTTGTTTATAGTTACTTAGGGACACTCAATCTCTAAAAATACAATTTTTTTTGTTCTATAAATGCAACAAAAAAGGCCATATTACTTATTTGCAGATAACAGATTAATTTAACATTGTTTTGAATGCAAAATGCCCATAAAATTAACAATTCAAAGAACTTTTTGAAAAGTTTGAAATTAAAAAAACCTCTAATATCGTACTGACCCTCGTTCAACTTCATATTTTATAGTAATAAATAACTGATACCTGTAAATCAAAGGCTGAAAAGGCTCTACTAAAAGAAAAGTTTTCACTCAACAATCACTTCAGTAAGGTAAGTAAATATTGTCGAGTTTAAAACAAACGTAAACTCAAAAAGCCCAAAAATGAAAACAATGCCACTGTAACTGTTGCCACTCTCGACGTGAAACATGCTCATTATTACTTTTGAGAACAACTGCACATAATAAGTATAATATCAAGTTTCATGATTAATTTCCAAAAATTGTTTAACTTAAATAAATATGTAGATCAATAAGGATCTAATTAAAATGTATACAATTCTGCCAAAACGAATTAATAATAGCAGAAATACGAAGCGCATTTGTATAAGTATTAATCAAACTACAATAAGACAAGCAATTGTTTTTAATTACCTTTCTAAACTATGGGGTTCTAAGTCAGTATTTTAGTCAGCTAAAAGATAAGAAGTGGTGTATATTATTATTTAATAGTTAAAATAATTTGGAGTACTTAATGTAAACTTTAAAAAAACTTACATTTTTTTTACAAGTTAATTATTTATATTTACACACAGTTGTTGATATTTGTTATTTTATTTCCTTTAGAAATAAAGTATATATTAAAATTTACAAATGACGATATTTTCTAATACAGTCCGTCAATCAATAATAAACTTGGTGCTGCCATCTATTGGTAAAGTAACTAAACTGGTTTAGAAATGGATATATTAAAACCGTCAATAATAAAATAAAATAAATCGTATTTGCTTTTAAAAATAAAATGTAATGATTGATTTTTGTTTAGTGTGTTGGCCTTCATTTTTGTTTTACAAAATTATTATAATTTTATATTTATTTCAGAATAGGTTACCTACTTCAATATCCAAAAATTACATTAAAAACAAAAAATACATATTTTAATATTTTGCTAATAACAACATAAAAAGTAATCACTAGTTTTTTAGGATAATTATTATTAAAAATAAGCAAAAGTACAGTTAACAGATGATTACTCAACCTGCAGTATCATTCTGATACTTAGGAAATATATATTCATGCTTTTTAATGTAAAATTAATAGGGGGAAAAACTACAATATGTAAATAATTGATAAAACTATGAATTTCAAATCAAAACTTCGTAGTTTCCTTATGTGCGCAGTTACATTTATGTAAACTAAAAATAATTATCAGTTTAAATTATATTCGATGATTTAGGGTTTTTATTGCGTGGTAAATATAAATAAAAGAAATTAGATGACAAACCCATTTTCCTAACCAGTAAGTTTTTTTTTGTAACCAAATGTTTTATTTTTACTTAAAACTGTTTTTTTTTCCTAAACTGAATACAGCTCACAGCACTTGTATTGGGAAGATGTTTTACAGCCAATTCTAAAATTGATTCTAGATGCTAAATTTTTCGAGTAATTTTAAGTTTGGATAAAACGTATCAGTAGAATTCAAGTTATCCGAAGCTTTACTGATTGTACGAACTTCAAAAAAAAAAAAAATCTACTCGGCTATCTTGTACTGCTTGTCTTTGTTTAATGTTATGCTTTTTTTGGTGGGGGGGAGGGGTCGTCAAAAAAATTACCTTGCATGACATTTAAGGGGTCATAGGAGTCTTAAAAAGGTGCAAAGAAGGTACTACAAAGCATATTTTTCAATTTCATATAAGTTTTAGCTGCTCAATATACAAGTATAATTTTTCTATATGTAATTCTATAAGATTTATTTAATATGAAACAAATTTTAAAATTTATGAAACTTTAGCAAAAACTAAAATAATTGATAACAAACATTAAACTATTTACAAAATTTGAAAACATTTGGATTAGGCTTGCGCACCACATTCTGAGGTCAAAATTGAAAAAAATGACCACTTTTTATGGCACCATCTAGGCGACTCTCGCTACCAATTATGACGCTCAGATTATAATAAATCTGAGCTGGATGTTAAAATATGCAGAGATATACGACCGAAACTGGAACTGCATAATCTCACAGCCCAACTGTATATTAAGTAATTGATTGAAAGCAATTGGTTAGGGTCCCAATTGCTTCTGATAATTGGAATTCTACTGCACATAAGGAGCTACTTTTAAAAATGTAACGTTCCCCTCTTCACATATTTTTAAAAAATCGTATAACTACCACAACTCGTTTGTAGTGAAAGGTTGTCACACCCAATTCGCCAACCTAACTTGTGTAAAAACAAAGAGTAAAAATGAAGAGGCAAAGCGCGATTGGTCCGTTGGAAACTCTTGTAAGGTAATAGTAATAACACACAAAACGATATGAATAAATTTTTCATTAGGATAAAATTGCCAAATTTTCTCATATAATATTCAAGTCTGTTAGACCTTAAACGAAATTAATGTTGAAAATATGTTTTCTGGATGGATTCACAACTAATTTGTGGAACTCTTTACAAGCGCGGAAGGATCTTCTCCATAGCATATTTCTATGTACCCAACTTAGGTTGGCAAGGATTGTACTAAAACAAAACAATACGAATCTGAAGATAGTTTAACCAACTAGGAAAAGTACATACAAAAAAGTCTATTCATTGTAAAGGAGGAGCTACAGCTAACTTTGCAATTGGATAGAGTTCCTTGAAACGGGCCTCCCGAAACAGAGTTGTAATTGGATACCCACCCTTGAATTGGGCCCCATATCCCTCCCATAATTTGACCCGCAAAACGGGTTTGCAAGATTGGCGTGAAATCTTTCATTTGGCGCTCTTGGTACGTCAACAAAATCAAGATATTTGTTGGGGGTTTTATGATGAAGATACACTCCGTGCCAACCTAACTTGGGTAAAAACAAATAGAAAAGGCAGAGTGGAAACCTCGGTTGTTCCGTTAGTTGGAAACTCTTATGATCTTAATACAATTCAACCAAAATACACATTGCGAAATTTTCTCTAATAATATTCAAATCTGTTAGACCTGAAAGGAAATTAATGTTTTAAACATGTTTTCCGGATGGATTCACAAATAATTTATGGAACTCTTTAACTCTTTAAATCCGCGGAAGGATCTTCTCCATAGCATATTTCTATTTACCCAACTTAGGTTGGCAAGGAGTGTAGAGATCGTATTTTAGCGGGCTATTTAATGATAACTGTTGGTAAGCATCACGTGATATTTAAATCCGTAATTTCATTTGGCAAAAAGCAGTAGTATAACAGAACAATAAAGTAATGGGACAATGGAATAATTAAGTAATGAAGGGGTGGAATAGTAAAGTAATGGAACAATGGGATAGTTAAGTAATGAAGTGGTGGAATACTAAAGTAATGGGACAATGGAATAATTGAGTAACGTAGCGGTGGAATAATAAAGTAAGTGGACAATAGAATACTTGAGAGTAATAAAGCGGTGGAATAATAAAGTAATGGGACAATGGAATAATTGAGTAATAAAGCGGTGGAATAATAAATTAATGGGACAATGGAATAATTGAGTAACGAAGCGGTGGAATAATTAAGTAATGGGACAATGGATTAATTGCGTAATGAAGTGATGGAATAATAAAGTAATGGGACATTGGAATAGTTGAGTAATGAAGCGGTGGAATAATAAAGTAATGGGACAATGGAATAATTGAGTAATGAAGCGGTGGAATAATAAAGTAATGGAACAATAGAATAGTTGAGTAATGAAGCGGTGGAATAATAAAATAATGGGACAATGGAATAATTGAGTAACGAAGCGGTGGAATAATAAAGTAATGGAACCAATGGAATAGTTGAGTAATGATGCGGTGGAATAATATGCAATGCTTAGTGACCCAAAGGAAACACCTGCTTAATACAACATACACTCAAAAAAAGAAAAAAAAAAACTTGTGTTGAAACAGTACAGGTGGAAGACAAATCGAGCGAAAAAATTGATACAAAACAATTTTGTGTTTTGTTTCAATACAAGAATTGTGTTAATGACATACGGACGCACATTCGTGTTGTCAAAATAGCCGCATTACAATTTGGTGTTGTTTCAACACAAGAATTGTGTTGATGACAAACGGATGCAGCACATTCGTGTTGCCAAAATTGCTGCATTACAATTTTGTGTTGTTCAAAAGTCAGATAAAAAATATTAATATTGAGTCCATTAACGGGGTCACAGATAATATGGTCAAGGTAATATTACAAGAAAAACTGGGACGATAAGGGATTTTTTATAGAATAACAAATGTATTGACTTTCAATACTATAAATTGTGATTTTCCCGGTTTATTACAAGTTGTGTTGAAACAATACAAAACTTGTATTGCAACCAAGTTCTAATGCATAGTTATCACAAAATTGGTTTGAAGTTACAGAATAAAATAATATTACTACGACAAACCTAGTTTCTTCCTAATCTCATTCAGAATTAAAAAAATTCCGAGTTTTCTAAAAATCTTTGACGCAAATATAAATTTTTAAATCAATAATATTTTTTAATTTACGAGTTGAAAATGTGATAGCTGTTAGTGGGGAAGACATAATAAGACAAAATATGTTGATATACATTATAGTTCCTGGCAAAAATGTTCCTAACTGCTGAATGACCTTATAGTTCAGGAAACGCAAAAGAAATGTAAGGTTTAGGTAAGAACTGGTGTGCATAGTTTCTCAAAAATGCTTTAACACTTTATAAGACCATCTTTTTCTAGTAATGTTACGTTAAAGGATTTCTGGGATTGAGATTGATTTATAAAAAGAAATTAATTTAGCTCATCACCTAAAATTAATTTTGATTATGAAGACCATTTTATTTCGGTGGGAAATATGCTTCCCATCGCCCGCTGGGAGCTATTCAAACGTATCGTCCATAGATAGGAATCCAGCATTAGTAATTTTATTTGTGTTTTCTGATGTTATCAGGAGATGGCAGCACTAATCAAAATTGATGAAGTTGCTGGGAAGTATACTCCCCACAGCCCTATAAAGGGTCAAAAAAGTAAACCACTAAACAGAAATCGAATTATCTTGGTCTTAAATTAATGCAAATATTATATAGAATTAGAAAAAAAAAAGAGAATCGAAATTTGTTGACATAAACACCCATTCGACTCCTCTTAAAAGTTTACACTCTTAAAACAAAAGAGTGAAATCCACTCCAGTATGAGAAGTGCATTATCGACACTGGAAAGGATTGAATATTAACTCAGACTGAGTTAAAATCACTCGTTTGGAGTGATTCTGTCGGAGGACTAACACACAAAGGATCCATTCCAAAAGGAGAAGTACATTTTCCAGACTGGACGAGTGAAAATTAATCAGACTGAGTTAAAATCGCTCGTTCGTTTTAAGAGTGTGGGACTGAAATGGTTAAAAGTTTAATTTAAGCATCTTACCGGTATCCTCCACGACAAAAGGGGGCGAGGGGGATTTAAGGGGCAAGATCCCCTCCCTCCTCATCTTTTCGTCCAGTGCCTGCGCCCTCCTGAGCGCTACCTGCCTCCTCATCACATCCCTCCGATCCAGTATCAAAATACAGTTCGCACACACGCAGTACTTGTACTGGCAGAACCTCTTGTGACCGCGCACCTCGACCTTGATACCGTGATTCTGACACCTGGCGCACTTTGGGGAGCGCCCCGTATCCGGCGGGTTTACGCGCGAACCGCCATTGACCGAGCGCGCGTTTTCGCCGACCGGGAGATCCGCTGCTGCCGTGTGGGCGACGGGAGCCCGCGGCACGACCGCGCTAGGCCTAGCGTCGGCCGGGGGGAGCTTGCGCCGCTTGGTCGAGGGAGACATGCCGCGAGCGGGCGAGGTTCGTGCCGCCGCGAGAGGATGTAAGGGCCGCGGCGCCAGCGGTAGTTGGGGCATCATGACGAAGGAGGTTTGGGGAAGGAGCGGAGCGGGTTTTTTCGCCTTTGCGGTCACGTGATTGGTTGATGCCCGTGCCTGATGCGCGTTTTCGCGATGCGAGTTTGCAACAGATTCGTTCTAGGGCTGGTGGAAGAAAGCACGCGGGAACACTATATAGGCGCGTTTACATGTGCCGCCGAATCTATGGAATGATGAGGAAAATCTGCAATTTTTCCCTCTTGGGGATTTTCACCCAAACAGAACCGGAATTACAGGGTTCATTGGGGGGTTTCACAAACCCTCCAATGAAAAAGGGTTTGATGTTTCATACCATGGATTCGGCCATCTACTATCATTTGGGTTAGAAATGCTGCTCGCTCTCTTTTTCCCCAAATGGGGATTTTGGCATTCCATGGATTCGGATTCGATGGCTCATGTAAACACGGATTACGTTACTTTTGAAGCACACTTACTTTTACAATTGAAGGGGAATAATTACCAATTGTGCTATTTCCATATTTTTACACTTTTTTCTAATATGCCTGATTTAAAAAGTTGAAATATTTAAAGGGGAAAATGATTTTTAACTGGAATGCACTGTATTTAATATAGAAAATTTCCGTATTTTTTCTGGATTTTCTCTGGCAAACTCAGTTGTCAGCTTGTTTGCTTGACGGTAACATTTTTAACTAGATTATATGCACATGTTAAAAATCACTCACTGTTAAAAATTTTGGTGCAAGATTTCATCGGAATCCTGGAACTTTCAAGCTGCCACCACTATTTGGGTAGTGCACTCTTAAAACGAACGAGCGATTTTAACTCAGTCTGAGTGAATTTTCACTCTGTTCGGTGTCGAAAATGCACTTCCCCTACAGGAGTGGATTTCACTCTTTTGTTTTGTTAGACCTCCAACAATCTTAACAATAAACGAGCGATTTTAAGGCGATTTAGGACGCTAACAGCTATTTAGGAGTTAATTTCACTCCTTTCCAGTGTCGAAAACGCACTTCCCCTATAGGAGTGGATTTCACTCTTTTGTTTTGTTAAACCTCCAACAATCTTAACAATAAACTAGTGATTTTAAGGCGATTTAGGGCGATTAAGAACGGTTTCGGAGTTAATTTCACATCCTTTCCAGTGTCGAAAATGCACTTCTCCTACACTCTTAAAACGAACGAGCGATTTTAACTCGGTCTGATTGATTTTCACTCTTCCAGTCTGGAAAATGCACTTCTCCTTTTGGAATGGATCCTTTGTGTGTTAAACCTCCGACAGGATCACTCCAAACGAGTGATTTTAACTCAGTCTGAGATAATATTCACTTCTTTCCAGTGTCGAAAATGCACTTCTCCAACTGGAGTGAATTTCACTCTTTTGTTTTAAGAGTGTATTTACCTAATATTTTTTACATATGCACTGTTATAAGGTTCAAAATTTGTTTCACACACAAAAAAATAGTTCTTATTGGCATTTCGATTATAAGAATTATTTTTTTAAATTACAAAAGAAGTCTTGTATTATGGTTACTACTTCTGTTTGAAAAAGTGATAGTTGTGTTGCATGAATCATTTTACACTGCTCATAATTTCGTGCTGGGTTTCTCTCTCTCTCGGTCAATTCGGTCAATATCCGTCCGTCTGTCCGTACCCCCCTTCCAAAATCGGTTCCAACCATCCGACCTAAAAAATTCCCTTTTTTCTGTTAGAAGGCGTTAGAAGACCTCGGGAGCCAACTTTCATATTTTTTGTCCGTCTGTCTGTACAATCGGTCGGACATAAATTGACTATTTGTCGACGAATTTCGCATCGAAGTAGCATTGAAATTCAATTTCGAGTTATTTAAATCGCTGTTGCCAACTCAACAATGGCGGGCGCGCGAGAAACTTGATTCATTTAAAAATAATGTTATTTAAAGCAAAATTTGTTTAAGTTATAAATCAGTTTGGAATGACGTCAGGAATGAGACTTTTGGATTTTTTATTTGTTTACTAAATAAGTGGCAAGGCGTATTTTTTTTCGCGTATATCCTAATGAGTTTTAATTTACAGTTCTTACTTTAGTAGCATCTTGGAGTAGTTTCATGGTTTTTTTTTGTTATAAATAAATATTTAATTATTCGTAGAACTACAATTAAATCAAGCAGACGATAAGTAATACTAATTTTATTTGCGATAGAAAATTAATGAAAATAATTTATTTTGGCTTTATGAAGTTTAAATTATAGCTGGATGCTGTGTTTAGTGAAATTTATTCTAATGTGTATAAATTTTATATAGAAACTTTTGTACATGACACTTGTTGTAGTGGTTTCCCGATAAGAATTTAAGTAACAGGAAAGTAGACTATTTTTAGTTGCAATATGCCTTACGCAAATAGTATAACATTTAAAATTTCATCATTCGAAAAATTATATAAAATGACACATTATTCTCAAATAAAACACTAACTATACGTAAATCATAATAAATTCCCGTGACTTTGTATTATTACATCCGTACTTTCATAATAAGGAAGAACCGAAACATCATTTAGATAGTTATAAGTAAAAAGTTATGTAATGGGTAATATTACTTGTTGCAACATGTTATTTGTTACAGATATATTTACATTGTAGTAGTATATTTTGCACTGTAATGATTCACATTCATATTTTTTAATCCACCTGCATGGTTTAGAATTATAACGTATCGAAGTAGTAATACCTCGTTTTAATTGAAGAGTACACGGGAAGAACCGCTTTATTTCGTAGACGGTTTTCTTTAATAGCCTCTTTGGGGATAATAGCGAGAAATAACCGAAACTGGCGTAAAGAAACCGGCTACTCACTTTGTTTATCTTTCGCGTCAACCCTGATTCACGCCAGAGATAAGTGGATACGACACACACGTTTGTACCTCAAATGAAGAGCCAAAAGAGAAATCGGTTTTTAGACGCCAATGTCGGCCAAGAGACACAATTACGGAAAGACTCTAAAGAAATCAAGCGGTTCTTCCCGTGTACTCTTCATATGATTTAGAATTATAAGGTAGTGAAGTAGCATTACCTAGTTTATAATTTTGAAAAGGAAAGAATGTAATTTACCATTTCAACAATCAAACGATTTAGTCGCCATAAGTGCAAAAGGGCTGCCAAATGGAATTCCGCACTCTTAAAACAAACGAGCGATTATAACTCAGTCTGAGTTAATTTTCACACCTACAGATTTGAAAATGCACTTCCCCTATAGGAGTGGGTCCTTTGTGTGTTAAACCTCCGACAGGATCACTCCAAACGAGTGATTTTAACTTAGTATGAGTTCATATTCACTCCTTTCCAGTGTCGAAAATGCACTTCTCCAACTGGAGTGGATTTCACTCTTTTGTTTTAAGAGTGCATTTGTCACCATTTGGCGGGATTTGTGGTTTTGAAATGGAAAATTACCCGAAATGTTTCTGGTAAAGTCTGGGCAATTAATGTGCCCAATATTTACCAGTGTCGTTCCTAGACTATATCATTAAGAAAGTTATGATTTTTTGAAAGCAAAAAGTTAATTAAAAGTTTTTTCTCATTTAACATTGCGGTCCATGGGAAATTGAGTATTTTTGAACTGGTGTATAACTAAATATTGCAGCCTGGGAGCAACTAATCAATATTTTCATGAAATACTTTTAATAATGGTAACATTTTGGTAAAGCACTGTTGTTTCCAAAACTCCTTCTACTGAAATTATTTTTTGTCAAAATCAGATTAGAATAACGTTAGTTCCAATGGAGAAATGGGTGCAATAGGTTTGTGTATATGAAATAATATGTGCAAGCAATAAGATTTTTTTAATTAAATAATAATATTAAAATTTTAAATATTATAAAAAATATTTTTAAAACACTTTGTATCATTGAAAATGTAAGTCTTTTCTTCCTTTCAAATTTTAATTGATATTTATAATAAATAAAAAAAATATTAAATTTAAATTAAAATTTGAAAGGAGGAAGAGACATTTTTTAATAATGCGTCGTGTGTTAAAGTTGTTTGCAATAATATTTGATATTTTTATGTTACTTAATTAAAAAAAATCTTATAGCGTGCACAGTTGTTCACGGAAAATGGTTATTGTAACACTTACATGTCAACAAATATTTTGAGAGAAAATTTTAAAATTCAAAAGCTGCAATCAAGGCGTAAATTTTTGTTAATGCTATATTTTCATAAACTTTTAAATAAGGGCATAGACAGTAATACTTTAACCCAGGGTATTTTTGTAAGGGTTCCTAGACAGTCTACAAGAAATAAAGCTTTAAAATTTTGTGGAACTAATATAAGAACTGTTACTGATGAAAATTTTTATTTAAATAAATTTTGCTCATTTTATAATTTGTATACAGATCATTTGGATATTTTTTTTATGTCTTTTCCAGTCTTTAAGAGAGTTTGCATGTCCTTAATTTTTTAAGTTTTTTTTTTTAGTTTTTATTGTATGCATTGTTTATTGTGTTCTTTTGCTGGTGGTGTTGTATATTCTTGTTTATATCGGGCAATGTAATGGGACCGAAAGGTCTGTTTTGTCTCAAATAAATAAATAAATATTCTTTCATATACACAAACCTATTGCACCCATTTCTCCTTTGGAAATAATGTAATCCTAATCTAACTTATTGATTAGGCGCTCCCAGGTTGCCCTTTTTTAGTTATACCCGTTCAAAAATACTCCATTTCCCATAGACCTCAATGCTAAATGAGAAAAAGTTAGGCTAACTTTTCTGTTTCAAAAAATCATAACTTTCTTAATCCTTGGAATTATATTTTCCACTTTTTTTGTAATTTCGTTTTTGTCGTTTGTTTTATGTTCTGATGCTCTGTATGTTTTTGTTCTATTTATTTGTCATCGTGTGTGTATTTTGTACTGTATAGTTATCCTCTCATATAAAATTGATTTTTTTTATCTGTTTGACAGTGTACACTCTTAAAACAAACGAGCGGAGTTAATTTCCACTCCTTTCGGTGTCTAAAATGCACATGCCCTATATAAGTGGATTTCACTCTTTTGTTTTGTTACACCTCCTATTATCTTAACAACAAATGAGCGATTTTAAGGCGGTTAGGAGCGATTTAGGGTGATTACGAGAAATTTAGTAGTTAATTTTCACTCCTTTCCAGAGTCGAAAATACACTCTTCCTATCAGAGTGGATTTCACTCTTTTGTTTTAAGAATGTATCGAATAAATAAATAAATAAACTAACGTATAAACTCACGCTCTCTCATCGGGTAGACGGGCCCCGCTTCAGGCAAAGAGTAGGAAGCGTCGCTGGCGGACGAGTTCGAGTTCTCAATCTCCAACTCTTCGGCCCTGAGAACAGGCCCGTCAACGGGCAGGGGGGGAGCCAGCCCCAACTGGGCCCGCTTCTCATCCTCAGCCTGGGCCCTCCTCAGGGCGACCTGAAGTGCCATCACGCGCTGCCTCTCCACTATCAGCATGCAGTGCGCGCACTCGCAGTTTTTGAAGGGGCAGTGCCGCTTGTGGCCCCTGACCAAGTTCATCCTATTGTGATTCCGACATCTCGCGCACTTCGGGCTGCGAGGGCTGGGAGCTGCTGCTTGCTGCTGCCCAGCGACGGCTGCTGGGTTCCGGAACTGGTTGCTGGATGGACCAGCCTGAGAAAGTGGGCCCATGTTAGATGCACCGACAAGCTGTCTCTGGTTTGGCTGACCTTGGTTTGAGGGACCAGCCTGAGCAAGTTGGACCATGTTAGATGCACTGACAAGCTGCCTCTGATTTGGGTGACCTTGGTTTGAGGGACCAGCCTGAGAAAGTGGGCCCATGTTAGATGCAGTGACAAGCTGCCCCTGGTTTGAGGGACCAGCCTGCGAAAGTGGGCCCATGTTAGATGCACTGACGAGCTGCCTCTGGTTTGGCTGACCCTGGTTTGAGGGACCAGCCTGCGAAAGTGGGCCCATGTTAGATGCAGTGACAAGCTGTATCTGGTTTGCCTGAACCTGGTTTGATGGACAAGCCTGAGCAAGTGGGCCCACGTTAGATGCAGTGACAAGCTGTTTCTGGTTGGGGTGACCTTGGTTTGATGGACTAGCAATGACAATTTGGATAGACGAACTTGGTTGTATTATATTAGATGCACTAAGAATCTGATTCTGGTTTGAAGGTGTGGCAACTTGAACGTTAGTAGACGAACAAGCAGGTACAACACTCTGGGTAGACGGTATGGGTTGTTCAATGCTTTGAGGACCAAAAGCTTGAAGTTTGCTAGAGAGCCCTGGTTTTTCAAAGATAACTGAATCAGAAGCATCTTTATTTGGTATTGAGGGACCAGGTTGTGCCATGGTAGATGGGAAAGGACCAGCAGCCACTTGAATCTGGCTATTTGTATCAGATAGTACAATGATAGATGGACTAACAATCTTTCTCTTCTTCGATTGTCTCGCATTTCTTATTTTAGGAGAACCATCATCAACTTCACTCAATACAGGTGAACCAGGAGGCCTCGTTGCATCAGACGAATCCGGAGTAACCTGAATAATGTTCGATGTAATTGTAGCAGCTTTTTCTGATTCAGGGGCTTCACAATTGCGTTGTTCCAAACTTGGTGAACTACCAGCAACCTGATTTGAACTGGATGGGTTGCTTGTAGATGGATCAATGTTAGACTTACTAGCCGTAGAATTCTCCAAGATAAATCGTCCTGGCTTTGGCTCTCCGCTGATTGAACAAGCACTCGCATGTCCTGAGACAGATGCATCTAACTGAGGTGGATTGCATATTTTCCGGCCCGAGTCAGACGAATGAGGTCTAGGTTTCCCTTTATAAAAATATTCATGCTTTTCTGCATCAGACTGCACAGCTTTTTGTTTTTTAGTAAAAGGTGGATCACTCTGTGGTTGATCCCTTATAGTTGAATGACCAGCCATGGTATAGCTAACTGAACAAGCCACAGGTTTCAGCGCCTTAGACGGGCCAGCAACTGATTGTGATGAAGCGCAACCGCCAGCACCTGTCACAACTGAACTAGAAACGTAATCAGCTTTTGGTCTGGAAGGCGTAACAAATATCTTCTTCGAGTTACCGGAAACGACAAACTTTCTGCGCTTCACGACGGTAACTCTACCGGGTTTGTCCGGTTCTTCCCCCTTCCTCTTCGCAGCAGAAAACTTCAGCTTTATTCTGGACTCTTCTCGTCTTCCGGACACGATCCTGACGAAAGCACTACGGTGACCGTCGTCACGTCCCGGATTCTTCAAACCGGACAGTCCTGTAGTCGTAGGACCATGACCTGGACTATCATCCGTCTTCAAGACGTCGGGGAATTCTTCCTCCTTCCTTTTCGCAGCAGCAAAGACGTCGGAGAATTCTCCCTCCTTCCTTTTCGCAGCAGCAAAGACGTCGGAGTATCCCGGAGTATCCCCCGCAAAGACGTCGGAGTATCCCCAGGGTCTTTTGAAGTCTCCGTCAGCTGAAGACGTAGACGGTGCTGGAGACTCGGTTTCACGCTTGAATTCGAAGGCCGGGGTCATTCCAGGGTGCGACGGACGCAAACAGCCGGAAGAAGACCACGAATTGAATTCCATGATTGATGCTCTTTCTATTAAGAGACGATTTCAAGAAGTTTTTCTAAGCAAGAAAATTCTTTTTCATCTAAGCGATGTTTTGAAATTCTTCAAAGAAGAGTTAGCTATCAGAATGATTTTTTTTTATAATACTGGTACTAACTTTTATAGTCATTCAGTGTTCCTACCATTAAGAGACGATTTCAAGAAGTTTTTCTAAGCAAGAAAATTCTTTTTCTCTCATCCAAGCGATGTTTTGAAATTCTTCAAAGAAAAGTTAGGTATTAGAATGATTTTTTTAAATACTGGTACAAACTTTTATAGTCATTCAGTGTTCCTTCCATTAAGAGACGATTTCAAGAAGTTTTTCTCTGCAGGAAAATTCTTTTTCATTTACGCGATGTTTTGAAATTCTTCAGAGAAGAATTAGCTATCAGAATGATTTTTTTATATAATATTGGTACTAACTTTTATAGTCATTCAGTGTTCCAACTATTAAGAGACGATTTCAAGAAGTTTTTCTAAGTAAGAAAATTCTTTTTCATCTAAGCGATGTTTTGAAATTCTTCAAAGAAGAGTTAGGTATTTGAATGATTTTTTTAAATACTGGTACTAACTTTTATAGTCATTCAGTGTTCCTTCTATTAAGAGACGATTTCAAGAAGTTTTTCTAAGCAGGAAAATTCTTTTTCTTCTAAGCGATGTCTGAAATTCTTCAAAGAAGAGTTAGGTATTAGAATGATTTTTTTATATAATACTGGTACTAACTTTTATAGTCATTCAGTGTTCCTTCTATTAAGAGACGATTTCAAGAAGATTTTCTAAGCAGGAAAGTTCTTTTTCACATGTAAACGATGTTTTGAAATTCTTCAAAGAAGAGTTAACTATCAGAATGATTTTTTTAATGCTGGTACTAACTTTTATCCTTCTATTAAGAGACTATTTCAAGAAGTTTTTCTAAGCAAGAAAATTCTTTTTCATCTAAGCGATGTTTTGAAATTCTTCAAAAGAAGAGTTAGGTATTAGAATTATTTTTTTAAATACTGGTACTAACTTTTATAGTCATTCAGTGTTCCTTCTATTAAGAGACGATTTCAATAAGTTTTTTTAAGCAGGAAAATTCTTTTCATCTAAGCGATGTTTTGAAAATCTTCAAAGAAGAGTTAGCTATCAGAATGATATTTTTATATAATACTGGGTACTAACTTTTATAGTTATTCAGTGTTCGACAGATAAAATACTTCAGGAATATTTGTCATTACCATTTTCTTCGATGCAGGTTACAAGAAGGATTGCGACTAAGTTTGGATGCGTTAAAGCTGTCGACTAGACTAGAATTTAACAAAGAAAAACCTATCCAAAAATCTCTTTAAGATAAGATACACATTTCACCAAACTTCTTTTAATACATTCGACAATTTTTTTACTACATTGACACAAGGACGAGAGTTCAGATATCACTACTTCATCACTTTACTGAAGTTCAAAATTACGAGATGGATATCAACCGTGTTCAAAACTTCCAAAAACGGTTTTTTAACTCTTTAATGACTAATTATTTCATAACAAAAAATATCCCGTTTCGTTCTTCTAGATACTAAGCCCAATCGTACACATCATCACAGGATTCCCTTCTAGAACGGCTAATTAAACATTGATGTTTCACGCTCTAGTTCTTTCAGATAGTAATGTGTAAATTTCACCACTCAATTGCACTATAATTACTAAGTTTGCATTAGTTCCGTTAAATCTCTCAACTAATGAGTCGACAATCGACAGAAAACACCTTGGTACGATAGTTTTCAAAGTTAGACCACGATGATCCTTCACTCCTGTTCTTTTATAAGTAGTAAGCTCAGGTCTTTACTTCACCGCTCAATCACACTATAATTACTAAGTTTACATTAGTTCCGTTAAATCTCCCAACTAAAAGTCACAACTTGACAGCAAGCAGGTAAGTACGATGGTCCTTCGCTCCACTTCCTCCAGAGTGCAATGTCAGGTGCTAACTCCACCACTCCAATTGCGAAATAATTACTAAGTTTTCATTTGTTGTGTTAAATCCCTCAACTACGAGTCGGCAACCAACAGCAAACTACGTCGCCAGTACTCTCGCGCTTAGGAGGATGCGGAGAAATGAGGGATGGTGTTTTGCATCAGTCCGGTTTTCGCAGACGACTTTTAGGGGGGAGCGGGGGAGGAGCTGCCACGCGCCTTTTTGCGTCACGTGATGGCGAGTTTGGGGGGATGCGCGCGCAGCAATTGTTGCGCGCGAAGTCTTACCCGATATGGGGGCGGGTGGGGTTTGTTGTTGTTGATTGATAAGACGCCCTTTTTTATTTAAAAAAAATGTTTTTTCAAGAAAGTAATCAATAGTGCGATTAATTACAATAACAGTGGAGCTTTTTGTTATGTCTTATATTTCGTATGTTGCTGAAAGCAATCAATGTTGAATAAACCCTCTAATGCATACCGTTGCCGTTTGGCAACAAGTAAAATAATCCACTTTATTCTATTAAAGTAGAGCTCCCTCTCGACAAATTTGCGTTTTTTTTTATCTATTACATTCCATTTTGAAGTTTTAGTTCCTAATAACCCTCATAAATGACAGTAGTAAGAGTGTATTAAAAAATTAAAGGGTGAGGTTATTAACTGTTGTAAAGTTATTACATCTTTGGCAGTATTCAAAGTATAATAATATTAGTACTAAATAAAAATAAATTGTTTAGTAAAATTAATTATAGTTCAAGGAAGTTATTTTGAAACATATTTAGTAGTTTTATAGTCATTATTATCGAAATTGGAATTTTGTGGTTGGTTTTTGTCACATGGAAAAACAATTGAAATTATTTAAATTAATTCTAATGCAGTTAAATTTTTTTCAGTATTTTTCCCATAATGAATGAGTATTAAAGATACATATATATTTTTTCGGGATGAAAAGAAAATTCATGCATTAGAGGGTTAAGTTTAATTAACGCGGCAATAGAAGCTAAACGAGAGCTATTGACGTCGCTATTTCAACCACAGACAAGTACCACTGGTACCCGCAACAAGTAAAAATAAGTTAATTGCAGTGGAAAAGAAAATCGAATAAGCATATGTAAAAGGTTTCTTTACTTCTATAGTGATAGTTTCTTGCATTAAAGGAGAAAAAGCAGCAAAGAGTATACTAACCCTGTAATGCATGATACTTTTTCAGCCCGAAAAAATATATTTGTATCTTTAATACTCATAGATTATGGGAAAAATATTGAAAAAAAATTAACTGCATTGGAATTTAAATAATTTAAATTTTTTAAATTTTTCCTTATGGCAAAAACCAGCTACAAAATTCCAATTTTGATAAGAATGACTAGAAAACTACTAAAATATATTTTAAAATAACCCTCTTGAATTATAAATATTTTTTCAAAACAATTTATTTGCATTTATAGTGTAGTAATATTATTACACTTTGAATACTGCAAAAGACGTAAATTTACAACAGTTAATAACTTTACTCTTTAATTTTGAATGCACTTTTACTACTGTACTGTCATCTATTAGGATTATTAGTAACTAAAACTTGAAAATGGAATGTAATAGATGGAAAAAAAACACAGATTTGTTAAGAAGGAGCTCTTATGTAATAGAATAAAGTGGATTATGTCACTTGTTGCCATATTGCAACAGTATGCATTAGAGGGTTAATTATTATTCTTTTCTTTTCGTTATTTACACAAAAATACCGAAACACACTACACACAAGCACTTAAAGGAACAAATAAAGCAGCAATAATGTAAGCCGAACACTAAGGGTCATACTGGTGGACATGAAAAAGTAGATACTATTAATTTACAGTCACAAAAATTAAGTTGAAGTATACAGTTAAAGTTTCAGTGTCAAAAAGTCCAAATAGACATGACTCGCTATCACTCAATGACACACCCATGCCTCTTTCCACAAATGAAGAGTACAGGGGAAAAAACGCTTGATTTCGTAGAAGGCTTTCCTCAATGGGCCTCTTCGGCGATGATAGCAAGAAATCGCCTAAACTAGTGTAAAGAAATAGGTAACGCGCTTTGTTTTATTTCGCGCGGAACCCTGATTCACGCCAGAGATCAGTGGACACGAGTCACACGTTTGTACCGCGAATGAAGAACCGAAAGATAAACCGGTTTTCCTGTCGTTCCAAGCAGACACAATTAAGGGAATACTCCTAATAATAAATCAAGCTGTTCTTCCCCTGTACTCTTCAAATTAAATCCCCTAAACACATCCCGTTATTAAATTGATTAAAAGAAAAACACTTAAAAAAACAACTTCCAACTAACCAATACTCCAAAACAAAACGAGACAATGTCTGCTGAAAGTTTCCAGACTCCTCGCTCGATCAAAAACAACTTTTCAGACACAAAATTAGTCTAGGTCCTCTCCTCTTTAATAAAATCGCTGAACACAAAAAGGACCGAAGTCCCCAGGACTATTTTCCTACACGCTTTTCCTCTTACTACCATTTTATAGGGAAGAAGACTGGAGGGACATACCCCTGCGAACTTGGGTCCTTTTTCATACATGTGACGATTTAAATAAAACTCTAATTAGTCTTGCGGGAGTATAAACACTTTCGAATACGGGTGAATTCGCTGAACTAATCTTTCCAGACTATCCCCCCCCCCACCTCCCCCCTCACACGAAAGTTCGAAAGTTTATAACAAGAAGTATTCTCCAGCCTCCCCTCTGGAACGTTTCGCAAACGATGTCTAGACACATGAATTGATTTTTATTAAAAGTTTAACCTGGATAAAGTGTTCAAAGGAGGCCCCTCCTCTTCTGGTGACGTAAACCGATGGGGATTGGCTGAGAGTCAAAATAACATTAAATAAAATTTTGATAGTGAACATATTTAATGTCAAATATACATTGAAGTACCGCCTACGGTACATGCGAGGCCCTGTGCGACTTTAACCTCGTGGGCCTTTAAATATAATTCGATATATTTCACAAATACATAATTTCGTAACAGTGTCGATTTTTTGTTGTTGTATAATTTTGGTTAATTTATTGTATCAAAATAAGTTGAATATAGTATAAAAAATATAGTATGTAACATTAGTCACATAATTAAAAAGAAATTATAATTTTTTTCCATTTTTTATATAAATTATAAATTTTTTGCTACCAAGTACTGATCTTAAAAAAAACACTTTTAAAACCTGTTTATGAAACTGCTAGTACTTTCTCGCGGTTAAAAGAAGAAAACAAAATCGCTAATAACAGCACAATTTTACAAAAATAAGAAAAATATCAGAATTTTTCTTAAAATATATGAGGTATTTTCTGCTATTTTAAATTATAGCATTCTTTTATTATTTAGTTACATATTCTTTCCTCGATCGCGTTATTTTTTGCGTAATGTTTACCAGTAGTACTTATGTCTCAGACACATTGGTCAGTAAGGCTAAGCTACTAAAAAACATTTATTTGCACCATTTCACTATGCATCAGCTCATTTGTAGCCTCGATTTGCACCACTTTGCAAAAAGCATTTTTCTGCAACGCTTGACACCACTTTGAATGTCAGTTACCGTCGAATGGGATAACTTTAGCCCAAGCTTTTCGAACTATATACTATTTTTCATTAAATATACACTTTAACCCTTTCACTACTGAAACGGTCCACGACGCCGTCCGACTAAGGATTCGATAATGACATTCCTATCACATATTACGACGAAACAAAAAATCCTTCGTATCGAAAGGGTAAAAAATGGTCTTGCCTTTTTTTATCTAGTGGGAATTATGCTTGGAACCTATGAGCAACAAATTTTCAAGAAGAACGGATATTTTTACTTGAGCCAAAATTACCGCATGGAACAAAAGTTACCCCATATTAGAATTTGAGTAACTCCTATGTAACATACACTCTTAAAACAAACGAGCGATTTTAACTCAGTCTGAGTAATTTTCACTCCTCCAGTCTGGAAAATGCACTTCTCCTCTTGGAGTGGATCCTATGTGTGTTAAACATCCGACAGGATCGATCCAAACGAGTGATTTTAACTCAGTCTGATTTAATATTCACTCCTTTCCAGTGTCGAAAATGCACTTCTCCTACTGGAGTGTATTTCACTCGTTCGTTTTAGGAGTGTACGAAATAAATTATTTGCATTACTTCACAACTGAAATTTAAACTTTCTAACATCAAAATCAACCCTTACACCACTTTGGCCCACACAAAAACCCCTACACCATTTTAGACCGCTCAACTATCTCCCAAAAACTATAACACTTATTTACAACATAAAAATTATTTACACACACCTTTGAAAAAAATCATCTTGGAAGACCAAACGATAGAGAAGCATAGGAGGGAATTCTGCGACAGGAGAGGGGGGGGGGGATTAAAAGCAGACGAGACAGTGTCTGAATCGTCTGAATCCGCCAGGTGGCAACGCCCCACGTAGTACGGCGACAACTCAACTCCTTACCTCTTGTGGCTGTCGTCTGCATTTGGGAGATTTTTACGACCAGAGACCAGACGATGGGTAAAGACAAGGGATGTTAGAAAAAATAACAACCTGTTCATTATCACGTAAATAAGTATAATGAAAAATGTGTTTCTCAGCCCTAGAGAGAATTAAAGTGAACAGAGTGCACGGATTTCTATATCTTTATGGCTTTTACCCATAAGCGACCCAGGGCCGGATTTTTAAATAGGCTGTAGCCTAGAGCGGCAAATTTTTGGGGGCGGCAAATTTTACGTCCAATTAAATCGAAATTCGGCATAAAGAATTATTATAAAGATACCAATATTTTTAAGAAAGAAAACAAATAATTTACATTAATCTGTAAATCGTAAACTTATATATAGTATAAAAAATTCGCAGATTATTTCGCTTTTGATTCAGAGTGTACGATTCTAATATGTAGAATAGAAAACAATAGTCGAGAAAACTATATCTGGCAGCAAATCGATCGTAGCCTACAGGCGGCAAATCTTTAACAATTTCAGTCCCAAAAATTTACTACACTACACAAACATCTGATATTCACAAAATAAGCTTATTTTAGGTCAAATATACGAATCCCATAAGAAAAAAAAATCCCTTTAAATTTTTTATATGGTTTTTGAAACAATGCCAAAATTCTTTAACTGTGGAAAGCAAGAAAATAAAAATATATATATTACCTAAAAACATTTCGAGTTATATATTTTAAGGTATCTGACCATATTATTAAAAAAAATTAGTGATTATTTTTACCGAAATAGTTTAAATTGTGTTTTAAATATGTGGAACTGAAGTGAACTTATCAAAAATCAGGAGAAACGCTTGTTGACTATTTTCTAAATAAAAAAAATACCAGTTCTGACTTCTATTGAGATAAAAGTAAAATTTTGTCTGATAGAACAAAGTGTGAAGAATCGAATGATGTGTGTTGGGATGTCAGAGAGGGACTTAAACATTTTGAAAAAAATATTGAAAGTGATGATGCCAAATGGCATCACTGGGACTGAAAGGGTTAAATCCGGTCCTGAGCGACACCCATTTTTGACTACCATTAACACATTCATTTCACTTAGTTTAGTTTGAATATCGTCGCACAAGAGCAACATGAGGGCTATAGGCGACTGGCGTCGTATTTTAGAACCACAGTCAAGTGGCGAGCTGACACCTGAGTAGGCACCCAAAGCAACCGTTAAGAGCGACATCATTTCCGTTAAGAGCTCATTTCACTTAGAAAAAACGGCTTAATATTGAGCAGTGTTAGAAATTTGATGGCATTTTGAGACTAGCGACTGTTAATTTCATACCCTGACTGAATTTTTTTTAATTCGTTAGGATGGTTTTAGAATCTATCACCAACATTCACGATGTTTTCAAATATTTGTTATTTAAATAGTTATGACTTGCAATTTACACTCTTAAAACAAAAGAGTGAAATCCACTCCTATAGGAGAAGTGCATTTTCGACACTGGAAAGGAGTGAAAAACAACTCCTAAATCGCTCGAAGTAGCCCTAAATCGCTCCTAATCGCCTTAAAATCGCTCGTTTGTTGTTAAGATTGTTGGAGGTTTTACAAAAACAAAAGTGAATTCCATTCCTATAGGGGAAGTGCATTTTCGTCACCGAAAGGAGTGAAAATTAACTCAGACTGAGTGAAATCGCTTGTTTGTTTTAAGAGTATATAGTGCGGAATTCAATTGCAATGATTCTTTAATAAAAAAAGTCAATACTCAGGACGTTTCAAAGCGAACTGAAGTCAGAATAGACAACTGCAATGACCAAACCTACAGTGACTTCACGCTACGTCAACCATTGCCGTAAATCCCCACAAACAAACCAACCGGCAGCTAATTAGTCTAAACTAGAACGGTCACGCCTACAGTGACGCCACAGTTACGTCAATCACTGTCTTCTTCACCACAAACGAACTCTCCGCCCACTTCAAATCGTCCATTACGGAAATTTCGCATATTTTTTGCTGTATCCGACGCATGCATTTTCAATGTGAAGATATTTCAATTTGTTTTCAACTGCAAAATCCGTATTAGGATGACAGAGAAGACCTTATATTAGTTTCGATGACCTGAAGGCGTATAGGTTAACGCCTTATTAACTGGGCTCTCACGTAATTTTAAATTTGCACAGATTTCGTTTGAGGCACAAGAAAAATGATTTCAGGAAGAAAAAATATAATAACTGGACTTAAAATGAAAAAGCCCTATAATCAACTTCTAAGAGAATGATATATTACAGCATTCATACATTTTATAAATTAGAGAAATCATTAAAAAAAATCCAAAATATCCAAAGCAACCAAAATATTTGATTTATAAATTATTTATAAAAGCATGGAAGCGGAAAGAAACTGAATCAATCCAAGTCTCAGATCACAACTCTTTGGTACCTATGATGCTGCCCTCTGTGATTTAATTTTAATACTAATATCGCCATGGCAATCCTTTAACGGCGAACGAGAGCCGATTGACCGCGGTTTTTCAAACCGAAGTGCATCTCTGTTGATCAATGGATTAAAAAACGATTTTTTAAGCCACATTTTTCTGGATATATTGAATATCTTTTTTCAATTTTTTCAAAAAATTCAATTTTCAAAAAATTCAATTTTAAACTAATTCAATTTTCACAAAATATTCTAACCACTTTTAAAAGTGGGAATATAGAGACCTGCAAGTGAGCTACGTTTATCATTTTAAGAAAAACTTTTGTAAAAATATTCAAAATACAAAAAAAAAGTCATTTTTATATTTTTAAAAATAAATGTCTAACTTATTTGTCTCATATAATTACACCAAAAAAAAAAGAGCGCCGAAATATTTTCACACAACCAAATGTGATTCATCACCCATTACATTTTGAATAAATTTTTGTAGGAGTTAACAAAACGAAGTTAACAAAAATATATATTAAAAATAGAATAATTCAAACATTCATTTATTAAATTTTTTAACAAACGAAACTAACAAAAATATAGATTTAAAATAATATCAATGATAAAAATATAATAATTATTTCAAACAAGAAATTAATTTTCTACATTCTCAAAAAGTATTTTTATCAAAGAAAAGAATTTCCTATCTTTTCTGTGAGAAATATATTTCTAACGTGAGAAATTTATTGTTTTTAATCTCTAGAAATTTATTTCTAAAATTCCCACAGAAGAAATTAATTTCCTAACGTTCCAACTGGAATTAATTTCCAACACTATCTATATCCATCTCAAAAAAGAAGCAAGCACGCTTAGTTATTTTCGCGCTGCCATAATTGATTCATCCCCTCTTATAGAAAAAGAAAACGACGAAAGGGAAAACAACTAAGCCAATTTTTAGAAACTTGTTTATTACCACCTCGAAAACTCAGACATTGTCTGATATTTCGCGCGGCGGAAGTTAAGAATATAGAGATGATTGGCGAGAAACAAAAAGTGAAACCTTCAGAAAGTCGCCAAGTAACACCTAGCAAGCCCGTGGCAAATATCTACGTTTTTCCACGTGAGGCTGGAATGTTGTATCGTGGCGCCTCGTCGGGCGGGAAAAAAATTCGCGAGTTCGAAAGCGCTCTATGCGAGGTCACAACTTTTTATGATCACAACAGTGAAAAATACAAGGTAGATTATATGCCGCGAAAAAAAGTAAAAACGTAACGACATATTGTAAACGCTGTAAGGGACAGTCCTCATTATGTTTGAAATGTTTTGAAAAGTTGCATAGATATAAATAAATAATTGTTATGAATTTTAAATATGGAACGTTTGTAATACTCAATATTTTTGTTGAGAAAAAAATAAAATAAGCATATTCTTGAACAACTTCCTTTCTGAAAAACAAGTGACTCACCTGTGATGCAGGCCGCCTCACGGGATAGTTAAGCGTGAACCACTGGTGGGTCACAAAGGCGTGAACGATTTAATTTTATTCCTTAAAAAGTGTTCATTAAAAACAATAAAATTTTATTCGCACAGTTGTTGGCTGTGGCATGAGATCTGAATTTGTACAAAATGGTATTTATTTCCATTTCCAATGGTATGGTTAAAAAATAATATGGGTTGTAACTGGTTGGTACATGTATTTCCGGCTTGTGTGCTTGATCAGAGACCCGATTATGAACCTTCGTCAAGTAAAGCCCATTTCACACCTTGTCACAACTACTTGCTACTCCCATAGGACACCGTGCTTCCCGCGTTGTTTATAATTAGAGAGTCAGAAGCCACCAATTCCATGTAATAAGCCAGAACAAACTCCACAGTAGAATAGCGCCAAATACTATGCCAAGAGCGTTGTTTGGGTTTACTACAAAGCGATCAAGGGCTTCTTTTGGCAATCCGGTTTTTGTATTGGTTTTTGCTCAGCATCATCTTCATCTTATTCTTAACTCTGGAAGAAAATGCGCTACTTTCGCGTCTTACTTCACTTCACTCTCTCCCATTGTTCTCCCATCGTGGGGCTTCTTCAGTTTTATTGACTAAAAATCGTTTTGTTTAATGGGATTTTTTAAAGGGGGAAACCGTTAGGGATGTAGCCCGGATGTTAGCCTACACTCCTTACCAACCTGACTTGGGTAAAAACAAAGAGTAAAAAGGCAGAGTTAAAAGCGCGGTTGGTCCGTTAGTTGGAAACTCTTGTTAGGTAATATTTACATACAAAATTATCTGAATACAATTTTACAGAAATACACTCTTCATTCTTATAAAATTGCCAAATTTTCTCAAATAATATTCAAATCTGTTAGACCAAACACGGAATTAATGTTTTAAACATGTTTTCTAGATGGCAAATAATTTATGCAACTCTTTACACGCGAGGAATGATTTCCTCCATAGCATATTTCTATTTACAGTATTTACCCAACTTAGGTTGGCAAGGAGTGTATTGGTTTGGATCGCAGACCATCGTGGTAAGAGTCTGCGTGCTGTAAATGGTGCGGGTTCGGTTCTAGCTTTTGTCCTGGGTGTACCTTCTTTCTCTGTGTCAGTAAACATTCTGTCTGTCTTAGTTGACGAATCGGGCTTATAAGCGGGTCTCTGATCAAGCACACAAACCGGAATACATATGTACCAACCGACCAACGTTAGGGATTTCTGACGGGCATGAATGTCTGTATTAATGTCGCACTAGAGTTAGACGTGGGGTTAAAAGTAATCGTTCCTTGTTGTTATTCTGAGTGTTTAAATTATTCAAGTCTTATTTAACCCAATAATGACCGGTTTGTGTGAGCAGCATTAACACCTTCATCTCCAAATGAATACGTTAGCTTTAAGTTTCTTTTAATTCGTTTTTCGTGTAAATTACATTGTCCTGCTTACATTGTTCAGTACTATGTTCTTCCTTTGTCTTCCATTCTTTTTTCATTTGGATAACCCTTTATTATTTTCAATTAGTAAATAGAAATTTATGATAAAATGAAAAGGTGCATATTCTCATGTGGATTCAACTTGCATATTCTACTGTATATCGGAAAATATACATTTATACTTGAAAAGAATTTAATTTTAATGACTGTATTCATTTATACTAGTTATATATATTACTCGTATATATATTAGTGCTTGATGAATAAAACTTTTGCTCCAATTATTACTGAGGGTAAAAAGGTGATGCCAATTTTTTTTGTAACAATTTACTTTGTAACTTTTTTTAAAAAAATCATCTTTTAATTCTAATGTAAACTGTTTTACCGCGCGTCTTCAATAGTTACAAAACATGTTTCGCTCTGATTATCATATAAGATTACGAACCTTCCGTCACGGCAATACACTTACATTATTAACCAAACGTAAACGCCTTCGATTACAACTAAAAGGTCGTTAAATGTAATACTTTGTCGCATTTAATATTTGTTTAGTCATGAAGTATCTTTCGATACAAATTCGATATCCGGATACTATTCCAAAAACGATTGTTTCAAAATTTTAAAAATTCAGTTTTGTATTTTTTTTTTTTTTAATTTCGCTTTTATGCTGCAATACATATACATCTTTGTAAAAAGTTCATTCTGGGGTTACTCAACGCTTTTAGAAACTTTTTTAGAAATAACTTGAATGTTTAAAAAATAATAATAATACTGAACTATGTAATCAAACCTTCATTGAAAAAAAAATGCAATCCAATTGTTAATATTTAATTACTTTAAAGAAGCAAGTTTCCTTTGGAAAATAAAAATTTTTGGAAACATTGACATTTTATGGTTTGCAATGGGATCTCAAAATTCTCATTTTAAGACGTATGAAATAAACATTCATTTTTAAATTCGAAATGAAACTATGCCTGGTGCTTAGTTACAATTTTCGAAGCATTTGTCTAAACTGACTGAACTGTCATTACATTTTAAAAACTTGCTATAAGCTTTTATTAGCTTAAAAATAAAAACAAGCAATTCTGACTGTAATATTTTTTATATTAAAAGAAGTTCAAAGAATGCATTTATACAATTGATTTCACAGGTTGAATGAATGAAGAAAAAAGAAAATTAATTTTCAGATTTAAATACTTCTTACAAATAGAAACTCACAATTGATACATTTTAACTAACAATGTATCTTCTCATTATCCCACAATACGAACATGTTTTTAAAAACAACGTTACAGAATAAGGTCATTCAATTTAAAAGTAATCGTTAAGTAATTTATTATACTAACATAAAAACTTATCTTAAATAAATCTTAATTGCTTGAACCTAATTGAAAACAACGAAAACTTTCAACTCATAGAACCGGTTTCAATTTCAATGACACCTTTTAACAGGTCGGAATAGACTATTAATAGCAAAAAACTGACAAAGCTCGTTTGTTTATTTATAGCACACATATGATACGCATTTCTACAAGTAAAAACCTCAAATTTCACTAAATTGACGTAATCCTCTGCAAAGGTTAAACGTTATTTTTTTTAAATCGTGCAAAACATAATTCTAAATATACAATTGTTTGAAAAATATGTTTCTATGAAGAATATGTGCTCAGGATATTTTTCAGAAGTGCAAAGGTTAAAACCAAAAAGCTCTGTTGCAACTACCCTTTGTGCAAGCGTTATACCCTCAAAACCCTAATTATGACTCCCGACAGGTACTAGGAACTAGCGAACTAATTTTGAAGTCCTTAGTTCTTTTAGTTCGAGCCGTAGAGTGGTTCAATCCAAAACAAGTAGGAAACTCTCAAATCTCCACTTCAGATTTTCGACCCCCATCGCTACACTTTCATTACCATTTATTCCATACTACGAAACATAAAAGGAGAAAAACTTTTTACAACTCCAAGGCCGTAACCATCCGCGCAAGTATTTGAAAAAGAAAACAGAAAATTCCCTATCGATAGGGAAAAATTTCGAGACGGTAGGGATGAAATTCGGGACAGGGAGCAATTCAAAAACGAGACGCTACGCACCTCTTAGTGGGTCAGCAGACTAAGTTACTATCTGCTCTTTATTGATCCTGTCTGGAAAATAGTTTGGCGAGTTTTGGCGCTCTCGCTTACCCAAAATAAAATTAACTTGATTTTGTGAAATTGCAATAGATATTTAATCAGTTACAATTTCACAAACAATTTAAATTATAAAGATGAATTGTACCTTTTGCTTCACATTTAATTTAATACTTAAAGTCTTTTTCAAAAGTGTTTTTAAAATATGTCTCGAATATAGTTTGGCGAGTTTTTCGCTGGCGCTCGCTTACTCAAACGAAAAAAGAACTTGATTTTGTGACATTGAAACTGATATTTCACAAACAATTTTTCAAAGTTAATTGTATTTTCATATAAATATTATTAATTCTCGAAATCTCATAAAAAAAAAGTATAATCAATATCTCACATTGAAGAAGTAAAACTTTATATGATACTCAAAATGAATAATACTCATAGAATTATTATTATAAAATTTATCAAAGTGATAACAAATATAGCAGAAGTTTTTTTTTCTTTTTTTTTAAAATTAACAATGAAAAAATATCAATAACATATTGGATTAATAATGATAAGAAGTAGAACAAATATAAGAAAATAATTATTATAATATTTTAACGAAGCATAATAAAGAAAAAAAAGCAACAAGAAAGTATTATAATAATAACAATTATAAGTATAAGATCAAGTATAATAAAAACATTTATACTTATTTTAAGTAAACTTAGGTAATAAATTTTTTTTAAAAATAATGCAATTTAGAAAAAAGACAACGTAAAGCGCTCGTTTAGTATGAGAATATTTTAAGCATATCTGATGCATAATAATGGTATATTGTTTGTAACCATTGTTTTATTAAATAGCTATTTTTAGATACACCTTTGTATGGAAAGGAAAATTATTTTCGAGTCGTTTGGCGACCTGGCGCTTTTTAATAACTATTGCAACCATACAATACGGAACCTGTGATAATTTTTTCAAGGTTGAATAATTTTGAGACATGTTTGCCAATGTTAAGTAATAGTAAAAGAAATATTGTTTAAAAAAAAGTGATTGTGAAGTATAGGCTTTTGGATTGTAAAAGGGAAAAGAAAGTTAGTTGCTAAAAGTACATTTTTAACATGCATTTTTTTATTGATTATTGAATGTAGTGTAAACAGTGTGTGATGTAATGTTATATTTACATAAAATATATATAATATTTAGATTTAAGGTATTTTGGGTGATATCTTTTTTTTTAGAAGTCATTTTATTTCGTGAGTTACGATTTTGTATGAAAGAGAAAATGCGCAGTAATAGTACTACATCAAAATGATGAATTCAACTATTTTTTATTACTTTTACCATTTTCTGCCTTGTTGCTATGGGATATTATAGAATTATTTTCAACGGTGAATAATTTTAATAAAGGTCAGTCTCTTAATTTTGCCAACATTTTATAAATAGTCGTACAATATGCTTGCGTATTATAAGAGGGTAAATGTCATTTTATTTATGTTTAACATTACAATTATTTTTAATATTATTAATATTATATTAATTAAAAATACCATCATTCTTATTTTTATTTATTTTAATTGCCTTTATTATTATTACCTACTATTACTATTGTTATTAATACTACGATTAGTATTTTTATTACTGTTATTATTATGTTTTTTTTATTATTATTCTGTTTTTATTATTATTATTACTATTGTTATTAATAAATTATTATCACTCTATTATTATCATTAATAATAATATTATATTACTATTTCCATTAATATTAACATTATTGTTATTATTATCATTATTAATTACTATTTTGTTATTTCAAATAGTGTTAGAATAAATTTGAAAGCATTTACATGCCTTATTTTAATTTATTTTAATTCATGTTTTTTTTTTAAATCTCTTTTCAAAAAATTATCATAAAAGCGACAGCATGAAGGCTTTTCCTTTAAACATTGAGTTGTTTTCTTATTACACAATGTTAAGGACATCTGGTCTCAGTCGTGACACATTTATGGAATGATAATTTAGGAGTTAGTATTGTGTGGTATCTTTAGCTTATTTTAACTATTCAAACTACATTTACCTTCTGATGCGATAAGAATGTTTTTATGGGTAGCAGCATTTTATTTTATACATTGTCATAAAAAAATATCCTAAAGCAGTCATTTTTTTATCCTCAAATAATTGTCCTATACAAATATTATAATTATTATCTAATGCAAGTTTTATAATTTTTAAATATTCAAATATTAGATTATTCCACAAGCAAATATTATAATTATTGTCACATACAATATTATTTATACATATATTCAGATATCAATAATATTCAGTAAATTTGCACTTTTCCAATCATAATATCTGATGTATGATTCATCAAATACGGATATTATGATTATTATCTTAATAAAAATATTGTATAAATCGTCTTATACATATTCGATTATAATTGTTGTTACAAACGATTTACTTTTGTTCTTACGCAATGAATATTGTTCTAAAAAAACTTTGTTGTTATACATATGCTTTTATAATAATTGTCCGATATAATTATTGTAATTAGTGCTTTAATACAAACACTATTAAAATTGAACTTCCTATACATTGTTTAGAATTGTTGTCCTCGTACGATTATTATAATTATTGTCCAAGTATTAAATATCATAGTTACAAATATTTTGATTGGATAGCTTAGGGAAAGAACGGGCTAAGTGTCAATTTTTGTATCAATGAACACATTACTAATTTCTTTAAACTTTTTCTTTTTGTAACATTGGCGGTCAAGCCTTTGGCAGACTCGGCATATTCCCCAGAACTGCGAGCCATTTCTTTCTATCACCATCTAGGCGACTCTCGCTTCTAATTTTGACGCGCAGATTACAATAAATCTGAGCTCTCTGTGGATATTAAAGCATGAAGGGATTTAATTTTGACGAGAGAACCAAAGCCAAATTGGCCCTCCAGGGATCTTTAACCCTCTAATGCATACTGTTACCGTTTGTTAACAAGTAACACAATCCACTTTATTCTATTAAATTAGAGCTCCTCCAAGACAAATCTGTGTTTTTTTCAACTATTATATTTCATTTTAAAGTTTTAGTTACTAATAATCCTCATAGATGACAGTAGTAAAAGTGTATTCAAAATTGAAGAGTGAGGTTATTAACTTTTGTGAAATTACGTTTTTGGCAGTATTCAAAGAATAATAATATTTATATTAAATACTAATAAATTGTTTTGAAAAATTAATTAATCATAGTTAAAAAGGGTTATTTTGAAATATTTTTAGTAGTTTTCTAGTCATTATTATCAAAATTGTAATTGTGCAGTTGGTTTTTGTCATATGGAAAAAATTTTAAAAATTGAAATTATTTAAATTCTAATGCAGTTAATTTTTTAAGTATTTTTCACATAATGTGTGAGTATAAAATATAAATATATATTTTTTTGGGATGAAAATAAAAATTCATGCATTAGAGGGTTAGCATGCCACATAATCATATGACATGCGTCCCCAAGATTTTCCCATCCAGAAAATGCGACGACTCAGCCTTTAAAGCTCATTTTTCCGCTTTCATCTATTTGTCACTAAACACGTTCTTCCACTAAAAGCTCCTAAATTGTCCTACACAACAACTACATTTTATATAGTATGCAGTACAACTTGAAACATTGTTTTGACTTTTCAGGAAGAATCATAGTGTTATTTTATGGTAATAAATTAGTTTTGTGTCATGTCAGCCCCGATTTAATTTTTCGCAAAATCATTGTTTGAAATTGGTCGAGGTTGCATTTTGCATTCTTATTTTTAAACAATGTTATTGAAAATTTTGATTATTACGTTACTCAAAAACGGAGGCGGAAATTAAGAAGGTGCCGTCACTTTTATTTAGGTTTCCTGAGTATAGCCAATAGAGTTACCATCGAAAATATATCATGTTTTGCCCTTACATCATGTGCAAGTTTTGTTTGTGTTTCGTAAAATTGTTCTTACACTTTTCCGTAATGTGTCCGATCAAAAGCCTAATACAATATCATACTGTGTACTTCAGTAGTATTTTTATGGGCAGTTAAATTTAAGAAGAAATTGTAGCTTCAAAGTAGAGTCGGGTCTAACATTTTCCATCAGCACTTTTTAAGTACAGAAAACCCTCTTTATAAAAAAATACATATTAAAGCACATAAGACAATTAAATGGCTCAATGTAAAAAGAAATAGTTTCCATCACGAAAACATTTTCGTAAAATGTTGAATGTTAAATGAACGGTTTCGTAAAATGCTAAATGTTGAATGAACGGTTTCGTAAAATGCTAAATGTTGAATGAACGGTTTCGTACAATGTTAAATGTTGAATGAAAGGTTTCGAACAACGTTAAATGTTGAATGAAAGGTTTCGTAAAGTTTTAAATGTTGAATGAAAGGTTTCGTAAAATGTTAAATGTTGAATGAACGGTTTCGTAAAATGTTAAATGTTGAATGAAAGGTTTCGTAAAATGTTAAATGTTGAATGAAAGGTTTCGTTAAGTGTTAAATGTTGAATGAAAGGTTTCGTAAAATGTTAAATGTTGAATGAAAGGTTTCGTAAAATGTTAAATGTTGAATGAAAGGTTTCGTAAAATGTTAAATGTTGAATGAAAGGTTTCGTAAAATGTTCTTTAAAACAAAGGACTTGAGTGGAATATATTGCTTTGGGCTTGAAACCCTACTTAAATTTTTTCTGAAATCGAAATATAAGAAAAGAATAATTTTCAATGTGACTAGTTGAGAAAAGTGTTTTCGAATACATTTTGTACAGTGTAACACTCGATTATTTAAACAGGTGTGTTTAAATAATCGAGTGTGGCGTGGTTGAATGATTAAGTTATGGGGTAGATGTAAATGCAAGGTATTCGAAATTGTTTTTAAAGAAACGGAACAAGAATATTCATAGAAGGAGGAATTAAACTTTGTTTTACAATCGTTTAGGATTTTTAAAAGGTTATCGAAACTTGAACGAATAAATTTTTAAATAATTGTGTCATTTTTATTTGAGGTTATAACGAGTTTTTAAAGAAATATTTTTAAGTGAGAATATGCAACTTCTACAGTGTGGAAAGTATTGTTTGTGCTATGTGCTATATTTAATAAGTAACAGTTTTAAGAGATAAACATGTTTTAACAAATGAAATTATAACTTCATTCTCGGTTATGAAGACAAAATATACGGTAATGCGATCTACAAATTGATTACTTAAGGTAGGCGAATACCCAAAATTCCCCAAAATTCTAAAATTTTTACTATTACTTTAATCTTTTCCAAATTTGGCATAGTGATTTCAAATATAATGAATAATACAGGCATTTTTTTTATTTAAATATAATTTATTTATTTTAAACTGTGTTTTTCTACTAAAAAAAGAGGTTTACGCTAACAAGTCTACCACATTGAATTTTTCTCCTATAAACATTAATTATTTGTTAAATTCTTCGTTTAGAACTGGTGCATGCAACGACCCTCTAGAGTTACATACAAATTATAAGAAAAGAAGTTATTAAGAAAATTTTTATAAATGAACCACACAAAAAAAAAGATTTTTTCGATTAACTTACACTTGGACAATTAAAAAAAAAAAAACTAGTATATTTACACCAGATGTTAGAGGTTCATGGCACAGATATATATTGAAATAGCATCTGTAAAAAATTTCAGGTAAATTAATGTAAAACTTTTTATGCTAGAAGTGTTAGCGTAAAACCCTTTTTTTAGTTGAAAAACACCGTTTAAAATAAATCAATTATATTTAAATAAAAAAAATTGCCCAAAAAACATTGTTCATTATATTTGATATCACTATTCAAAATTTGGAAAATATTAAAGTAATAGTAAAAATTTTGGAATTTTGGGTACTCGCCTACCTTAAATAACAAAAATCGTTTTTATCATTTAAATTTCATTTTCTTCGACAAATGATGTGAAAAACCGCCTAATTTGAAATACATTTCAAGTTTAAAAATTATTAACCGGAGAAGGTAAGGTTGAACTACTAATATCACATAAAGTTAAAATTTATTCTATATAGGTCATTCTATAACTTTAATTAATAATATGAGTATATCATACGTATTTTACGTAATAATATGAGTATATCATACGTATTTTACGTTATAATATGTGTATATCATACGTATTTTACGTAATAATATGAGTATATCATACGTATTTTACGTTATAATATGAGTATATCCTACGTATTTTACGTAATAATATGAGTATATCATACGTATTTTCGTTATAATATGAGTATATCCTACGTATTTTAAGCGATTTACTACACGTAATATTCATCCTTGTTTATAACGTAATGAATATAAATGTTCTTTGAATAACGTAATAACCGGGTTATCCTGTATTTTTTTTACAGTTCGGCACGCCCGTAATATTAATATTGAGGAGAAAGACCTCGCGTTTAATTTTTCATTATGTTTGAGGCCTCTGCCATTGGACCTACTCCGAGATAGGGGCACTCGGATTGGATTTCAGCCCTCCCAATAGAAATGAGAGGGAATATGTGGGTTTTTAAGTTAGATGATCCTCGTTTAAGTGGCAACAGTTTTAGCTGTATTGTTTTCATTTTTGGTCCTTCTGGAATTACGCTCGTTTTGGACAATACAATATTTTCTTACTTTACAGAAGATAATGTTGTGTGCAGACTTTTCTTTCGGTTTAGATGTGGTTTAGTTTGAATTATCGTCGCACTCTAGAGCGATTATTGGCGGCGTGTGTCATATTTTACATCTACAGTCAAGCGACGAGCTGACTTTTCTTTCAGGAGAATTAAAACTTTTCTCTGGTCGAGAATCATGTTACATTGCTGTCATACAATTTCGCTCAATTTCTCCATATAAGACAGAATATCATCAAACCCTCAAGTTTTTCAAACATCATTGACGTTTTTGGTAATGTTTTAAATAGTTTTTTATATTTAATCGATCTAAAACCGATATTAATCATTATAAATAACGGGTATAAAAGCATATTGCACTTAAAAATCTGTAAAAATTGAGCAAAGAAGGAGGAAACACATCTCATCGAGAGTGAAACCGAAACAACCAATGAAATAACGCTAGATTGAAAACTAGAGAGTTACGTCATCTGAAACAACCCAATTTTATACAACAGTTGAATATCAAAACTGTAAATTCGACATAGCAGTACAAGATCAAAAGTTTTGTAAAAAAAAACCTACAAAACATTTAAAAATCAGTAAATGGCGTAAAAATTCAACATTACTCTCAATTTCTTATAGTATTTTTAATTTTTTTAAAAAAACTATTCAATTTTTTTGTAATATCCCATAAACGTTTCTTAATGAAATACTATTAATAAATTCTCCAATTTTTTTAAAAAATATAAAATTCTAACAAAATATTTCAAATTCTTTATCGGGGTGACCGAAATACTCCGACTTAGAATGCAATCATGTATGTTAAATCATTTAGATTTTTTTCTGTGTGTGATTTCCCATAAATGTCTCATAATTGAATAATATTGATAATATTCCACAATTATGTTTCATAACATGAAATTCTAACAAAATATTTCAAATTCCACGTGAGTGTGCAATTCCGCACCAATTCGAATAATCATTTAAAAAAAGTAACATAATTAACGTTACCATTTAATCATATTTGTTAAATCACTTAGAATTTTTTTTAATGTAGCATAAATGTCTCATAATTGTGTGAATACCATTAATAAACTTCCACAATTCTAACAAAATATTTGAATACTATTAATAAACTTCCACAATTCAAACAAAATATTTGAATACTATTAATAAATTACCACAATTCTAACAAAATATTTGAATACTATTAATAAAAATACAACAATTCTAACAAATTATTTGAATGCTATTAATAAACTTCCACAATTCTAACAAAATATTTGTGTGAATACTATTAATAAACTTCCACAATTCTAACAAAATGATTGTGTGTGTGTGTGAATACTATTAATAAACTTCCACAATTCTAACATAATATTTCTAATTCCACATGAGTATGGAATTACGCACCACCGCACCGGTTTGAAAAATTAAAAAAAAAAAAAACAGAATTGCCCTTGAGAAAAGAAAACCAGACGCGGAACGAATTCAACAAGGAAGTAAGTCGACAATAATGTTACTAACTATCTATCGATAACTAGCAGGCAGAAAAGTAGTTAAAATGTATGACGTTGCATAACGCGCGAAAACAACCGCCGAGTTGTTAAGGGAAATAAATGGTAGATGATGACGAATTCGTTTTCGTGTAAATAGTTTATTTTGTGACAATTTTTATGGTATTCTTTCGCAGAAGCTAACTACTAGTTTTTGTTAGCAACATCATGCATGGAAAAAATCACGCTCGAATTCATCGTGCTCTGATATACATTTAGCAGATTTATGGTATTCTTTGGCAGACGCTAACTATTAGTTTTTTTAGTACATCATGCATGGAAGAAAAATCAAGCGAAAAGTTATATGTTTCAGATACGAATAGTTTTTTTTTCTCGAATTCATCGTGCTCTGTGCCAACCTAACTTGGGTAAAAACAAAGAGTAAAAAGGCAGGGGGAAAAAAGCGGTTGGTCCGTTAGTTGGAAACTCTTGACGGTAATACATGCATATAAAATGATATGAATACAATTTAGCCAAAATACACTTTTCATTCTTATAAAATTTCCAACTTTTCCCAGATAATATTCAAATCTGTTAGACCTTAAACGAAATAGCGTTTTAAACACGTTTTTTGGATGAATTCACACATATGGATCTTCTCCATATCATATTTCTATTTATCTAACTTAGGTTGGCAAGGATTGTAATGAATCTTCAACGGCTTTAAAGAAGGAGGTTTTTCGTTTAACCATTAACCTACTACACATAATTCCTTAATATATCTGTAAGTTTTAGGTGATCAGTCATGCAGATATGTAGAGACGTGGTTAAGTATTGTTGGTTTACAAGGTCATCCAATTATCTGTGACGCATTTTTGACTAATTTTCATAAATTGTCTATATAGTTAAATTTTGTTAATCCTCGTATAAAATTCCATACAACAGTTGAGTATCAAAACGATAATTTCTACATAGCTATCATTAAATTGTAATTTATCAAATTAGAGTTTAGATACCACAACATGGTGATGTCAACATTTCTTTAAAAAAACAACAGCTTATAACTAAAAACTGAATATCCACTTAAAAATAAAGTATTGAAACAATTTATTTATTGTAGTAAGAGAAGATGAGAATGAGAGTTTGGCGAAAAACAAGCAAATTTTAGCTTTCTGTTGACAATAATGTTATTCAGATTTTACAATTCCACTTAAATAGGCACAGTACACTCTTAAAACAAAAGAATGAAATCCACTCCTATAGAAGAAGTGCATTTTCAACGCTGGAAATGAGTGAAAATTAACTCCTAAATCGCTCCTAATCGCCTTAAAATCGCTCGTTGGTTGTTAAGATTGTTGAAGGCTTAACAAAACAAAAGAGTGAAATACACTCCTATAGAAAAAGTGCATTTTCGACACCGAATGGAGTGAAAATGAACTCAGACCGAGTTAAAATTGTTCGTTTGTTTTAAGAGTGCATATTTAATTTTAACCGGTATGCTTGTAATAAAACATAATCGACAAATAAAAAATGTAGTTAATTCATTAACATTATGCGTGTTTATTACAATGTAATGAACGCCTAATACTAAAAAATTGGTTAAAAGGAAGTATACTTATTATCTAAAATCTACACTCTTAAAACGAACGAGCGATATTAACTCAGTCTGATTAATTTTCACTCCTCCAGTCTAGAAAATGCACTTCTCGTTTTGGAATGGATCCTTTGTGTGTTTAAACCTCCGACAGGATCACTCCAAACGAGTGATTTTAACTCAGTTTGAGTTAATATTCATTCCTTTCCAGTGTCGAAAATGCACTTCACCAACTGGAGTGGATTTTACTCTTTTGTTTTAAGAGTGTAAACAAAACACTCATACTCGAGGACAACCCAAGATGTAGAAAGATCAATTTATTTGTAAAACACCTCCAATTATTTTTACCCTCTAATTCTAATGCATGAAATTTTTTTTCATCCCCAAAAAACATTTATGTACATTTATTACTCATACATTGTGGGAAAAATACAAAAAAAAACCTGCATAAAAATTTAAATAATATCAATTTTTGAAATATTTTCCCATATGACAAAAAAACAACTACAAAATTCCAATTTTGATAAAAATAACTAGAAAACTACTAAATATACTTCAAAATAACCTTTTTAAGTATAATTAATTTTGCAAAACAAATTTATTTGTATTTAGTGTACTCATATTATTATACTTTGAATACTGCCAAAAACGTAATTTCACAACATGTTAATAACCTCACTCTTTAATTTTGAATACACTTTTACCACTTTCATCTACGAGGGTTATTAGTAACTTAAAAAATTGTGCTTGTTGATGTTTATTGAAATAAAAACAACTAAAGGTAAATATTATTGAAGAAAGATACATTTTTTTGCGTTTTTCTCAAAACTATAATTTTCAACACATAGGCCTACTTTTTCTCCAATTCTATTAAATATTTCTCAATATATTTTTGTGTGTTATAAAATCCTTTTAGATCTATTTAAGTCACCTCATGTCTACAAATTATGAAATATTTTATTGTTTTACACATTTCTGTGTTGAAAATCTGAATTTTTATGAATGTAGAATATAATATTTTTTAAATAGAATAGAATTTAAAATTATTTTAGCCAAAAAAAAATAGGTGACAAACATAAACCTAACTGTTGACATGCATTTGAAAAAAGTTTTATGTAATTTCTTAGTATATTTTTTGTACAAAGTGACCAAACAAATGCTTGTATTTTTTAAAAATCGTAATTGTATGTTTAAAAACTGTCTTTTTCTTTAAAAAAGATTCCTAGATGTAAAATAATAATAAAAGTTTAATTTATAACTTGGTAAAAAAAATTAACATAATTTTTAAATTATTTAGATCCTTTCGAAATCAATACCAAGAATTCACTCAATTAATTGCTCATATATTTGTTGTCGTGGGGTATGATCTTCCTTTAAAGGTGAAAAAACTTCATCAAATAATCATAGTAACAAGGCTTACACCAATTACACATGACCTTAGCTGTCTTTAAACAATTCGAAATAAATTGTTAGACTTAAACCTCCATAAATTCAAATGGCCTAAGCATTGTTTCTTAGTATTGTCACATAATACACTACTTATTTATTTTGTTTGCTAATTCTTATATTCGTTACTTATTAGTACAAAATTAGTAAAATGTTGGTTGATTTTTACGGTTTAGTCCGTAACATAACTCGATTAACTCATTAACAAAGACTCTGTGAACCCCATTAACACTTTAATTTCCGAATAAAAACGTTAAATATTTTAAACATGAACAGGGCAAGAATAAACTAAAATAGACAGTATAAGAAACATAACGTTACAGGTTACACTCTTAAAACAAACGAGTGAAATCCACTCCAGTAGGAGAAGTGCATTTTCGACACTGGAAAGGAGTGAATATTAAATCAGACTGAGTTAAAATCACTCGTTTGGAGTGATCCTGTCGGAGGTTTAACACATAAAGGATCCACTACAAGAGGAGAAGTGCATTTTCCAGATTTGAGGAGTGAAAATTACTCAGACATATTTAAAATCACTCGTTCGTTTTAAGAGTGTAGGTTGTCCCAAAGCACTCAACTGATAAATGAATCTACACTTACCTTTGCTCTTAATCGCAAGACGGCTGAATGCAGACGGCTTCTTTTTGGGTTCTTCTATTGCCGGCAGTTGGACCGGGGCTTCTATTGCTGGCTTCTCAACTGGGGGTTCCAGCACCAAAGGCGGCACTGGCGGTGGCGCCGGAAGAGATTCGAAAGCATTGTCCTCGCCAGCATTGTCCAGCACTTTACCACCATTGGCCAGCATTTGCTGCTTTAGCCGTTCCTGCTCTTTTAGCCGTAACTCCTCGTCCTGGGCCTGTTCTCTCCTGAGGGCCACCTGCCTGGCCATTATCCTCTGTCTCTCGGCGATCAGGACGCATTTGGGGCAATCGCAATCCTTGAAAGGACAGTACCTCTTGTGGCCCTTGACCATGTTACTTACACCGTGATTCCGACATCTTGCACACTTCGGGTTACGCTGGGGTTCCTTTTTTCCCCCTTCAGCGCACCCAACCACTGCATTGTTCGTGGCGACCGCAACCTGAAGGTTGGTAGCAACCAACTTCGTACCACTAGGACGTTGTTGTACCAGAGTCTGTTGTGCCATTCCCAAAGCCTGTTGTTGCGACTCCAGAGTGACCAGTTCCTTGCCTCCGGCATGTTGTTGAGACTCTATTGTTGCCAACTCCATGCCTCCAGGATGCTGCAGGGAGTCCGGGATCGCCACCTGCATGTCCTCGACTCGGTGGTGGGGATCGGAGTCGAGCGTCGGTGGACTGCTTATCGTCTTGGAGGAGTCTGCATCTTCCGAAGGATATGCACCAACAACCGCTGGCGGGATGGAGTCTAGGCCGTTGTGAATGGACGCCGCCGAAGAAGGGCGACTCTTTTTGGCAGGAGAAGGTGCATCAGACACCACCGAGTTGGTTCGCTTTGGCATCTGGCCTTCCTGCAGAGGGGAAAACTTCGGTCCAGGCGAGGAGTCATTGTCCACTGGAATCGGCCTCTTCTTCAACTTGGGGTGGCGGTGATCTTCCGGCGGTCGGTTCTGATGTCCCCTGTCTGGTAAGTGGTACCCGAAAGATGGGTCTGCAGACCGACTGACTGACCCTGATCTCCGCCGTTTCTTGGTGTTCGTTGGTCGAGCGTGCTCCTGGTTGTGGTGATGGTGGTACGCGACATCGTGCCTCAGATGCACACCGTTCTCCAAGTCCTGTCGGCTGTACGAACTAGACGGCGACGTGATGCCCAGCTGGAAGTGCCTCTCCTGGTTGTACGACCAGCTGGCCAAATGAGGAGGCTGGCCGCTGGGATGCTGGACAAGAAGAGGTCCGTTCTCCATGTTCTGGGAGGAGTTGTTGGACCCCCCGGAAATACGTCTCTTGTTTTCGATGTCTCGAATCAGTTTCCTGGACTTGGATACGAGTTCTCCCTTCATCTCTGGCAGAAGAAACGACAGGACCTCAACCAGGAAACAACTGAATGGCACATAACTAACATTGAAGTTGCGAAAAAAATTTTGGCTTTCGTTAATCAATGCAGTTTGCTACTAAACACTGGAGATTTCTTTTCTTATTGCATAAACCATTTTGCATTTGCCTTGACGCTCGCGCTGACAGCCACTAAACTGCTTATCACGAAGTCAAATATTTTTATTTTTCTATTTTTCACTCAAGCTGATTCTGACTATATATAAATAGAATATTCCACATCCAGTGTATTAAATCATTGAAATTTTTTTCTTAAATTTGTCTCACAACAATGGCACTTGGCAAAAAAAAAAAAAACTTTCAATAACAAACACCCAAGTTAATACACGCAGTACTTATATGCAATCCCTACCTACCGTAAAAATTCCCAGTAATATCACAGATAAAAATCCTTCGAGTTCAAAACGTTCATACCCGATCAATAACCACACACATTAATATCAAATCCACCAACAACACCCATAATCCAAAACGGCGGTATCCACACATAAGGTAATCCAACAGAAGCAACACACACGTTACAATAATAACAAAAAATGACTCAATAACAACTCGCCAACAGCCCGCCACGGGCCCATGCCACTTTTCGGGCCGACAGATGTCGCTGCGATCCCTTTTTACAACAATCTCGACGCGAAGTGCGGCAACCCTGTTGAGATTGCCCACGGAGCGTTGGTTGGCATGTTTCGCCGTCGGAGTCTTTCCGATAAATGAAGGGATTGCGTTGGTTTCAGTGTGGCGTTGGTTTTCTTCCGATGCGCCGCCGCAGCCAAAGTTGTAGCGGGCTTTTTAGCGATCGGGAAATTTATCGCCGCTGCTGTCTGGGATGGGTCTCGTTTGGATTCCGTCTTTGTTTGAGGCTTTTCAATAAGTTATGGCTTTTGTTAGCGAAACATTATTTTTCGCTATTTTTACTTTATATTAACTTATGTGAGAAGACAATAAAAGAATGGGTTTGGATAGTTATTATTGAAAAGTTACAGTTACTATAAAAGTTATTATAAAAAGTAATAAAAAATAATTCGGTTAAAGTTACTAAAAATGAAAAGTAACAAGTAACAGTTACAAGTTTGTTGCAGTTACTTTATTAAAAAGTAACTCTGTTACAGTTACTTAATATGAAAAGTAACTTGGTTACAATTACTCAATGAAAAGTAAAGTAACTAGTTACATTATAACTTTGTTACAGTAACTTTATTGAAAAAAGTAACTGTATTACAGTTACCTAATTAGAAAAATAACTCGGTTACAGTTACTTAATATGAAAAGTAAATTAAGTAGTTACAGTTACAAGTTCGTTACAGTTACCTTATTAAAAAAGTAACCCTGTCACAGTTACTGAATATGAAAAAGAACTTAGTTGTTAGTTGCAGTTACTTAATTTAAAAATAACTCGGTTAGTTACCTAATATGAAAAGTAAAGTAACTAGTTAAAGTGACAAGTTTGTTACACTTACTTTATTAAAAAAGTAACTCTGTTACAGTTACTTTATTTAAAAAGTAACCATGTTGCAGTTACTTAATATGAAAAGGAGCTAGTTAGTTACATAATACAAAAAATAACAATTTATATTTACTATTTTAACCATCGTACCGTTTTTGAAAGAGAATCAAGATTAAGAAAGTTTTTGAGCCTAACAAAAAACTGCAATTAGAATTAATTAAAAAAAATATTTCATTTAATAATTTTTGCATCACAAAATTGGCATCCGAGCGGTTCGGCGTGTGAAGTTACGAAAAAGTAGCGAAAATATTTATCATATTTTTTCTATCAAGTGAATTTTTGAACATTTTTTTCGTATATTACTTACTAATCTAACAAATATGTGTTTTTGCTTATTAATTCTTAAAAATCAAACAAAATATAAGTTGTGTTAGTTTGAAAATGTTTTAATATAAAATGTACTTTTAGATATTTTTATATAAAATAATATGAAGAGAAATTATTATTATTATTTAGATTAGTCTAAAAATTAATAGCATGAGCTTGTATATTTTCATTTTGTCAAATATCATTATGAAAGAGAAAAAAAAAGTCACAAATGTATTTTTTTTTGGTATGAAAATAGCAAAAAGCACAGAAATAATTAGGTTTTAAGGGGAAATGGGTGCGCTAGACCGGTGGTCTCCAAAGCAAAGTGCATTAGTGTTAATCCTACGGAGAAAAAAAATATTTTCTCTGCCACATTTCACCGGTTGTATTGAATATTTTTACAAGCGGAATTTATTATGTGATAAATGCAGCTGACTTACAGGTACGACCTTCCCATTTTTCGAAATTGGCTTGAATATTTTTGTTTTTAAATTTTCAATAAATAATTTTATACAAAACATTCGGAGCAATTTCAAAAAGTGCAAATAGTAAATAAGTTGTCTACATTTATTATTTAAGGTTAGGTTAGGTTTGAATTATCGTTGCACTAGAGCTACATGAGGGCTACTCATTTATTATTTAAAAAAAAAAAAACTTTGTAAAAATATGCAATACAGCCGGAGAAATTAGGCAGAGAAAATTGTTTTTTTCCCTATTGGATTAACACTGAGGCATTTGAGTTTGGAGACCCCTGTCCAGCGCGCCCTTTCCCCCTTAAGGGTTCAATACTCTAAAAAAATGCCCATGATTTTTTAACACTGCGTATGCGCTATAATGTACAAGTAAGGAAATATGTAAGAGAAAATATGGAGCTTAATTCAGTTTTCAAAAACTTAATCAATTTCCTAAAGTTGAAAATAGTTCAATTGTTCCCCTTCAATTTTTTGTTATAAAACATAATATCCGGGAAATTTAATTTATCATCATCATATAAATTTAATTTATCATCATCATCATCATTACATAGTCAAAGTTCAAACACGTTTACACATTGTATCATATGCTTTTAGAAATAAACATAATAATTTTTAATTTATGACTTTTCGACAATTTGTTATCACACTTTCAAAAAAAAGTCAATAAAATTGTTATTATTTTTTAAGTAATTAATATTTCTTTAAAAGCACATGACATAAGGCGTAAAAATACTTAATGTGCACCGAAAAAAAAATATAAGAGAAAAAGGCGTTTAAAGTAAAATTTTTAGCAGGCTTTTATGCAGAAAGTTTTTTGTTATAAATGAATTAAAAATATTACTAATGGACATATTGACAAACAAATTATGCCATTTTGTAGGCAACTTTTGAAATATTATTTCATTCTAAAAATCAAAATGTGTTTCTTGGAAAATTTTCGAGTCTGGTCCCCCTTAATGAGTGTATGAGGTTGTAACCCCAAATCGATGAAAATGTCGAATTTTTTTTTACTTTCTTAAAAAAAGTATTTAAACACTCTAGTATATTTTCTCAAAGATTTAAAACATTTTAGAAAATATTTTTAGCGAAATAAGCTCTTTTAACTATTCATCTAAAATGTACCAGAACCCTTTATTTCTTTAAATTGATTTTTCTGAATTTGTAATATATTTTTAGACATACTTCTTCTTAAATTGCTAAATTAAAAAAATATATTTTAATCAAAACCGGTCATTTTTTCCTAATGAACATAAGAGTATGTTGAATAGAATCACGCAGTGAATAAGAAAAAGTTTTTTTCTTTTAGATTTTTTAAATAAAATAAAAGTTTTGAAATTTGTATTTTTTTCCCATGAAATTCGGGTGCTTAATCCATTACAATATATTTCATTCCGAAACTAGTCCTCGTCTCAAAATTATATACTTAAAATTATTAGGAATTATTGAATAAAGCTCACAAAAAAAATTCAACGAAAATAATTCAAATTGCAACAGAAGAAAGGTCGACTATTTTAAAATGGGAAAAATAATTTATATACTTCACCTACGAAGTTGTACTTTTGTTACGTTGATTCGTAATATTGTAATTTTTTAGCACTGCAGAGAAAATTTGAAAGAAAAGAAAAAATGCAAATATAGATGATGAATAAGTCATAATCAATTCTGGAACAGGTGCTTATCATTTATTCAAATAAAAGTATAATCATTCAAGTAAAAGTATAAAAGTCGACGGATTACAGAGTATAAAAAACCCCGCACACGCAACAAATAGAACGAAAAATATTACGTGAAATTGTCTTATTTCGTTCGCCAGTTTAATTGACGTGATTTGGTAGTACAGACAATAGTCAAAGGTAAAACATTCAAACGAAAGTTTTACGTAAAATTGTCTTATTTCGTTTGCCAGTTTTATTAACTTGATTTAGCATAGACAATAGTCAAATAAAGCAAAGGTAAAACATTGGAATGAAAATTTTACGTAAAATTGTCTTATTTCGTTTGCCAGTTTAACTGAAGCGATTTGATACAGACAATAGTGCAATAAAACAAGGGTAAAACATTCGAACGAAAATTTTACGTAAAATTGTCTTATTTCATTCGCCAGTTTAATTGACGTTATTTGATACAGACAATAGTGAAATGAAACAAAGGTAAAACATACGAACGAAAATTTTACGTAAAATTGTCTTATTTCGTTTGCCAGTTAAATTGACTTGATTTGGTACAGACAATAGTCAAATAAAACAAGGGTAAAACATTCGAACGAAATTTTTTACGTAAAATTGTCTTATTTCGTTTGCCAGTTAAATTGACTTGATTTGGTATAGACAATAGTCAAATAAAACAAGGGTAAAACATTCGAACGAAAATTTTACGTAAAATTGTCTTATTTCGTTCGCCAGTTTAATTGACGTTATTTGATACAGACAATAGTGAAACAAAGGTAAAACATTTATAAAAAAACAAATTACCCTGAAAGAGCTGTTTTTAAAGAATTAGTTAGAAAGAGTTTTTTTTATAGTAAAACTGCTGTATATAGAAAAAAAATTAGATGGACAATTTTTGTTCTGATATAAGCCATTCATAAGTACATGTCTTCTTTACTGGTTGTAGTAAGTGAATGTTTAGTTTAGATTAGTGTGAATTGAATGTTTATTACAACAATAATTCAAGAATTTTTTTTAGATACGGATCTCACGGTAAAACCACTCTTTGTTAGTTTTGAGCAATGATTTTTAAAAAACGAATGAGCTCGAATAAACGTGGGTCTCTAAAGCAAAGTGCATCTGTGTTAATCCAATGGAAAAAATATTTTTAAGCCCCTTTTTACCGGCTGTATGGAATATTTTTACAAACGGTTTTTTTTTTCTATGATAAAAATGTAGTTGACTTACTGGTCTCTATTATCCCACTTTTTTAAATGGATTCGAATATTTATTTTCCCCATGTAAGAACTAATTTTACACAAAATATTCGAACCCATTTCGAAAAGTGGTATTTTAGAAACCTGTAAGTCAGCTACATTTAACTATGAAGAAACCGTTCGTAAGAATATTCAATACAGTCGGAGAAATGTGGCTTCGAATTTATTTTTCCCGTAGTATTAACTCAGAGGCATTTTGGTTTGGAGACCGGCGGTCAGTTGGGCTCATTCACGCTTAAGATAACTTACCATGGCTGGTGTCAAACGCCGAAGCAGGTGGTGGTTCCGGTGTAACATTTCCGCTGGAGATTCCTTCGACATCCAAGATAGCTTCTTCAGTCTCTTCAGATTCCTCTGAATGTTCTACTTCTTGGGATTCTAACTGTTCGACCCCTACTTCTTGGGCTTCTAACTGGTTGCCCACAACTTGTTGTACTTCTAACTGGTTGCCCACAACTTGTTGTACTTCTAACTGGTTTCCCACAACTTGTTGTACTTCTAACTCATTTCTAGCCATCAATTGCTGCTGATAACGGGTCCAAGATATTTGCTTGGCCATTATCTCTTGGCGTTCCTTCACAAGTCTGCAAGGTTTGCAAGTGCATTTCTTGTTCGGACAGAAGTGTTTATGGCCTTTAACGGGCACATCTATACCGTGATTGTGACATCTTGCACACTTCGGAAGACGAGGGACCTTTTTCTTTTCGTTTGATACCTCGTCTTCCGGCAAAGTATCGTCTGGAATGACTTCTGGTGCATTTAGGTCACCGTTAGCCATGACCGCTGTACTGTTGTCTAATGTCTGCAATGGTTGTGACGGGAGAGACTTCTTTTGGCCTCTGGAAGTCCCTTTCTCATAGCGGACTCTTCTCTGAGGTTTCTTGCGAGGGTAACCTTGGGGAACTTGGGGGTTCTCGGCTGTCTCTCTTGGAAGAGAATTCTTTCCAAAATGCATGGTTTTTCGAGGTTCATTGTCAGGATAACCAAGTTCAAGTCGTCTCTTCTTTGAGGATTGCTGGTAGAGGATTTCTTCCTGCTCCATGACCGAGTCGTTCTTGGTTATCTCCACCAAGACGGAGCCCTCCTGTCTCGTTTTGCGAGATTTCTTGCGTTCGTGGAGACTTCCAACCAGAGGAGACTGTTGATAGTAAATATCTTTGGCATTTTCTACGAAGTCAGGTTCATTGTGATGATATTCATCATGTCGTCTCTTCTGGGATAATTGCTGGTAGAGGACTTCTTCTGCATGTTCCACGACCGAGTCGCTCTTGGGTATCTCTACCATGTTCGAGCCCTCGACACTGTGCCTTGTTTTGCGAGGTTTCTTGCTCGTGTATTCCCTATGCTCTTGACGACTCTCCTCCTGTTGATAGTACATTTCTTTGGCATGCTCTACGACCTCGTCGCTCTTCGGGTAAGCGTAACCATGGAACTCTTTTCCTGCTGCTACCAAGTTCTCTTGGACATGCCAATCCTTTTCGTGGCAATGTTCTCCCACGCCCCCATTTTGCATCCGGTAGTTGTGCAGCTGCTTCGGATGCATGTCTTCAGGCAAAATCTGCAACTAGTCCAACTCACACTTGCAGAAACTGTCACTAGTCCAACTCACACTTGCAGCAACTGACACTAGTCCAAATCACTCTTGCAGCAACTGACTCTAGTCCAACTCACACTTGCAGCAACCGACACCAGTCCAACTCACACTTGCAGCAACCGACACTTGTCCAACTCACACTTGCAGCAACTGACACTAGTCCAAATCACACTTGCAGTAGCTGGCGTGGTTTTGAATGAATATGAAAAAAGTGTAACGAGTCAGATTGTCAAATGTCCAAATGCCAACTAAACCTCAAGAAAGTCGAAACGTTTTAATTTCATACACTTTCAGAATATCGAAGTCAATTTCTTATTTTAAGGTAATCCAGTAAAACACAAGTCACTCTGTCCCTATTCACAGTCAAAAAGTAATCGATTATTAATCTCGAAAACTAAAACACGTGACACATCCAAGAACACACAAGTCAAACGATCGCAGCACTCGAAACTTCACAAGTGACCGGTCCGGTGCATCCTACCGGAACCTTATCCTCTCACAAAGTCCCGCAAAAAGCACGTGGTGGCGACTCTTCACATCCACATCAGATGGCGCCACGCACGACAACGCCAAAAAGACATCACCACAATCTAATGATCTTATTATTAATTATCCTGAAGAAGAAGAGAGAAAAAAGAGAAGCGACTGAAAAAAAACTATCGCTTATCCAGTAGAGAAACAATGTTCCAAACCTTCCATTCCGCGTTCCGCGAGTAGGAATGAAACGTTCGGGGGCAGCGCTGCTTTTCATTGATCGAGATTTTTCGCTAGCGCCGCTGATGATAGAGCGACGGAAGAGTAACTTGTGGTGAGCAGAGATTTGATACTTTTTATCCCAGCCGGTGTAAGCGCAGGGTTGCACGAAAACGCTCTCTCTTATTCTCTCGTTCAACAACTGAACTTGATTATGCATCTCTCCCAAAACCACTAATTTGACAGGGGGGAAAAGAAAAAAATGTTGCGGTTGAAGGTCAATGCCTGGGTTTTTGTTACAGAATTTTAGTTCAGGTTAAACTTTAACCCCTTTGCTCCCGAGGTTACATCCTTTGTAGAATTCACTTCACAACTTCAGTTTATACCTTTAATGCATGATTTTTTTCCCAACCCGAAAATATATATTTGCATCTTTAATACTCACACATTATGGGAAAAATACTGAAAAGGAAGTAACTGCAATGGAATTTAAATAATTTCAATTTTTTAAATTTTTGCCATGTTACAAAAATCATCTACAAAATTCTAATTTTAATGACAAGAAAGCTACTAAATATACTTCCAAAATAACCCTCTTTAACAAAAATTTTTCAAAACAATTTATTTAGTACTAATGTTACACTGCTCAAAACAATTAGGGGAGCACTTTTTAATTCCAAATTTAACTTCACTCCCAACTTTTTAATTTTTATCCTGTAAATCTAAAATTTGTTAAATAGGTTCACTATGCATTCGAAATGAAATAGTAAAAAACAGGAGGAAAAAAAATCTTAAGTTTTTAATACTTACAATTAAAGGGGGGGGGATGGAATAATAACTTTTTAATAAATTATAACAATAATTTTTTCAAAACTTTTTTGTTAAAAATAGTTAAAATATATTTTTAAACATCTGAAAAATGCAAGCATGAAAAGTTAAGGGTCAATTTATTTTCTAAAACTCTGTTTTAAAGTGAAATTTATTTTACCATATTTTTCATATTTTCATTAATATAAAAAAAAATTAATTTTTTCAAAATACGTTATTCTTCCATCTAACGATGTATCTAACGATACATAAGTGTCGAATTTAACTTAGTCAGAAAAAAATCACAAGCTGATGATTCCTAATGTAATCAATGGGAGCGAAAGGATTTAAAACATGTGCTTCCCTAATTGTTTTGAGCAGTGTATTATTCTTTGAATACTGCCAAAAACGTAATTTCACAACAGTTAATAACGTCACTTTTAAATTTTAATGCACTTTTACTACTGTCATCTATGAGGATTACTAGTAAATAAAACTTCAAAATGGAATGTAATAGATGAAAAGAAACATAAATTTGTCTTGAGGGAGCTCTACTTTAATAAAGTGGATTATGTTACTTGTTGCCATATGGCAACAATATGCATTAGGGGGTTACAGTTTTCTTGATTCTGACATTTTTTAATTATAAACTGGAATGTTCAAGCATTCAAAAAATACCGATACCAATGCTGCTGATTTATTGATTGTATTAAAATGACGTGTCAAGAGAGTCCAGCCGATTTGGAAGGTCTCTCAAAAAAGTGTTTTCAATGCTTAATTTTTAGGATTGAAACAAAAGTTAGAGTAAACTATCAATAAAAAACTAACAGAGTTTGTTTTATTTTAGCACACCAAAAATATGTATTTTCAACTCTCAAAACCTCAAATTCCACTAAATTCATATAACTCTTATCAAATATTAAACGCTATTTTTTTTTCCTCAAAAATACTTTCAAAACATACTTCCATATATATATAATTATTCAAAAATATTCATAACAAAGAAAATATGTCTGAGATTTTTTCCCAGGAGAGAAGATATTAAACCTCTGAGGAGAAAATTATAGTGCCAGACCGGTAAGACGAAACACGAATTAAAAAAAAAAAAATGCGTTTTTATACGGGAATAAAGGTTAGGGTGGGCCGAAAAAAAAAACTTTTTATTTTATTTCGGAACGCTATTGTGCGGAAAAGTTGCCATTGGTAAAGACATGAAAAATGCACGAATTATTATTTTTTTATTAACTTTATCTTCCGGTCGCGCAATGCCATCAAAGTTGGAATTTTTTTTTTCAAAAAACGAAATTTTTTATAACTTTTTTAACCACGATAGATGTTTTTAGTTGCGTTCTTATTAATGAATTAACCTACATTAAAGTACGTAAAATCAAAATACATGCACTTATCATGCATTTGTGTCATATCTTCCGGCCACGCAACGTAGTACAAAATGAGGAAAATTTAGTTTTTGCAAAATTGACAGATCTGACACAAATGTATTATAAGTGCATATATACTGATTTTACGTACTTTTAGTAGTTAATTCATGATACAGGACTGCAACTAAAAACATCTATCGCGTATAAAAAATTCTAAAAAATTTCGTTTTTTGACACTTCTTTCCAACTTTGATGGCAATGCGCGACCGGAAGATAAAAATAAAATAAAAAATTAAATAATTAGTGCAATTTTCATGTCGTTACCAATGGCAACTCTTCCGCACTATAGCGATTCGAAATAAAATAAAAAGTTTTTTCGCCCCACAAAAATAAAGGTGCTAATGGGTTAAAGGTCATAATGGTTTAAAATTTACTTTGGAGAAAGAATAAAGACAAATAGTACCATTGCCCTGAACAATTTATATAGGACAAATTCGGTAACACGAACAACTAATTAAAAAAAAATTAAAGTTGTTATTAGGAAATGAAGGTGTTAATCATATAAATTTATATGAAGATTAGTTAAAATACAGTTTTTTTTAAAAAAGAAATTTAACTAATTTAGTGCAGAAATAAAATGATATACCTAGATATTTGTTTCATAACTTTACATATACATAAGATAACACTTTAGCAGTTATGATAAGTGTGGACCAATAAATAAAAATTATACTCTTTGATACAGCTATTGATAAATGATAACACAAGTTTATCACGCTTTACTTTTTCTAATTCTAATCTATTCCACTGACATACTATTTAAAATCATTAAATTGGCTCGTTTAACCCTTACAGTCCCAAAAATTTACTACACTACAGAAACATCTGATATTCGCAAAATAAGCTTATTTTAGGCCAAATATACGAATTCCATAAGAAAAAAAATTGATTTAAATTTTTTATATGGTTTTTGAAACAATGCCAAAATTCTTTAACTGTGGAAAACAACAAAATAAAAATATATATTGTACTTAAAAACACTTCGAGTTATATATTTTAAGGTGTCTGACCATATTATTAAAAAAAATTTAGTAATTATTTAAACCGAAATAGTTTAAATTGTGTTTTAAATATGTGGAACTGAAGTGAACTGATCAAAAATCAGGAGAAACGCTTGTTGACTATTTTCTAAATAAAAAAAATAGTAGTTCTGACTTCTATTGAGATAAATGTAAAATATTGTCTGATAGAACAGAGAATGAAGAATCGAATGATGTGTGTTTGGATGTCATAACGGGACATAAAAATTTTGAAAAAAATATTGAAAGTGATGATGCCAAATGGCATCACTGGGACTGAAAGGGTTAAAGATAAGTGATATTTTATAATACGGACGAATAAAAGTTTGACACCCTTGGAATTATATGTAATTAAATATATATCAATAAATAAATCATTACTGACTGAGTCACGTATCAATGCCGAAACAATTGGAGGCACATATTCCAAATTTTAGGAGCTTACTCCTTTTTGTACTGAAGTCGTCATTTAAGGAAGAGATTTTTAAAAATATAAACCCAAACAAGAAAAGGAGGGAACAACTTTTATATAAAATTAACGGAAAAGTAAACGCATAGAATTAACGGACTTTCTCCATTTCATGGGAGCTGGAAATTTTCATAGAGTTAGGAAAGAGAATAGAGCGACCCATGCAAGTGCGCAGTAGCGCTCAAAAGAAACAGGCTAAAGAGGTGCATCTTGGTATACCTCAGTGCCCGTTTCAGATACTATGATATGCGCAGTAGCTCAAAAAACCGCTAAAGTGTTGCATCTTGGGATACCTCAGTGCCGGCTTGTTATGCGTAGTAGCTCGAAAAACCTGACAGCCCTGCTTCAAACTATTTAAACTGATAGTCCTCTCTACACTCTTAAAACAAAAGAGTGAAATCCACTCCAGTTGGAGAAGTGCATTTTCGACACCCTAAAGGCATGCATATTTTCTCAGACTGAGTTAAAATCACTCGTTTGGAGTGATCCTGTCGGAGGTTTAACACACAAAGGATCCACTCCAAAAGGAGAAGTGCATTTTCCAGTCTGGAGGAGTGAAATCCACTCAGACTGAGGTAAATTGGGAGTGTTTGTTTTTTAAGAGTGTACTCCTCCTTCCTAACTCTATGGAAATTTTACCAGTTACAATTTACGATAGCCGGAGTTGTTAGATTTCACGATCATCATCGCGATTTTAAGATGGTGATTTGTAAATCACATTAAAAACATAATAATTGCATAGCGACGTTTAAAAAAATACTTGCTGGTCACTCAAAATACACTTAGCATGTCTGTTTGGGCCTGATATGGAGGTCTCAGAATTCAAGTGAACTGAGTTCATGAAAAGCTTCTTTGTTCTACAGAGGTTTAACCTCCAGCGACCTGGGGTCCCTCTTTTGGGGTCAGTTTTTAAAACCTCCCCACAAACAATTAAAACGTTAATAACTTCCGAAATTGACCTGGTCCGATACAAGATCCTAATAACAGTTTTCAGCCTTTGGTTACAGGTAACAGTCTTTTATTTCGATAAAAAAATGAAGTTGAACGAAAGTCAATACGATATTAGAATTCTTTAAAAAAAATTCTTTCTAACTATCAAAAAGTTCTTTTAGTAGTTAATTTTAAAGGCATTTTGCATTTAAAACAATGTTAAATTAATCTGTTAACTACAAATAAGTAATGCGGCCTTTTTTTGCATTTATAGCTAAAAAAAATGTGTATTTTTAGAGTTTAAGGCGTGTCCTTGAAACCAGTAACAATAAACATAATTTTTTTTAAAAAATATTTTCAAAACCTACTTTTTCATATTTGTATGAAAAGTATGTTTCGATTAAGAATATACGAGTAGGATTTTGCTCATAACTTCAGGGTTCATTGTGGTGTTTCCCAAACCCTCCAATGAAGGAGGGTTTGATGTTTCATACCATGGATTCGGCCCCTAGACTATCATTTATGTTACAAATGCTGCTCGACCTCTTTTTCCCCTAATGTGGATTTTGTCATTCCATGGATTCGATGGCTCATGTAAACGCGCCTTAAAGGGATAAGGTCGACGTAGTGGGTCAGACCGTTTTCTAACAAATAAGGCTGTTGCCCATAAAATAAAGATTGAAGGGCGTAAATATACAGTTTTTTACAGTGTATATTGAGAGGGTTTCATACAAAATAGTTATTCAAGCAACTAGTGGCGAAAAGATTACTTTATTAAGCGAGTGGCTTTTATTTCACGAGCGAGGTATGAGCGAGTGAAATAAAAGCTTAATAAAGTATTATTTGGCACGTGCTTGCTTACAATATTTTTTTATAATAACGTGCAAATGCGTGAAATTTGTGTTCTTACTTTTGTCTTATTTAATTTCCTTTAATAATTTCTGTAGTACTTGCAGTTTCCATGGAGATATTAGAAAATGCAAAAGTAATGAACCAATTGAAATAAGTGAGTTTCATGACATCATTTTGTTTCCATGGAGATAATCATGACATTTTGTTTTTCTACCTATCAGATACTCCTATACTTTACCGCACTAGTGCCGAAAATAGCATTTTCGCCACTGCCTGTGACGTAAGTACGTAAAGTGTCCCTTTCGCAACGATTTATGAATAAATATGATACAAAAAAGTGAACTATTTTGCACGTTGTTGGGGTATACTGACCAGTGAGTGAACAGGCCCCAGTGAATGAACATTTGGTAAATATAATTAAAAAAATAAGTATTGAAAATCATTCCACTATGTAGATTGGCAACACTGACTTCCTCCCATGTAGTAGGAAGCTATCTGACAATGGTTAGTTGTCCTGGTCATTATATCCTGCTGTTTATTCACTGGGGAACGTGACGTCTTAAACGTTCATTCACTGGTCAGTCTACCCTATATAAAAAAAAACTAGCAGAATGGTCCCGCCTTACTGGGAACCCGTTAACTTCGCGTTGCTTCCTTTTAGAGGCATGCTTACTTGTGAAAATACACTCAATATCTAAACTAAATTCAATTCGTGTTGGCGCATGCTCACTTAAAAAAGAAAACACTAATAGAGGATGAAGCAGCCTTAGGGCGAGCGCATATCTCAACCAAACTCAATCAATCAAACTAATAGAGGATGGCGTCAAGCCCCCATTTCGGCCCGGTCCCTGTATTTTCAAGCCCTGTTATGGTCCCGCAAACCCACGTGGATGACGTGTTTTTGAAGCTAATTATATTAATTCAAAATCACAATCAAATATGAAAAAACTAAACCTCAGGTGCACACCGCAGGTGTTAAAAGGAATCTATATTAAAAATTTCGAATTTTTTAGAGCAGTCTAAGTAGGTCTTTTGCGATCCACAGACATACACACAGACAGACTCTTTCTTTTATTATTATAGATAGTACTTACTCGCTTGCGATCCTCCACAGCGAACACACACGCACTCGATGCTCGCAGTCTTGCCCTTGGCTGCAACCTCGGCCTTCTTCGCCAGGATGATATCACACACCACCTGTTCGTCGACCGGAGTCTTGTTCTTGAGCAGCCTAGTGGCCATCGTCCTCTGGGCGGAGGCGATCCTGACCTCGGCGACGCCTTTACACAGTTCGCACTTGCAGTTGATGAAAGGACAGAACCTCTTGTGGCCCTTGAGGGGGGTGATTTTACGGTGATTCAGACATGTTCCACACGTCGGCTCGGTCCTCATGCGAGACCTCTTGAGGGGTCTCGGTGGGGGCTGAGGCTGGAACCCCGATTGCTTCAGGAGTTGCATTGTCGTAGGCTTCTCCTGCGGCTGGGGTGTAGCTTGTTGCCGAAGAAATTGTGTCTGCAGGTATGTCGGTGAGTGGCGTATCACTGGCTGTAGTTGCAGCTGTAGTGTCGTTGGCTGCCAATGAAATTGTGTCTGCTGGTCTGTTGGTGAAGGGCGTATCACTGGCTGTAGTTGCAGCTGTTGTGTCGTTGGCTGCCATGGAAATTGTGTCTGCAGGTTTGTTGGTGAGTGGCGTATCACTGGCTGTAGTTGCAGCTGGGGTGTCGTTGGCTGCCGTGGAAATTGTGTCTGCAGGTCTGTTGGTGAAGGGCGTGTCACTGGCTGTAGTTGCAGCTGTGGTGTCGTTGGCTGCTGTGGAAATTGTGTCTGCAGGTCTGCTGATGTCGTTGGCTGCCGTGGAAATTGTGTCTGCAGGTCTGTTGGTGAATGGCGTATTACTGGCTGTAGTTGCAGCTGGGGTGTCGTTAGCTGCCTTGGAAATTGTGTCTGCAGGTCTGCTGGTGAATGGCGTATTACTGGCTGTAGCTGCAGCTGAGAAGTCGTTGGTTCCTGGGGTAAATGCGTATCCGTTTCTTGTTTTGGTGCAGACGCAGCGGCTAAGATCCCTGGTTGCAAATGAGATGTCGGGGAGTGGTTCTTCAGAAAATGCCACGGCGGATCGGTGGCTGGTTTATCCTGGCTGTGGTCTTGAGAAGGTGAAGAATTCAGCGCCGGCGATTGTTGGGAGTGGGAAGGAGAGGACGTTGACGTTGGTGGGAACTGCGACGACCCCAGCTGACGAGGAGACGATATCGGCTGTGGCTCCGGAGTGGCCGATCTAGATCTCTGAAAGAACTGCGGCCGAAACTGGATTGTCGGAGCCTCCATCGGCTGCTGAAGCACCGACCGCTGCAGAGACTTCCCGGCCTCGTGCATCGGGAGCTGTCTAAACGAAGCCAGTTGCCCCGCATGCGGCTGAAGCATCGTAGCTCCTGTGTGTGTCGCGACTGCGAGCGAAAATGAGGATATGCTAGAGATGAATGCGGGCGACAACTCTTTCCTGGGCTAGGGGCCAATTCAAAGATTCCTTTAGCAGCTCGGAGGTGGAAGGACTTTGGAGGGGGATTCGTAAAAGCGCCAAATGATTATTCAAAGTTGGCGACAATTGTTTTTTGTGTTCCTCATTTCTTGCTTTGAAACTGGCAAGAGGGAATGTGAGGGATAGATTAGAGTGAGCTTAAACGTGTTAGCGAGGGAACGGGGCGTGTCACCAAAATTATGGCAACTTACGATTTCTCGGGTTTCTTGATTCGGAATTCCGTGAGTGGAGTGGAATTATTGTCGTACTAGAGCTACACGAGGCTTTTGTATACGGGCGTCGAGTCAAGCAACGAAACCGACAACTGACTAAGCACCCAACGCAACTTTAAGGAACATCGGACTTAAGTGTTAGAGGTATTACTAACCACCTAGATGACAAGGACAGGTTACGAAATGAGTGAGTCACGTACTAGTAAATAGCTAGTGATACTTTATACGAACGCATAAAGTCTAAGCTCTACTGCTTACTAATCAAATGTAAACAGTTTATTTAAGATTAAAATTATTATATATGATTGATTTACAAGTATGATTATCTTTTAAGGAAAAACTGACTTGAAAATTTGAATTTTTTTAAAATTGCCACAAAAAGTGTTTGTTGGGGAATGAATATGTGGAAAACCGAATATGAGGAAACGATTTATCTCAGAGTAAAAATTCCGTAGATTTTTGAGTCAAATATAATCATTGCACCAACTCAGAAAAAAAAAGTTATCTACACTATGAAATAAATCCACCTTAATCAATATTTTATGTTGTAAATCCCTCATAAAAATATATTAAGTGTGATTATAAAAGAAGTTTTTTGAAATAAATCCACCTTAATGAATATTTTATGTTGTAAATCCCTCATAAAATAGATTAAGTGTGATTCTAAAAGAAGTTTTTTGAAATAAATTAACCTTAATGAATATTTTATGTTGTAAATCCCTCATAAAAATTTATTAAGTGTGATTTAAAACGAAGTTTTTAATCGATAACTTGTTAAAGTAAGCTCCACTATGAAATAAATCCACCTTAATGAATATTTTATGTTGTAAATCCCTCTTAAAAATAGATTAAGTGTGATTCAAAAAGAAGTTTTTTAATTGATGACTTATTAAAATAAGCTACACTATGAAATAAATTAAGCTTAATGGATATTTTATGTTGTAAATCCCTCATAAAAATAGATTAAGTGTAATTCAAAAAGAAGTTTTTGAGCTGATAACATGTTATAAAGGATAAAAACAATTGTGGAAAAGGCAGAACTAACAAACAGTAGTTACAGTTTAAAGTTAAATCTAAACAAAATACAAAAACACGTTAGAAAAAATAGAGGCAAGCAACACTACACGACTTTCAATAAGAATTTTAGAACTCAGAATAAAATATAGTTAATATTTTTTTTAATTTATTGATATATTTTAGTTTTACTGACGTCTCTATTGATTTGATTTGAAAATAAGGTCAAATACTTGTCAGTTAGATCAATTTTTGTTAGGTTAGGTTTGAATTATCGTCGCACTAGAGCTACACGAGGGCTATTGGCGACGGGCGTCGTATTTTAGAACCACAGTCAGGTGAGGGCACAAAAAATCTGACAGAGATTTGGTGTTTCGACATGGAGGTTTCATGGTTCCACATGGTTTTGGAGGGTGCCGATTCTCTCCAAAAAAAAGTCATTAGTGAATATTGACCTGTCTGTCAGACTGTCTGTCCATCCCTCTCTGCCTGTTTGTCTGAAACCACTCTTCAGCTCGAACTAAAAGAGATATAGACTCTAAATTTGGCACGCGAGTACCCAGTACCTGTCGAGCGTCTTAATGAGGTTTTCGAAGAAAATTTCTCATGTGCAAATAATAGGTGAAACATAACCTTGTTGGTTTTAAAGTTATTGAAGTTACCTTAAAAGGTTATATAATTTAATTTAAATGTATTGAGTAGTAATTAAAAGTCCATAGTGTTACACTCCCTCGTGTTAATTCAAAAGTACTTTTTATCGTTTCAGCATTAATTATCATGAAACAGTTTTAATTTGATTAAATAAAGAAAATATTATATAAAAAAATATTTGATGGCTTGGAATTGCGTAAATGAGCTTAATTACAGTAAGGAATTATTTGAAATAAATATTAATAATTATTCAGTTTTTTTTACACGATATTAAATTATTTGACACTTTGACAGCTTAATTTGTGATTTTATTCAACTAAAATGAGCTTAATTCCTATTTTCAAAAGAAAAAAAGATTTTGTCTCTCTTTTTGCATTTTGCTTTTTTATTTCAACTTTTTGAAACTTTACTACACTCAATGAGGCAAGAACATGATAAGATCTTTGTTTCAATAAATTTTCGGTAATAAACACTGAAATATAAATTAAAATTGACTATAATATTTTTGTAAAAATAGGAAAAAATAGAAATTAATCGACCGCTCTCTTAATATACACATATAATGAAAAATCAAAATAACGATATTCGAAATTGATTTATATCACTAGAATAAATATTTCTTAAAATTTTATTTTCTATTTAAATAAATAAGAAGTTAGAACTAGTGCTTTTGAAGAAACGGGGATTTTAAAAAAAGGTTTAAAATTATTTAGTTTATTTTACGTTGTATTTATGTACAGTTAATTTATTGTTTTTCTAAACTGAACGAAGCTAACAACTTTTAGAATAATTTAAAAATAATTATCTTCCAAAATATTTAATAATGATTTACTATGAAATTGAAAAGTTAAAAAAAAGAACTACAATCCAACTTAAAAAAAATGTACTTCTATTAAAACCTAGATATTATCAATATTATTTTAAAGTACTATTCATTATTATTATTATTTAAAAAAGTTCTGATATATTATTTAAAAGTGATACTTATTTGTTGCTAATATTCGGATTATATTGCTATGGTATGGTATGGTACATATATATTCCAGCTTGTGTGCTTGTTCAGAGAACCGCTTTATTATATTGTAAATGATAAAAAATATTTATTTTTATTTTAGTTATAAGATTAAAAAAATTAAAAAAAATGAACATGTACAAATTCTATTTAAATAATTGATGGATTTTTTTTATTTTTTTGCAATTAAAAGGTTATACTTGTTTCATTTACTAATATTTTGATTTTCAAATAAATTCAGAAAATAAATATAAATAATAAAGGAATTTAAGTTCATAAAATTAAAATAATCAAGTAAAATGCAAAATCTTGCAAGGGTATTTAGGTAATAGAATTAAGATTTAACGATTATTTAAAACTTTTTTTACGAATGCTGAAAATTTTATAAAAGCTGACGTTTCCAATTGCAATATAAGCTATTCGTGTAAACATACAAAACATCAAAACATTTATTTAGTGCCGTTATCAGCAATTACGCGGAGTACCAGCTTTTACAATGTTTCAATTTCTATAAATACAGATTTTATCGCTGGACAGTTATGTTGTGCGTATTCTATGTATAGGAGTATCAAGCCGTTTAATCGCTTTTCCTGTTTCACCTTACACCCATCCTGTTACTGAGCAAACAGAAGTGATATAAATATTAACTTGAAAGGGAAGACTGAGAATCATATCTCCGTGAAAATGTTGATATTTTTAGTGTAAAATTCCACGTAGTTGGTTAGGTTGAGTTATCGTCGCTACTAGAGTTTCACGCATTATGGTTGAACTAAAGAATCGTGGCCATCAATTTTACGCCGAATCTGGTAGCCCCGAAAATTGGTATTATGGCAATTTTTGGCGAAATTAGCAATTTCATTGACAATTTCGAATTGTTAATCCATTTAAATCTAAAATGTGTATAATTTATTCAGAAGTTTTCTTATACAAATCTTTTATTAATTATATGCTTAATGATTTTGAATAATTATTCACTTTTTTTAATCAATTCTTCGGCATAATTATGTAGTATTTTTGGTCATTTCCCAGATGCCAACCATCTCGGCAAGTGCCGGGGTTTGTTATCATTTCGAAATGGTGACTTTTTCAAAAAAGCCATTAAATCCGGCCACGATTCTTTAGTTTAACCCGATTTATGATTTACTGTTAGTTTATTCTTTGATGTGGAATAAATGATGACGTCCTTCTTGAATTATTTCTACATTAGCACACACAGAGTGTGAGGAACTGACAACTGCTGTGCTTTTTTTAATAATATTTTGGGGGCTGGGGAGCCTAGTCGGTTAAGCACTCGCTTAGCACGCGGAAGGTCCCATGTTCGGGTCCGGGCATCGCAAAAATAGCTGCCCACCTATAAACGGCCCGTGCAGCCAAAAATGTCCGACTAATAATACACCGTGTAAGGGAGTGCACGTTAAATATCCTTCAAAGTCCTGACGCTGCGTACGATGTCGCCCTTAACGGTTGCGTTGGGTGCCTCAGGTGTTGGCTCGTCACCTGACTGATGTGGTTCTAAAATACGACGCCCGTCGCCAATAGCCCTCGTGTAGCTCTAGTGCGACGATAATTCAAAACCTAATCTAATCTAATGTAATAATATTTTTCCTACAAGGCATATTTAATTTTAATTATTTTGTCATAATTTAATTTTTTTAAAACTACTGTTGAAGTATTTTTTATATTTAAGCCCAGGATCTTCCACTTTTGGAATTGGACAATTAGCCCAAAATATTGTCAAGAATGCGGATAGACTATTAAATAACTGCTGTATAAACACTTTAAATTTTTAAAATATCATATAACTCATTTGAAGAGCTTAGTGCAAGAACATGCTATATGATATTGTTACGTCAATATATGTTATCCCCTTCTTTAAAATATTCAAATTTCTCCTTTATCTTACTTTTTAACTGAAAGTATGTTTTTTTTTACCGTTTGTGAATACCGATTTCAACGGTATACACCATTTAGTGCAAACTAAAGTTTCTCTAGCTAATGCAAACTAAAAACTTAACAGATCATTTCACGATTCCACTTTCTGTCAAATAGCACGTTCTTACACTTGTGTCAAATGCTCTTCATTTGTGTAAAATAGTAGCTTATTTAAATTAAAAAGCACAACAAGTTCTATGAGACATTTAAAATTACAGATTTTTGTGTCAATGAACATATTATATTATTACCTCCTTTTAAAATAACAAGTTTTCCTTCTTACATAACCTTTAAATTAAGTACACTTGTCACCATATGTAATTCTGTTTTGACGGATATAAATACAAATTATTTAATTTTTTTAAAAAAAAATTTGCCACACAGCTCATTCCTCCACTAAGCTCTCCATTCGTGTAAAATTAGCTGTCTCATTTAAATGGACGCGGTACCAAAAAAAAAAAAAAAAAAAATTGAATCCAGTTTTGAATTATCGCTAGCATTCACATTAAACTATTTTTACAAAGAACTAACATTCAAGAAACATACAAAAAATGATTTATTTAAATACGTAAGTTTTTCAAAAAATTAAAAAAACAATATCGTTTCTACAAAATGCCACTCCTCCTACAATTTAAAGAACTTGTTAATGTTTTTTTTCTTCAAAATATTACATGTCAAATGTTAAATGAACTAACATTCAATAATCATATACGAAAAACTATTAATATTTAAAAGTTTTTTCCAAAAATTAAAAAAAAATTTTTAAAAAATTAACGTTTCTTCAAAATGCCACTCCTCCTACAATTAAAACAATTTTTTAATGGATTTTTTCAAAATGTTCCCCCAACATCTAATTATTGTTGGTATGTATAAAAATAGTTATGCATAGCTTTTTGTATAAAAATGGCCAAAACATATTTTTTGTAAATTTTTAACTTTTCATTTTTTTAAAAAATCTAATCACATTAGACCTTATCCCATACCAACTTTGGTTAAACGCATAAACGCTTAAACACAGAGAAAAAATTTGAACTCTTTTAAATTTTTTGAATTTAAACCATTCCCAAGCTGAAAATATTAAAAAATCAACACAAAATTTCGAAAGCCATTTTTACCAAACCACTATATAATTTCCAATAAACCTCCATTTTAAAAGATACCTTCTTTTTTTTGCAATTACCTTCGCTCACGGCATTCGAGCATGTTTAATTATTTTCTGGGCAGCCCTTAGTTTTGGGTTATGCGTCCCCTTAAAGTTTACATTTAACAAAAGGTTTGATACAAAAAAAACTTGCTCTAACACGCACTTAAAATTTTGTCCACATCGATTTTCAAATACTTCAACAAACAATTATTTCTTCGTCGCAATGCACTAATTATTTGAATGAAGGTGCTCAATTTCTAAAATGTTTCTCGTTTAAAAGTATTTTAGAAAGGCTTCGTTTCATTGTATACTTATTGTAGTGTAGAAAAGACGTATTTAACTCATACACAAAGTTACCTCGTCAAATAATCTAGACAAACGAGTTGCCAGTTGAAGAAGTCGTACATATTTACCAGTCATTGTTTTGGCGATGAATGGAAGTTTTATTGTGATGAATATTGTGTGAAATTGGGTAAATTTTTTTATTAGAAAAGAAGCCAAATAATATCCAACTCTTACAATTTAACAGTTTAATTGGTTGGTAGACATGTATATTCAGGCTTGTGTGCTAGGTCAAAGACCCGCTTATAAACCTTCGTCAAGTAAGACAGACACAACACACACGTGACAAATGCTTACATCTATCGTGCGCCGCCTCCACAATTTAGACATGTCCCTGAAAGGTTCCCCAGTTAAATTTATTTTAAGAAATGCTTAAGTTTGTTGAATTTTGTGTAGCTTTGAAGAAATGCCATTTAAAAATATGTAATACTTTTTTGGAAAATTATTACACGAGGTTACAGAAAGCTACGTTGAATAATCGTTGCATTAGAGCTACACGATGATTGTTAATTGGCAACTAATGACCCAGAAATAAATATATATTAATATGTTTTTGTTACTTTGTGGACTGACATAATCACCAATGATTCAATGGAAATGTTTCACATTTTTAATGACAAATATTCTACAGAAATTAAACTAAAGGCTACATTGGTTAATCAATGTAGTGGGCAGAGCTTACCATGTACCACCAATCACCAAAACCACCAAAGATTATCCAGGAATAATTCCAAACATAAATAATTTTATAGTGTTAGATTAAAAGGCAGCCAAGTAACGTAAACTTCAAGTTAAGTTTCGGAAATAAATTTTATAAATTTTTAAACGCTCTAGTTCTAATTAAGACACATCGTTTCAAAAGAATAAGAAACAAATATGTCACACTCTTTAATAATAAACTTGACAAATATATCCACAATATATATTTTTCCCAATAATTACCTAAAAATAGCTAAAATTTTAAATAACCATAATGCAATCAAATTCGTAAAAATAAACTTACTTTTCTTTTCATTGTTATCCATATCTGTCTGCACTCCAAAATCCATAGTTTCAACACATTTCTCAGTATGAATACATGAGTAATTTTCTCTTACACCAATATTTGTTTTCTCCTCGACAACCAACACATCTTCTATCCTAGTCCCATCTTCGTCCTGGTCAAGTGACCTCCCGTCCTGCGAAAAAGATTTCACGATTGCACAATCGTTCTGTCCAATGAGTTCCTTGGTTTTTCCTTTATCACAGAATCTCTTAGCTGTCCCATCATCTTGAACAAGGGACCTCTTGGTTTTAGTTCCGTCTAGTTCTAGGGTCCTAGTTGAAGTACGTTCTTCTTGAGTGAGGGACTTCCAAGTTATACCATTGTCATGTACTAGTGACTTTCTAGTTATACCATTGTCCTGTACTAGTGACTTCCTAGTTATACCATTGTCCTGTCCTCGTGACTTCCTAGTTATACCATTGTCCTGTACTAGAGACTTCCTAGTTATACCATTGTCCTGTACTAGTGACTTCCTAGTTATACCATTGTCCTGTACTAGTGACTTCCTAGTTATACCATTGTCCTGTACTAAAGACTTCCTAGTTATACCATCGTCCTGTATTAGAGTCTTCCTGGTTGTTTCTTTGTTCTGAACAAGAAACATCCTGTTGATCAAAGTGTCCTGAACACAGGATATTATTGTATTGCCTTGGTTGATGGACTTCTTGGTTATAACCTCGTCCTGTACAGGGATATTCTTCGTTTTCCCCTCGTTTCGTACAAGTGTCTCTTTTAGTATCCCTTGGTCCTGTAGAAGGCTGTTTTTGGTTATTACCTGGTCCTGTGCAAGGCTCTTTTTGGTTATAACCTGTTTCTGTTCAAGGCTCTTTTTGGTTATAATCTGATCCTGCACAAGGCACACCTTGGTAATATCATCGTCTTTTACAATGGTCTTTTCAGCTATCAAACTGTCCTGTACAAGGGATCTCTTTGTTATCCCACTGTCTTGAACAAGGGACCTTCTGAGAGCCACTTGTTTGGCCATGACCCTCTGTCTCTCGGCTATGACTTGGCACATGTGACAAACACACAATCGGAATTCACAGTACCGCTTATGGCCTTTGAGGTCCACGTCCTTGCTGTGGTTTCGGCATCTGGCACATTTAGGGTTGCGAAGACCACCAGTGACATTCAGGTTCACATTTTGGCTGATTTCATCGGTGGAGTCTTCCTCACATGAGGTGTCAAAAGGAACGTATTTGAGATCCATTTTTTCTAGCCATGACGTGTCAATACTGGATGATTTTCTATTAGAACACTGGGCCGATGTTTGTTCACAGTTATCTTCAGAAGTTTTGTTTGTAGGACACAAATCCTTGGGCTCAACTTTGGACTGTAGGGCCTTTCTAAGGTTCACAAAATCACATTTTTCCTGCTTCTGGATATCGTTCAATGTGTATTTATGACTTTTCACAGAATCTACCAAGTTCTCATTATTGCACTGAAATTTTGGCGGACGTATACAGTAAGCAGCAGAATTTCCAATTAAGTCTTTAGTACTGCCTTCTTTGGCACATATTCTGCTGGAAAAACTAGGCTTTTCACAAATACACGGCGATTTTTCGTTCTGTGAAAACTTTTGGGGAGGTTCGTCGACATCCCAGTTGGTTTCTTGCAAGTCTTGAAACGACGTCTCAGCAGTCGTCAGCGTCTTGCGACGCCACCGACCCTGACGGTTCATCAGCACTTTCATCTTCATGGCAAAAGGACTCAGTGTGGCTGGCAGATAGCTGCTTGCAACAATAAGAACATGTGTACCATTCTCAGCGGCCGAAAGATACATTTATGAAGCCTCAACCTTCAGTGTAATTTTCAAAACACACGGTAAGGCTAAATATAGGGCATAGGAATTTTCATAAGGAGGCCCTTCGTAGGCATGTCACGTTTCGCATTTCCAAAATAAACCACCCCTTTCTTCTGTTTAGAACCTCAGAAATTAATCGAGGAAATATATTTATTCAAGGGCGTCCAGTCCTACAACGAAGATACAAGCGAGCGCAAGGTCACCTAGTTTATAATTATTCCCTAAGCTGAACACGTGGGGTTAAATTTAGTAACAGCATGGCTGAAAATAACTATCGAGAGAGAAAAAAAAGAATAACGGTATGTGCAGAAACGTAATAAAGGACGAAACAAGGATAATGCATTACTACCGTTTTAGTCACCTTCGAACACGATACAAACAGGTTCAAGGTTTCAAGGTAAAAATTTGAAGTTTTACTCTTATCAACATAGAAAGGCCTCATCAACATAGTATCTGCTTAATTTTCTGGTATTTTAAGATTCACCTAGTCCTGATACTGATTCATACTACACTGCTCAAAACATTTAGGGGAGCACTTTTTAATTCCAACTTTAACTTCACTCCCAACTTTTTAATTTTTATCCAATAAATCTAAAATTTGTTAAATAGGTTCACTATGCATTCGAAATGAAATAGTAAAAAACAGGAGAAAAAAATCTTAAGTTTTTAATACTTAAATTTAAAGGGGGGAATGGAATAATAACTTTTTAATAAATTATAACAATAATTATTTCAAAACTTTTTTGTTAAAAATAGTTGAAATATATTTTTAAACATCTAAAAAATACAAGCATGATAAATTTAGGGTCAATTTATTTTCTAAAACTGCTTTAAAGTGAAATTTATTTTACCATATTTTTCATATTTTCATTAATATAAAAAAAAATATTAAATTCTTCAAAATACGCGAATTTCTTTCTGAGGTGCTTTAGTGTGTTTCCTGTTGAGCTTAAATATTGTGTGGAAGCGGTGTAAGTGACAGATTCTGTAACAAACCTACTTGTTTCTTAATAATAACTTTTCGATTATAAAGAAGAATTAATCAAGCTTTCTAAAAATATCGATACCGATGCATATGATAGATTGATTGCATCATTTGTGTGAGGCTGGCTCGAAACACTTTGAGGTCAAAGTTGAAGAAATGACCAAGAAAATGACTTTATATTTTACATTTATCTGCAAACAAAGACCTATACCTGTTCATAAAGAAAAATAAAACAATATTTATTAACACAAAAAAAATCTAAATTTTAACATTTTAATTATTTTTTTATTTAAAAAGTTCCTAAAATAATTTCTAATTAAAATTGAACTTAGAAATTATGTATAAGTCTTTGTACATATTTGTACAATATAGTCATTTTCTCGGTAATTTCTTCAATTTTGACCTCAAAATGTGGCACGCAAGCCGAATCCAAATGTTTTCAAATTTTGCAAAAAATAGTTTTCTGTTTGTTATAATTTATTTTAGTTTGGTCTAAAGTTTCACAAATTTTAACATTTGTTTTATAATAAATAAATCTTAAGAATCACATCTAAAAAAATTATACTTATATATTGAGAAATTAAAAAATTACAAAAAATCGCAAACAATGCTTTTTAGCACATTCTTTGCACATTTTTAAGACCCCTTAAGCTAAAAGTCATGTCTAGAAACAAACTTGTTCTTTCTAAATCGCATACGATGTAAGGGATGCGTGTAAAAAAACATATGCCTATCAACTTTACTATATCTTGTTTGCTGAGCTGCCACTGCATATACCGGTATTGGGACAGAATCCCGCGGCCGAAATCTCGCATCCCATAAGCTCGCATCCCATAATCTCGCAGGACAGAATCTCGCAGGGACAGAATCTCGCATCCCATAATCTCGCATGGACAAAATCTCGCGGGACAAAATCCCGCATGGACAAAATCTCGCAGGACATAATCTCGCATTTCTTAAAAAGTGCAGGACTTGTAGGTTGTGTTTAAGATATTTTTTTGAATTTGAAAGTTAATTAGTTTTGGTACAGGTGTTGTTATAATTTTGTATTGCGTACATTTCAAATCAAGGAATTGATTAGCAGTTATGATTGTGTATTTAAGATTGAAAAAAAAATAGATATCGTAAAATCAAGTTGCATTTGATTTGTATGTATCGATAGCTGTTTTTATTCATTTATTTAATCTTGGTAAAGGGTGAAATAAAATATTTCTTAAAGTTATGAATAATTTTGAAATGGCGAAGAGCGGTGATAGTAATGCTATATTACGTAATTAACGAATTAACTAGTAGTTGTGAACGTATAAATAAGGTAAAAAAATTAATTATTGGATAATTAAGTTAAATTTTTTTATGAATTCGTTACATTTTTATTAATTTATTCAGTCTAGATAAAAGGTAAAATAAATATTTATTAAATTTTGCGATAGTGAATAGTGATGGTAGAGTGATATAATTCTGTTGGATTACGCGCTTAACGAATTGATGTAAAATAGCAATTGTGATTAAGATTAAATTGATTCACTAAATCAAATCTTATTTTTATGAATTCATAACTGTATTTATTATTTTTTAGTCTTGCTAAAAAGGTAAAATACAATAATATTTTGCTTTCTATTTTTTCTTTGTTTTACAACTTTTATTATGAGTTTTGTGTAAGTATGTTTAGGAATTATTTGAAAGAGCAAAATAATACTACATAAAACAACTTCATTATTCATAAATGATTTGTAATTAATAATCTATTTACTTCTCTCGTTAAAATTTTACTGATTGAAGACTTTTTTGTTTTAAAAAGAAGTTTTTGATTTCACCCTCTTAAAGTAGGGGAAGTCGGGGTACAATGGACAACGGGGTAAAATCCACCGCGCTCTATTATTTATTTTATTTATTTGTTTCATATTGAGGTACATAGGAGGCAGCAGAGCATTGATTATCATAAACTTGCAAGAGTGTTTTTATCTGAAAATTTAGTCATTTTATTCTTGAAAGTTCATTTGTGCAGGCAGACAAAAGTAAATATTTACACCAAAGTATTTATTCTTTTTTTTCTTTCAATAATTGCGATTTGGAAGATTTTACTTGGCGCATTAAAACGATAAGATCATATATTGTTTTAGTTAATCGAAGTAGAACAGTTTAATTTAGGGTTAATTAGTGTTTGAGACATTTTTTTTGTCTGACTTCCACACGGGGTAAAATGTTCCATTAGAACCTGGGGTACAATTTTCCACCAGAACCTGTGATACAATGGACCATGGTCCATTGTATCCCAGTTCTGTTTATCATATTCTTTTCTACATTGACAGTATGTTTGGAATAAAAACTTAATAAATTATTTTACTTTTAGTGAGTGAGTAAATCGGTGTTTGAGGTATTTTACATATTTGAAGTTTTGTCAATGCATTAGGCTTATAAATTAAAAAAAAATCCTAATTAGACTTCAAAACAGAGTAAAGAAGTATTTTATTTGAACTTTCTTTTTATTTAGCTTTTAAAATTAAATATTCAATTAGTTTTGAATTAATTGAATTCAATTTTTACCAATTGACAACTATAATGAAATAGTTCATTAAAGATTTTTTTATTTTTTAAAATATCTGTTTAATAAGAAAGAAAATTCCCGAAGCTTCAACAATTCAAACTGATACACCGGTGAAAAGAATTAAAGAAGAAGCTAAAATCAAGGAAGAGAAAATATTTAAACCAAAAACTGCTGCTTTGATTAGAGCTAAAACAAATTGGAATTTTTTTTAGCTTCTAGTACAAAAAAAAAAATGATGAAATCGAGGATTCCAGAAATTCATATTAAAAAAGTAAATGCAAATATGTTTTTAATGTAGCATAAAGCCTAATGTTTAGGTATATGCATGCATATTTTCAAATTAAAAGAAATATTAGTTTGAGAGTTAGCACTGAAAATTCACAAAAGTGGTCCATTGTACCCCAGACTCCCCTACATTTTACCATCTTTTCTTTTTTCCATATTCCTCAGAAACAAAGAATGGTTCAGTAGCAGGAATTAAGAAAAGTATACAATCATTGCTTTATTTGTTTATTTTAATTATATCCAAAAACAATGTCCTATTTTTCTACAGTCCACATTAAAGAAATTTTTTTAAATAAGAAATTTCTATATTTTTCGATTTTTCGGAAAGTACCTCATATTTCAATTTAGTGTTAATTTCAGAAAAAAGACTTTATTGAAACGTCTTTTGTGTTTCGCTTATAATAACATTCCCAGATATTGAGCTCCTTGCTTGTGTGAGAATTGAAACTGCCTAGTGATTTGTTTTTGGAAGGGCGTGTCCAAGCGTTACTTCAGCTAGGGATGTCAACGTACATAATTTATGGCCCTACAGTGCAATTGTTAACAGCAGGTAAAGCGAAAGAAGCTTCCTATTGTTAACTCGGACAATTCGTATGAAGGGGTCTTTCGAAATAACCCTTTTAACAGCAAAGGGTAGGGAGGGAAAAGGGTTGGAAGACTTACAGCTGATAATTTGCACCTCAAAGCTTAATTCTCTCATTGGTGTTTATTAAAAAATTTAGGAGCTAAATAATAAAAATATTTTCTAAAGCTTTCTTTATTAAATTTAGGAATTATGTAAATTTCTTGGGGTCTTCTTGGAGAGATTATGTCCTTAAATTCACAAATATCTTTATTGCGACCCAAATAAAGAGAAATACGGAATAAGTAATCATAACTGAAATGTAGAAGATTAATTTTTATAAAATTAAAAGGTGGAATTACATTGAGAATTTAAAATTTTAAAACATTTATTTTGAATTGAAAACAAAGAATTAAGTTTCGACTTATATACTACACCCCATATTATAACGACATAATTTAATGTAGAGTAAAACCATGAATAATATAAAGTTATTTAGAAATTTTTATCAACTTTATTTTTAAGTTGTTAGAATTTTACCAATATAGAACGCAGTTTGTTAAATAATTCATTGACATGACATTTCCATTTCAAATTGGAATCGATGTACAGACCCAAATATTTTGAACATGATACAGATTCTAGGATATAACAGTTACAACTCAAGCCAAGCCATTGGTAATATGTATTAGATTTACACAACGAAGAGTGGAATTTGAAGTTCAAATCGAACCTAGTACGTATTAATTATTTAACCTAGCACAATCGAACCTATAGCACTTCGATAATAATTAGATATCTTGCAATTTGTAAAGGAAAATCGTTAACATCTGCACAAGAATAAAGCAAAACTGAGTCATCATCATTCATAAATATCCAAATATTCTCCAGAGAAAGACGTCGTTAATTTAAATTCTGGGTAAATACCACCACATAAAGCAGGTATGTTTTTTTTTGTATAAAACTAATTAAGATTTTGTATTTAATTTAAATATAAAAACTTTTTTTTTATATAAACTTGTTTATGAAAGCTACATAAATGCTAAAAAATATAGTTATCTATGAGAACAAAAATCTTTAAATAAATGTCAAAAACGCTGATCATATGGGTCTAACAAAAAAGAGCTAAAAATTCATTATCATGTAGTTTAGGTAGGTTTCTTTTGATATTTTAAATAATTCACTAGTTTGTACATCTAAAAGTATTTGTTGCCAATTGACAACAATTAGCCATTTAATCGTTAAATTGTCCTCTTACCAAAGACATTCAAATTGAAAAGCTGTATCCCAAAATTGTTCTTTAAATACCTGTATAAGAATGCGTGTTAATATTAAAATAACGTCAAAATAAAAACAAACCCTCCCGTAAATGTGGGTAACTATTTCCAAAATCAGGGGCGAACCCAGGATCTGATGAGAATAAGTAACATTAGGGACCACTACCTTCTTTATTTTGGATGGGCCCCTTCTTTAGTGAATTTGCTCTTGACGCCCCTCCCTCTTCTTGTTAACTCATATGCTATACTTATTTAATCAATTTCGGAATGATAATTGTCAGTTTTTTATTAATTTAAATTTCTAAATAAAATTTTATAAAATGTATTCATTTTATTCAACTTTAATTATGAACTAGATGCATAATTACTAATTAATTATTAGCAACTAAATAATTACTAGTTATATTATTACTAATTAAACGAATTACCTTACATTTATTTGAATTAATTTAGAACAAAATTTTAAAGGTGCGCGTTAATTTGGTTTTTTAATAAAGCAAAGGAACGAAAGCAAAGGAATTTCTGTCTACTAAAGATTGATGAAACACTTTCGCCGCCAAAGATTTTTGTTGTCAACGCAATGAATGTATTAAAATATGTAATTCGTAGTATACACTGTTTAATAAACCAGAAGGTAACTGCAATCACGGCAAAAAGAATAGAAAAATTACTTTTAAAAATTGGCATTAAGTACGCTTTTAAGAAAAATAGAAAAGATGTTCAATTAAAAATATAAGATAATTCATAGAGCTCTAAATATATCTCTAAAACAAATGGCAATTACATTGATCAATAATATATTACTCAATAAGTAATACTTGAAGTTTAAGTGACTCTTTTACAATTTACATTAAGTTATGAAATTTAAGAATACTAACTTACTAATAATGAAATTTAAGAATTATACATGCGCAGAATTTTCATTCATCAATTTTAAAATAAATCATTGAAAAAAGTTGAAGAGGGATTGTCAGTCTCATAGAGCTAAATGTATTAGTTTTGCAATCACAGTTTCCGCGGAAGTATTTCTTTGCCATGTTAGCCCATTTTCCCCAGGTATCAACATAACATCGAAACGAAACACATTTAAAACGAAAATTTTATCTAGTTATATTCTAATTAAAGCACCTTTGTTTTCATGTGTTTTTAATGAGGTGCTTCAATATTTTGTACTACACAAAGCTGCTTAAAAGTTATGAAAATTTATCGATATTGGGTAATGTAAAAAATATGAATAATAATAATCTCTTTCACCTCCCCTTTTGAATTATTTTCCTAACAATGGTAATTTTGAGGGGGTAATGAGACTTTATTGTTATTCATTAACATTATTATAAAAATTCTTTCCTTCATTCTTAAATCCAAATCGATAGTATTTTCTGTTCACTTAATTTTAGAACACTATACTCCATCTATGATATTTTAGAGAATATGAGAATGAGGGACTGACAGGTAATGACAAGCAATTTATCTTTTAACATTAGGGAATGACAGGTATTTTTTCTATTAATAACTATTAATGTATATGACTATTACTGAAAATAATTCCAACTAAAATATACTCGCAATTTCTTACAAAATCACTTATTAGTTGTTAAGTTTATTTATAAAGAGAAGCAACCTTTAATTGAACTTCTTCGACTTTTATTTCGATTGGCATTTAAATGAGGTTCTGATAATATTATTTAGACCATTGATGACAAGTGGCAAAAAAAATTGCCAAGCGAAAATAAGCTTTCTTGACTTAAAATTAAGAGACAGTTAGTGATTTTGCTAAAGCTTTGGTAATGCATGCTAATGAAAATTAGCAAGCAGAAAATTAAAAATCACACTTTCAATTATTATACAAGTGATTTTATCTATGGAGGTTTTTTTTTATATTTTAATGAGACATTTGGGTTTTTGTCTATATTTTTTGGTTTTGACACTATAATGCAACAAACAAGGAATCGAAAGATGGTGAAAGCCCGAGTTAAGTTCTACGAATTTGACGTAAACAGAACTGAACGTTAAAGACATGGAATTGTTGTTGAAAAACTGATACACTTTCCAAGCGCCGAAGACAAAGTAGTACTTGAAACTCAATCCCTCTTTCTGTCGAGTTACATTTGTCGGAGTTTACGAAAAGAAGCTTCTTTTCTCCGGTTTCTTCTGTAAATACGTTGTAGTCATTGTGCTTGGTCGAAATAACCTGTTATAGTATGCCCGGTGATGCCTACATTGTGTTTGGTATATTCAGCAAACAAAGCCTTTCAGCATATGTCTTCTCGGACACTCCCTTCTAAAAATAAATCACTCAGGTAAACTAGAATAGTGTTATTTCTTTGTACAACTTTTCGTGGAGGAGAAAGTGACTGGAGTGTTATAGATTATAGAGAAGCAATTATCATCAGATTATCAACAAAACAGTATAATTATTTAAAGCAAATAGTTATACCGTTATAATGAAGTTATATTGGTTGTGCTATTGTCTAAGTATGATTATCTTTTGGAAGGCATTTCCTAGTTATGACGGATCGAACACTAGATAGTTGTTGAAGAAAAAAGAAAGTTGAGAATTAAGAAATGCATCAATTAACCACACCTATTAGCAAAAACAATATGTGACTTTTAATGTAAAATAAAAACGTAAAAATATATTAAATGTGATTACCTAAAAACCTCCTTTAATCGGTAATTAAGATAATGTAACTGTTTTTATGATGGTTTAGTTTTATTAAAGGAATAACTATAAAGTTATTAAAAAAATTCGACATTAATACTTTAAAATCATAAGCGAATTAATAAATCACTTAATAATGCAAGCTAAGAGTATTTCAACTAAAGTTTGGAAATCAAACTAAATCAACTAAAGTTTGGTTATTCATTTACTGAAAATTCGCTGGTGTAAACAATACCGGTCTACCGAAAAAAATATTTAAAAAAAATCTGGTAGGGATAGTAGATGGTTTTTATATGTTATAAACAAGGGACTTATATGCATATATGTACTAATATTGACTGGAATGATAAATGTATTAACAAGTATCACATTTCATGTCTCTCAAGAAGTTCTAATAAATCTTAGCTAATTGTGTTTTTAAGGTCTAAAACCTATTTCGCTTTCTTGATGTTTTAATATTTGTCAGATGTTAAAGATACTATACAAAAATAAGTCAATTTTTAGATTAAAAAAATAAACTGTTAATTACCAAAAGTTGTCGGTGTATATCGAACACCAAATTCCGCGATGTATAAGTTCACCGGCAATCTAGTACTCAATTTCAATCTTCTTTACACAGCAAGAAGAAGTTAACAATTTCAAAATGGCTAATAAGTTAGCTACAGTTCCTACTTTATAAATAAGAAATATTTAATTTCACCTTTTACTATGACAGGATAAATTAATGAAAACAATTATAAATTAGTAAAAATATGTAACTTTCATTCAATAACTTGATTTCCAAATCTTAATTACAATTTCTGATCTACTATAATCAATTCCTTAATTTGTTAAGTACGTAATACAGCAATACTTTATCGCTCATCATCTCAAACTTATTCAGAAATTTAAGACATATGGTATTTTACCTTTTACCAAGACTGAAAAAAATAAAAACAATTATGAATTCATAAAAGTATTATTTAACTCAATGATTCAATAACTTTCAATTTAATCTTAATCACAACTACTATTTAATTCCTTAATTAGCATAGTACGTAATACAACAATACTATATCACCCTACCATCACTATGGCCAAATTCGGAAATTTAATACACTGTTTAAAACAATTAGGGGAGCACTTTGCGTACTTTTGTTTACCCCGTCCAGTTAAAACTTCTTACTTTTTATTATAAATATCTAAAATTTATGAAATAGATTCCTTATGTATCCAGATTAAAATGGTAAAAAGCAGGAAACAAATATTAATTTTTTAACTAAAATTTAAGGGGCTAAAAATTAGAATCATAACTTTTGAATAAATTATAACAATAATTATTTTCAAAATTTTAATTGTAAAAAAAGATTAAATCAAATTTTAGACTTCTAAGAATGCAAGCGTGAAGAATTTAGGGTCAATTTATTTCATAAAAGTTTTTCGGTAGTGAATTTTATTATACAATGTTTTTCATGTTTTCATTCAATTAAAACACACATTATTTATTTCTTTAAAAGACATGATTCCTCTATCTAACGATAAATAAGTAAGAGTTTAACAAAGTGAGCAAAAAAATCGGAAGCTGATGATACCAAATGGAATCATTGGGGGCGAAATGGTTTAAACCATGCATTCCCCTAATTATTTTGAGCAGTGTAAATATATTTTTTTCATTTAATCTGTACTAAATAAATTAATAAAAACATTGCTTACGTTACTGAATAAGATAATAAAAATATTAACATTAATTCATAAAAAAATCAAATGGAACTTAATTATTCAATAATTTTTTAAGAAAATCTTATTTATACGTTCACAACTATACTGCTAATTGATTCCTTAAATACATATAACTATCCTATATCACCATACCTTCACCATCTCAAAATTATTCATAAATTTAAGAAATATTTTATTTCACCCTTTACCAAGACTAAATAAATGAATAAAAACAGAGATACATACAAATCAAATGTAATTTAATTTTTCGATGGCTACTTTTTTTTCAATCTTAAATACACAATCATAACTGCTAATCAATTCCTTGATATGAAATGTACGTTATACAAATTTATAACAACACCTATACCAAAACTAATTAACTTTCAAAATCAAAAATATATCTTAAACATAACTCACAAATCCTGCACTTTTTATGAAATGCGAGATTCTGTCCCGCGAGATTTTGTCCATGCGAGATTATGGGATGCGAGATTCTGTCCCTGCGAGATTATGGGATGCGAGATTCTGTCCCTGCGAGATTCTGTCCCGCGAGATTTTGGGATGCGAGCTTATGGGATGCGAGATTTCGGCCGCGGGATTTCGTACCCAAACCGCATATACCATGTATATGTTTATTCAAAGTTCCAGCTGGGTCGTATAATGTATCAATTGAGAATGAAAGTACTACTTGGCAGTTTACGATTGTAAACAGTGTTATTATTTAAAGTGGGAAACATATTTATATTATTTAATCCTTTCAGTCCCAATTATTTACTACACTGCATGCAGAAACATGTGATATTCACAAAATAAGCTTATTTTAGGTCAAAAATAAGATTTCCATAAGAAAAAAAATAATTTTAATTTTTTATATGGTTTTTGAAATAATGCCAAAATTATCTGAAAATTATATGAAATTGCAAACTACGCTTTGTTTTACTTTCTCTGCACATTTTTAAGACTCCTAATACCCCTTAAACACTATGTTTGTAATGTAAAGTGTGGAAGCTTTTATAAAGGCCACATTTTAAAAACAATTTTACACCTGATTTTCACTCGCTTCTAACTAAATTAGAACGTGGTCAATAACCTCATTATACTCAACTCAAAAATCAGACACATTGTTTTAAAAATCCAGACACAACATTCGATAAACACACTTAACCCTTCGCTATCGCTGAATCTAGATAGTTTACGTTGAACAAATTGGCAAAAAGGAAAAACTAGCATTGTTGAAAGATGCAACTCGGTTAGACACAGAGTAAACATGTTTCATGTGCGATTTGAATATGAATTCACTGTTGACAGATTTGCACGTCCCTAGTTATCTTTTTCAAAGTTACAAAATACGCTTAAAATGCAAGAGTTTCGTGGAAGAACGTGCAAAAAAGGTACAAAAGAAAAAATGAGCTTTAAAGTTTATAGTTTACTCCTAAATTCGTTAAAAACGGTAGTATTTGCAAACGGTAAAAAATATACTTAATTTTAAATTTACGAAAAGAGGAATATTTTTATCTTTAAAAGATGACAGACAAAATAATGATTTCCGTTACAGCGCATGGACTGCTAGCGTTATGGCCTGCGATTCAAACCACTCAGCCATCGGGCCCCACATGCCATTCTATTTTGTCTCCATGTCGGTCTATGGTGATGTTGCCAGGTTCAGTCTCCACCCAACTACAGAACTCCTTGCAACTAATTTCTCGATTCCGACTACCACGTGGACGGCCATTTCTCTGTTAATGTTCGTGATGATACATTTTTAATTTTTGTTACTTTGCAAGAGTCTAGATCAGATCGAATGTACATGCTCACGTGATCGATGAAAACAAAAAGTTGCTATGTGCATGTGCTTTTGGAATCGTAACGAAGGAATTAAAACATTATGCACTGGTCTTAAACAGACATTAAACGCAATTCTGAACGTCTACTTAAATAGTAAAACCTTTTCAGATTAAAAAAAACATATACTCCGGTATAAATTGACATTCCAGATAACTAGAACTATGTCATTTTAATTATTTCATATTTCATGACAGAAATATTACGTTGTTACTATAGTAACCTAGTATTTTTTTTATTACTGTATAATGCAATCCTAGTAACTACTAATACATTGTGAAATTTATATATAAAAAAGTTTGACTGGTTAAGTTTCAAAAGAGGACGGGAAGATTGTTGGACAAGGCGTCTTCGAGGACGGGTAAAATTTCTGAGATTTTCCGAGCCCTGCTTCTCCATACAAAATTATATTGCTTCAAAAGCTCTCGAGTTTGGCATTAAATAAACGTAGCTCTCATTTCGCAACCATTTAGAAACAAAGTAATTAATAACCCACTACAACTGGGCTAAAATATATATCACTGCCAAAAACAAAGAAATCAAATAAACTCGTTTGTAATAAACCTTGAATATAATTGTAACAAGATTAAAAACAAGCCCGTAAATATGCAAATTATCGCTCGTAAATTATCGAACGTGTGAATAAAGCTTTTTAATTATAGGGCAATTAACTTACGTAGTTGCTCGCGGCTGTCTCTTCTACTCCTTTTCGAACAGGGCTCCTATTGGTGCTCTGCTCCCACGTGACATTGATCCACCAATCAAGGCTCGAAAAATAATTTGTTTTCATTGAGTTAGTTTTTTTGCCGCTCAAGTCCATTAAAAATACGCAAGTGTTTGTAGAAGTGAGTTAAGTTCTAAATATCGCGCAAAGCGGGAAAAGTTAAACTGAACTGTATTGTTAGTTCGAAACAAGAAGTTTCCTGTTTTATAATCATTTAACAAAGAACCTTTGTTAGCTACTTGTCTTTCTTCTGATTGTAAAACTTTTATTTCAATATCTTGCTTTATTTTAGTGATTAAATTTGCATTGAAAAGTAATAGAACTTGGTACTATCTAAAGTAGGGTAGAGATTGAACCTACCAACCGCATACCATGGACCAACACGGAGACAATTTAGGGTGGCACGTGGGGCCCGATGCCCGAGTGGTTTGGATCGCAGGCCATAACGCTAGCAGTCAACGCGCTGTAACGGGTGCGGGTTCGATTTCCGCCTTTGCTCTGGGTGTACTTCCTCTTTCTCATCATAAAAATTATAAATTAGCTAGCACTTATTATGCTTATCTACCACTCTACTATTCGGGCTCCGTAGTGAGCCATGCTGCCGATGGCAGCTCAGTACCAGTCGTTCCTCTTTCTATCCTACTATAGAACTCTTTGGCTATACTATGCAGAGTGGCAAGAAAGGAATCTTACAGTTACGTACAATTGGTAAGAACTATGGGTTATTTAGAACAAGAATTTGACATGGTTTCGTTTAGTTTTGGTTGACTAAAATTAAACCGTACAAAAGCTTATCGGGTCCAAAGAGAAGCGATTTGTGGACCTAGTTTGGGTTTAGTTTCGAAATCGCTTCGGTTTATTTATTTGATGTCCGAGAAATAAGCAAGTAATGTATCCAGAGTACGTAACTTCAAATACCTCCATCTGCCAGTTATCCTATAAAAGGATTAATATACTTGTGAAAAATGTATTCGAGGTGACAAGCATCACGGGAACTGATTATCCTGACTGCGTCATTACAACGCCTGATGTAACATCTGAACCTTAAGCCTAACTGCCTATGTGACAGTAAGGAATTCTTGAAAACGATCCTGACCGCAGAATACAGTTCGGTGAGATAATATACAACAACTGCATAAACAACCGACTATCTTCAAAAAAATAACTGTTGCTGTATAAACAACTGCATGCATAACTAACTGTAAGCCTACTTTTAAGCCACCATGTAGTTGCAGAAACGAGTTTTTCTGTATTTTTAAAGTTTAGTTTGAATTGTCGTCTCACTAGAACTACATGAGGGCTATTGGCGACGGGTGTCGTATTTTTAAACCACAGTCAAGTGACGAGCCGACAACTGAATAGGCACCCAACGCAACTTTTTCTGTGTTAGTTTAGCTCAGTTTAGTTTGAATTGTCGTCTCACTAGAACTACACGAGGGCTACTGGCAATCGGGCGTTTCTGTATTAAATTGCGTTTTTTTACTTACTAGCAGTATGGTCCCGCCTTACTGGGAACCCGTTTACTTCGCATTGCTTCCTTTTAGAGGCATGTTTACTTTTAAAAGTACACTCAAAATTTAAAAAAATTAAATTCGTGTTGGCGCATGCGCAGTTAAAAAAGCAAACACTAATAGAAGATGAAGCAGCCTTAGGGCGAGCGCATATCTCAACCAAACTCAATCAATCAAACTAATAGAGGATGGCGTCAAGCCCCCGTTTCAGCCCGGTCCATGTATTTTCAAGCCCTGTTATGGTCCCGCAATCCCACGTGTATGACGTTTTTTTAAACTAATTATATTAATTAAAAATCACAATCAAATATGAAGAAACTAAGCCTCAGGTGCACACGTAGGTATTAAAAGGAATCTATATTAAAAATTTCGAATTTTTTAGAGCAGTCTAAGTAGGTCTTCTGCGATCCACAGACATACACACAGACAGACTCTTTCTTTTATTATTATAGATTTATTATTTGTAAATCCATCCAGAAAACTTGTTAAAAACATTAATTTCAATTAAGGTATAACAGATTTGAATATTATTTGATAAAATTTGGCAATTTTATCAGAATGAAATGTGTATATTGGTTAAATTGTATTCTGATCATTTTGTTTGTGAATATACCATACAAGAGTTTCCAACTAACGGGCCAACCGCGCTTTCCTGTCTGCCTTTTTACTTTTTGTTTTTACCCAAGTTAGGTTGGCACGAAGTGCACATACAACACACCTTATCGTCGATAAACTGTAAGGTAAATAAATAAATTAACCGGAAAGATGTATAGGTCTTGGGTCGAATACGGCCTCAGTATCTGTCATTTTAAACAACGTTAAGTCCTAAATAATTTAAATAGAACGAGAAACTCTGACAAACTAAAAGAAGGATCTGTCAGTCTTCGAAAGAGGGTGAAAAAAAAACGAGCTTCGAGTGAAAAAAATTACTTGGCACCTTATGCAACAAGGCGAAGTGACAGATCATTAATTATACTTTGTCTCACTTGATATTTGCTTCAAATATTATGATCATTCCACACCAAGAAAAAAACGATAAAAATAAATAATTTCGAGAAAGCTGCCAAATATTTCATTAAAATGCAACAAGTTTTCCTCTTGCGACCTGGGAAATTTTTTAAACCCTTCACACAAACAATTAACGTGTTAATTGGTTACGAAATTGACTTGGTGGGATAGAAGAAGATCCAAATATCATTTTTTAATTAGCCTTTGATTAAAGGTATCAGTCATTTAAAAGGAATGACATTGAGTGAGAGTCAATACAATATTAGAGTTCTCAAAAAATGAACTTAATGCTTTTTTAAAAAACTTTTAAAAACGTTATTTTAGTAGTTAATTTTAAAGGTAATTTGCATAAAAAGCAATGTTAAAATAAACCGTTATTTACAAATAAGTGATACGGCCTTTCTTTTTGCATATATATCACAAAAAATTTGTATTTTTAAAGCTTAAGGCTTGACGCTCCGTAATTATTAAATATTTTTTTAAAAATTTATTTGCTAAATATACTTTTAGCATCTATTTGTATGAAAAGTATGTTTAGATGTTTCTGTACCTAGTCGGATTTTCAGAATTCATAACTTTTTTAGAAATGTTTTTGTAAAATATAATTACACCAATAACTTTTGTCTTTATAAGTTTTACAGAATTTTTAACAGTATTTGTGAAGATTTAGATGTTTTTAGCATGTCTTTTAAATGTTTTAAAACCAAATGTTCAGTGCTTTTACATTGTTAGTGTTTTTTCCCTTGATTTTCTTCCAACACCTGTTATTGGCTTTTTAATCTGTTGTGTGTTGAGTAATAAATAAATAAATAAATAAATAAATAAAATAGATTTTAAGAATATACGTGTAGGACTTAGCTCGGGTTTTAAGAAGTTAAAGGTATTGAAGGTTGTAAAATAATATGATGTGTGACGTTCTAGCTGGTGGATTAAGGCAACATAAGGCGCGTTTGCATGAGCCATCGAATCCATGGAATGCCAAAATCCCCATTAGGGAAAAATAGGTCGAGCAGGATGTCTCACACAAATGATAGTCTGTGGATGATATGTGACAAATGACAGTATGACAAATGATAGTATTATTCGTCGGACATATTGGCTGCACGGGCCGTTTACAGGTCGGCAGTTATTTCGGCGATGTCCGGACCCGAACCTGTTACCTTTCGCATGCTAGGAGAGTGCCTAACCAACTGGACTCCCCCCCCCCCCATCTGAGTACGCTAGGACAGACAGACATGCTCTTTAAAGCCGTGGAATCGAAAGTCCCGACGGAGTTAGCGTACGATGTCGTTCGAGTTCCAGCTAGATGCCAGCTCAAGTGTCGACCTTGTCACTTCACCTCTATTCTAAATTACGACATACAATTAGCTACGTTAAAACTCCTATAGAAGGCTAAAAATAGACAGCTGGAAACGATTAAATTAACAAATTACCTAACACCTCTAAAAATTACCCTCAAACATAACAGCTACATGCGTAATTCAACAGTATATTTACAGCAATAACAGTTATCACAACCACTTTAAAAGCCACAAGATCAGCATCATTAAAACAACATCTAAACACCATCATCAGACGCGTTCTCAAAATGAAAAATGATCTTTTATGATTGGCAGATAGGGAAGCTCTTAATGAACGTTTGTTTTGGCGAGGAGATTGGCGAATTTTCGTTTACGTCTTTTTTCTTTTCTTTAAAATAATTTTTTTTCTACCGTTACTCGAAGGTTAATTTCAACAGCCTTTGTTTTTAGAAACATTGGAGGAGAAACCTTCACAATGTATCTCTTTTTAGCGTTTTTTCTTTCGGCAAATAGGTGAGGACTTTTCACGATTTATCTTGCTTGGCGCTGCTGGAAGGTGGATTGGCGATATTTGGGCTTTCCTCTGTGTTCGTTGGATGGAGAAATCATGTCTTTTTAAGAAATTAATAACGTTTTTTTAATTAAATGGAAATATGAAAAACATTTAAAAATAATATTCACTCTGAAATAATGTTAGCAAATAAATTTACCCTAAATTCTTCATGCTTGCATATTTTTAGGTGTTTAAAATTTAATTTGAACTATTTTTAACAAATAAAGTTTCGATAAAATTATCGTTATAATTTATTCAAAGTTGCGACTAAATTTTTCCTCTTAAATTTTAGTAAAAAAACTTCTTAAATTTTAGTTAAAATTCTTTTTAAAAAAAATTATCCTGTTTTTTTACCTTTTCATTCTGAATGCCCCCCCCCCCCCCCATAATGAATATATTTCACAAATTTCAGATTTTTTGAATAAAAATTAAAGAGTTGGGACTGAAAGGGTAACAAAAGTACGCAAAGAGCTCCCCTAATTGTTTGCAGCATTACTTATAATTTAATTTCCCATACGTCTGATTCTGCTAAGCCCAAACTGAATTCTGTAAAACGTTCTTTTCTGCTTAGTAGACAACTTCACTCGAAAACCACATTGCGGGTATCATTAGATGTTTCTACACTCCGTGCCAACCTAACTTGGGTAAAAACAAAGAGTGAAAAGGCAGAGGGAAAAGCGCCGTCAGTCCGTTAGTTGGAAAATCTTGTCACGTAATATTTACATACAAAATTATCTTAATACAATTTCACCAAAATACTCTTTTTATTCTGATAAAATCGCCCAAATGTTCTCAAATAATATTCAGATCTGTTAGAAATTAAACGAAATTAATGCTTCAAACATGTTTTCTGGATGGATTCACAAATAATTTATGGAACTCTTTACATGCGGGGAAGGATCTTCTCCATAGCATATTTCTATTTACCCAACTTAGATTGGCAAGGAGTGTAAGTAATTATTGCTTTTAAAAATCTTTTTATGTTTTGGATTTGAGGCTCTCTTTCGCAGCCCGAATACTAATTTTAGAACTCTTATACTTATTCTTCCAAGACGAGATTTTGGTTCGAAATTGCCACCTTTCGCTAGGATATGATAAATTCCAACTTTGCTACGCTTAATGAAACTCTCATCTCATTAGCTTTTAAACGATGAATTTGTAAATATTTCATTTTTCGTAAATTGCACGTTGACAGGCATCTTTGCAATCAATCAAATAAAGAAACAATCCAATAGTTTTTATCTCAGGAAGCTATTACGTCCCATGTACAAATAATAGAATATGCAAATTTATATTTTTATTTATAAAAACAGCTCTTAATACCTATTGTCCATAAACTTTTGGGACAGCATTTGTTTTTCGTTTTTATTTTTTAAAAATAAATTTACGATCTCTCATAGTTGTTTGAGCGTATTATTTGAAATACCTTCTTAGATATTTAAATAAATTATTTCGTACTTCACACTCTTTTATTAATATCTTCGCCCTTTCAGTCCCAGTGATGCCATTTGGCATCATCATGTTTCTGATCATAATTTTTTAAAAAAAATTATAGGGATGACATCTATTGTGATAAATGAAAAATATTTTCATATCGAAAAAAGTTTGAAGATCCGAATGATGTGCTTTTTGACATCATAAATGGCTATAGACGATCCGAAAAAAAAATTCTAAAATGATGATGCCGAATTGTCATTGGGACTGAAAGGGTTAAATTTGAAAAAAAAAAACTGTCTATAAACTTTTGGGACGCGCTGTAATTCTATAAAGCAGAAATTTTAGTATGATAACCCTAACCATAAAGGAGTAACGACTCTTTGAGTATTTCTTTATACATAGGTCCAGATTTCGTTTCATTTACAACGGCCGTCTTTTACTTTTACTGAAACTACCTGCTCAGATTCGCCGTAAAGCCAAATGAAAGCCGATCCCATTAGTTCGATAAGTTATCTCTCTTTTAAACGATATTATTGAAATGACTCGAATGAAAACGTGTAACAATTTGAGATCCGCTTTACTTTGATACCAGGATCAAGTAAGAAAAATAACATAGTATCTTTTTATTTAACTAGCTATGCCTTCGGGGAATGCTATACATGTCTTCGGTTTGACAACGCCCTATCTGGCATCCTTTGGGCTAAAGGTATGAGTTTCATACGAATGTGTATGCTAATACATTAAGCCAATTGCTATTTTTTACACATTCCACCAAGTTAGTAATCAAACGTTAACTTTTCATAACCAAATTAGAGATCTTGAACTTTGGACAGAAGGAGATCAGGAACTATGGATAGAGGCTTAAATTTTTTCCGTAAATTCGATCATATTGTTTCCCGGACCCGATTCTGGGACCTTTCAATTGCAAGGCAAGCGCCTTCTTGACTGGGGTCATTACTGGATTCCGACTGGGTTTTGTTCAAAAATACATAAAATAAGCAAATGAGCATTAATGAATCACTAAAAAAAGAAACAAAAAACATCGCTAAAGTTGGGGAAGAGGGCAAATAGATGTCTTCAGGTATCAGCCGCGTTTTCACGTCAATACCATCTAAAAATGCCGAATAAGTTAGATTATTTAAATCATTTGTTTAACCAGTTCCTAAAGTTAACGCTAAGCCCCTGTTAACTGCAACTAATTTTGTCAAGCAACACGACAATGTTTGCAAATCTAGGTGGTATTAATACAAGCTTAAGACGAAAGTGGAAATGATATGGTAAAAGGTTTCAGTTTTGCTTTAAGTTGAAAAGCTATTAAGACACTATTATTGAATTTGTTTTTTATTCTGATCTCATAGATAAACACTGGAGAGTAAATGAACCGTTGAAAAATAATAAAAAAACCAGCGCTTAAGTTAGAGAAAAAACAAAATATATGTCTTCGGGTAACAGAAACGTTCTCTCAATATTAAGCAGCATATATTACAGATCGTTACATAAGACGAACTAATAAACAGGTTCCTTTTTCTTCAAGCTTTAGATGCATATGCAAATGTTGGCCGTTTACCTTGAAGCCAAAGAGTTAAGAAGTTGGTGCTTGGCGCGATATTAAGCGGAACAGTAAAAAACTCGCCAAGTAACCCTAGTAGGCTCGAACGAACAACTCACTCACTCAACCGTTAATTCAACGCATTTTATTCTTTAAAAATGAGTTGATTAGGCATAAAAAAATGACAGTTGTAGGCTGTAGCACAGGATCTTAATTAACACAAGATGGTAGTATGTAGTCCCCTTCTCAGATAAGAAGAATGCGTTTAAGGGGACTGGGGAGGCAAAAAATGTCAAAAATATCGATTTTGGTATTTTAATAAAAAGTTATAGCTTGAACTTTTATCTTTAGGAACATATCTTACTTTTAACGATCCGAAAAGAATTCAAAATACAGTTGGAGTTTTCGTAAACACCGAAATCCGAAAATCGTAAGTTAAGTGGAAGTTATTATTTTCTTTACTTGCCTTTTTCTCCATAAGTGTTTTTAGTGGTTTGTCGTACATTCGAATTGTTCCTTGCGATTCAAAAATTTGTGTATTGCTTTGAAATTGTGGAAAAATTTTATTGATAATCTTTCAAACATAATTGTGCATGGATTTTGAAATCTTATAAATTATTTTAATATTTTACTCAGTTTTACTTTTAGCATATCACGAAAAAAATCAAAAATTTCCAAGTATCATAAATTTTTAATTTTAATTAACCAATAGGATAAATAAAAAATCCATGCACATTTGTGTTAACATATATTTAAGTACCTTATAAAAAAAATTAGACATTTTAGAAAAAAATTGAATCGCAAGGAGCATTTTTAAAACACGTTAAAAAAATTAATATATTTTTTTATAAAAAAAACTATTGCATATTTTTCTTTTATTATTTTGTCTTTTCCTTAAATTTTATGTCCCTGAGCTATAAAAAAAATTTCATCCATTTCGGTCTGTAACTTAAAAATAAATAAATTTGCCTCCCCAGTCCCCTTAAATTATACACTCTTAAAACAAAAGAGTGAAATCCACTCCAGTTGGAGAAGTGCATCTTCGACACCGTAAAGGCATGCATATTTACTCAGACTGAGTTAAAATCACTCGTTTGGAGTGATCCTGTCGGAGGTTTAACACACAAAGGATCCACTCCAAAAGGAGAAAGTGCATTTTCCAGTCTGGAGGAGTGAAATCCACTCAGACTGAGTTAAATTAGGAGTGTTTGTTTTAAGAGTGTAGTTTTTATTGGATAGGGAGAAATCGCCAAGTTGACGGAGAAAGCCTTTACGACTACCAACTGTAGAATATAGCGCCTGCTCAAAACAATTAGTGGAGCACTTTACGTACTTCTGTTACTCTGTCAGACCCAGCTTTTTATTTGTATGCTAAAAATCCAAATGTTGTGAAATAGATGTATTATGCATCCAGAATGAAGTGGTAAAAAACAGGGGGGGGGGGGGGGGTAGAGATATTAATTTTTAAAAACTAAAAATTAAGGAAAAATTTAGGTATTCATAAGCTTAGAGTATAACTTTCACAAGTCTTCACAAGTCCAAGCTTTGAATTTTAAAATTAAATAAAATAATTACATTTGTATAATTTTTTTTAAAAATTAATCTTGTTGCCAGGAAACCTAAATGTTAGGGGACTGGTTTATATGCAGTGGAGTCCCAGTTATCCGAAAATCGGTTTATCAAAAAAATTCCCGAGCCTTTCAGTTAAAATAAGAAATGTATACGCATAAATAAATGCACAAAAAATGCGTTCGACAAAGTTGGATTTATTTCTCAAAATATGCAGTAATTTTTTTATTTTTGCTGCTCAATTTTGATCCCGTAACTTTCGGGTATGCGGGACTCTTCTATATTTGTATCAACTCAGAGGGTTGAAACATTCATGTCAGCTCTTAATTTAATATACCATTAACTTTAATCTTCTCATAATTAATCTAAATAATATACTTACAATACATGAATAAAACATTCTTCGAATTTGCCTAACCACAGCCTTTGGATAGACAATTTTGCAAAGAATAATCCCAACGTCTCTAAGTTATCATTAACATGTATAAAAAGCTTACAATGTTATAATGGACAATCAATGCAACAATCTACAATCAAGTGTAGAAGTCTTTATCAAGAGTTTCTATTTTAGCCTTCCGAATGACCCAATAATAACTTTATCATCCCTCGATGAGATTATCATAACTATTAAGTTGTTAATATAATCATTTTGATCCTAGCTGGCTAGTCATTAAGTATGTTTTGTTATTAAAAAAAATATCATATGAAGAAAGTTGTTTAGAAGATATTTTCTGTAGAAAATTCTGGGATCAAAACCAGATATACCGGGGATATCTTCACCCATGTAGTTCGTTCATGTAGTCATGAGTACAGTAGAGTACCGTTTATCCGAATCCTGGTTATCCGAAATTCGGTTTACCAAAAAAAAAAAAAAAATCCTGATCCTTTCTGTTAAAATATGAAATATATACGAATAAACAGACAAAAAAGAAATGCGTACTTACGAAGTTGGATTTTATTTTTCAAAATATGCTATTTTTATTTTTATTTTTGCTGCTCAATTTTGGTCCCGTACCTTTCGGATAAGCGGGACTCTACTGTATTTTTAAAATATCAAATTACAGTATGTCCCGGTTATACTGTAAATCGTGCGGCCTCGATGTTTATGAACAGGGTAGAATATTAATAAAAAATCATATAAATATACATATTATATACTCATAAATTTCAGTAATGAAAGTTATAAAATGACATCGATTGTATAAATTTATGGTAATAGTAGAAGTTTAATTAAATAGAAGTTATATCGAAATGCTAATAACAGTTTATTACGAAACACGCAATTAAAAAGCAACTAGGCATTTTTGTAGAGGATGAATCACTTTTGAATAACAGATTTCTGTTTGGAATTTTAGTGTTTCGAAACTAGAATAGAGATCCAAAATCTTCTGAAATCAAATTTTTTTTTAAAAAAAATTGGGAAATCGGCGACTTCCGGTGCCTTATGGAATCATTTGGCAAAAAAACTAAAATTTAAATCGTGAAACGAATTATTATTTGCAATTTTTTCTTTAAACAGGAAATTTAGGTATCTATAAAAGTATAATTTTAGCAGTATAAAAACGAAGTTTAATTTAATCAGCCCATTATTTCAAGACACAGCCTGACAATTGGTCAAAAAAGCTTTTTTTAATCAAAATGACATGTTCGAATGAAAATAAATCCTTTTATAATGCAAAAAAGTTTTAACAAAATCCAGTCAAAAATTCAATCTAAAACTGAAAGATAAGATCTCAAACTAACAATATTTTCATAAATAAAAACATAATTATTCGGTATCTCCCTCGGTAATCAACTTTTTAAAATAAATGTTACAAAACCGGATGCGAAGTTTAAATAAATTCGTTGTCCTGGGCTTGTTAGAATTTGGGTGAAGTAGAGAAGTTACATGAAAATAAATTGGGTTCGACCTTACCCTTGCAAAATAGATCGCTCAATGTCTTATAGCAACAATTGAAGAGAGTTAAAAGCTATTTAAATATTTGGGATAAGATATGAAAATATATTTAAATGATAATGAAATCAGAAACCTGATGATAAATGAGATTATTCAGAATAAGATTTTTTCGATGTGCAAATTGATTAAAAAGAGTAACTATTTTGTAAGCAAAACTTACTGTTTTTGATCTAATAAAATAGACTGTTTGCAAAGAGTCAAATAAATTTGTCAAAAAAGTGTATTTAAGTTATTTAAGGAATGCATTTAAGTAAATATAATTTCGTCCACGGTTGCTTTTAATTCAAATTAGGCTTTTAAAGTAGCATATTGGCTTCTTTGAGCATCTATAAACAAATGCTTAAAAGATACTTCATTAAGTAAATAACGCCATGCATTTTTTAGCGTAAATCGAACAATATATATGCCTTTTGGGAGGCATTTGGGTATTATTAGTAGATCGTAAGAGATAATATATTATTTTTTTTACCAAAATATTATGAACTTCTTTGCGCAATTGGTACTCTGTAAAAACCACCAATAAAATTCCACAGTTTTACCAATTGGTAAAACTGAGGAAACCTAGTTTTGTCTAGTTTTATCGAGTAACATAAAAAAAAAATTATAAAGCAACTTTGCAATGGCGTAGAATTGTGCTCCATTTTTTCTTTAAAAAGCTACTCCATGAATTTAAAGTAACGTTATTACTTAAACAATTGGAGGCAGCACTTTCTGCCACTAATTTAACGTAGTAAACTCATTATTAGTATAACGTTGCTTTGTGAAGCTGGAGTAACATTATACCAGCTAAGTTTTACGGTATATTATTCTTCACATGGGAAAAGGCGGTAATGCTTAAATAATATTAATTTAACAGCTAAAAAGCGTCTTACAAATTGGAAACCTCTACCGAATGAACATAATATATTTTGTGATGACTACTCGATGCACATACAATGCGAAAACATCATTAACGTCGGAAAGTATGATTTTACGTGTTACTTTTGGTCGTAAATTATCAATGCACTGTTATCACGGATACTATAATCCTATCTAACAACCAGGGTTTTGTCGGGGAGGCAGTATATCGTTTCAGTAATAAAGAGCAGCAGACCCGTACAGTAGACATTATTTTATTAAAAGATCTCCATCTTATTCACCTTCAGGACGGCACATTTTTAGTGCCTACACATCACAGCATTTCAAGGAAGAAGAGTACAGTTACATCACAGTGACATTGCAACATACACAAGAGGGCGCTACCGTCTCGTAGGACGGGCTCATTAGTGAAAAGGTAAAAGGGGTAATATTGACTTACACCAATACTCCCCCGCAATGTTAACCCTTACTCTTTTCGAAAAAGTTCTTTACATCGTCCATGCCCAATAAACTGAGGCATTTGTAGTGTTTGACGGCGGGTAACGCTTTTGTTAACACATCGGCTGCCATTTCCTCAGTGGGCACGTGGCTGATATCAATCTCTCCATTTTTGAGAGCGTCTCTAACAAAGTGATGGCGGATGTCTATGTGTTTCGTTCTTTTGTGAAATACAGGGTTTTCAGCAAGTTTGATTGCCCCCATGTTGTCGACTAAAATTTGAATCTTTTCCAACTTTTCGGGGAAAAGTTCGTTTAGAAGCCTTTTTAGGTATATGGCCTCCTTTGTCCCATCCGTTAAAGCCATGTACTCACTTTCTGTGGAGGAAAGGGCAACTGTGTTCTGTTTATGGCTATCATATGAAATCACAGCACCGGCCAGGACGAAGCAAAAACCAGTATAACTGCGCCTTGTAATTTCGCAGTTCCCAAAATCTGCGTCTGTGTATCCATACAATGGATCTTTTGTGTTTTTATAAATTAAACCAAAATATTTAGTCTTTTTTAAATAGCGTAAGACGCGCTTTGCTGCCGAAAAATTTGTTCTATCAAAACAAGTTAAGTATTGGCTTAATTTACTAATGGCATTTGCTATATCAGGCCGAGTTGACACGGCTAGATACATTAGGCCTCCGATTAACTCCCGGTACGGTAGTGTGCTTTCACAGTTTTTCGCCTTTTCCAATTTAACACTAATATCAACAGGAACACTAACTGGTTTTGCTTCTGACATGTTAAAACGTTCCAATAACTCATCTATGTATGTAGATTGGCTAATAGTTACAATACCTTTCTTTTGTTGGAAGTTAATTCCTAGGCAATATTTAGCCAGACCTGCATATTTCGCTTCTACATATTTACCTAAATGAGTTTTAAATCTGTTAAGCATAGAGGGGTTCTCAGATATAAAGAGAATATCATCTACATATACGCAAATTACAGTTAAGCCTTTATCACCATTAATGTAATAAACACATGGATCGGATTGTGATTGTTTTGCACCAAAGTCAGTCAATATATCATTTATCTTCACATTCCAGCATCTTCCTGCCTGCTTTAAACCATATAAAGACTTGTTTAACTTACATATAACATTTTCATTATTCATAGCACTTAACATATCTTTTGCCTTTTGGCATAGCACTTCGTCATTTTCATTTTCAATTAAATATTTTAAACCAACATCAAAATACTTAGGTAATTTCATATAAACATTTTCATCTAAAATACCATTTAAGTATGCACAAGTAATATCAAATTGATGTATATCAACATTTAACAATGAAGCAATTGAACAAAGTAATCTAATTGATGACATTCTTGCTACAGGACTATATGTTTGACTCTGAAAATAATTAACACTTTCAATCTGAGAGAAGCCCTGCGCTATTAACCGTGCTTTTGATTTTAAAATTCCATTTTCATTTAATTTATTTCTAAGAATAAAACGACTACGAACAATTTCGGAGTCTGACTCGTTTTCACCCGTGTTTTCCAATAAGTCAAAAGTATCATTTTTTAATATTGATTTAACTTCATTAGCAATGGCCAAAATCCAAGATTCGGATTCTTTAGAATTTAACGCGTCTTTAATACAAATTTCGTCCATAGCGAGAGAAGTCTCGGATTCAATCTTACTGTAAACTCTTTTTCCATTACGCAATGTCTTAAAATTTTCGCGAGATCGCTCCGAATCAGCTGTCCCAGTGCCGTTTGGCAATAAACAATCCTCGTTGTTTTCCCCTTCATTCACTTTCCCCTCTACCTCGAGAGAATCTGTTTCAATCCCGCGTGACGTCATTGAGTCAGCTGTTTTCTTGATCTGGGCACTTTGCCAATTTCCCCCTGTCTCGTTCGGAAATTTTTTTTCGTTTGACTCTAGGTTCTCTGGGAAGAAATGAAAGAGGTTTTCTGAAAGAGGGTTCTTTTGCTCGTTTGTTTCAACTTCGAGGTTTTGTTTACTTTCATTGAACTTAACCGAACGCGTTATTTCTACACGCTTCTCGTTAATAAGCCAAATTCTAAAAGCCTTCGTGTTTTCCGAATAGCCAATTAATCTACCTTCCTTAGCTCGCGGTTCATATTTTTTTCTATTTTTGCAGTTATTCCAGACGAATGCTTTGCATCCAAACTTTTTAAGATACGATAAGTTTGGCGGTTTGCCAAAGAAGAGTGTGTACGGCGTTTGTCCGTCCAAGGTTTTACTCGGCAAACGATTTTTTTACATAATTAGCTGTAGAAACGGCTTCACCCCAAAAAGAGGGAGGTAATTCAGATTCGATTAAATAACAACGAATCAAATTTCCCAAAGATAAATTGAGGCGTTCGCAAACAGAGTTTTGCTGTGGGGTATTTTTGACAGTTAATCTATGTATAATCCCACATTCTTTTAAGTAGCTATTAAATTCATTACTGGTATATTCTCCCCCATTATCTGTTTGGAAAATTTTCATTTTGGAACCCGTTTGATTTTCAAAGAAATTTTTCACTTCTTTAAATGCATTAAAAGCCTCAGATTTATGCTTTAAGAGCTTGACAACTGAATATCTACTATAATCATCTATAAACGTGATAAAATAAACGTTCTTACCAAGTGATTCAACCTGAAATGGACCTACCACATCGGAAAAAACCTGGTATCCCTTTATAGTAGATCTCTCACTTTTATGTGGAAATGGGGCTGCGGTTAGTTTGCCCTTCACACACGTTTCGCACAAGTAATCCTGGGGTTTTATTTGTCCACATACGTCTATACCGAGAATGTTATTATTCTTTATCGCGTTTTCCAGGTACTTGAAGTTGAGGTGTCCTAGTCGCTCGTGCCATCTGATTATGTCAGCCTTTCTTTTGGTGTCGAGGGAGTCGCTTGCAAGTGACGTTGAGGGAGTGTCCAGTTCCTTGAGGGTGTAGAGGTTTCCTCTTCTTTCTCCTTCCAGCGTCTGTCCGGCAGGGTGGACAATACTAGCTCCGTCCTTCGTGAAGGTGACAGTGAAGCCTTTATCGCATATTTTGGAGATGCTGAGTAGGTTGTTTCTCAACCCGGGGCAATAGAGCGTCTCGCTCACTTCAATTTCGGCTTCTTCTCCATCAATCAGGGTGGCGACTTTCGCTGTACCGATTCCATTTATTTGAGTGGTGGATTGGTCCGCCATCATCAGACTATTTTCTGTAGTCGGGGAGATCGACTCGAAAATCTTTCCATCAGGGCTTAGGTGTGATGAGCTGCCCGAATCGAGTATCCACAGCTTTTGGTCGTTCGAGTCCATGCGATCTGTAGAGTAGGTCACTTCGGTGTGGAGTGACACGTGTTTATTCTTCACTCCGGAAGAAGACCGGCAGTCTACAGCTTTGTGACCGGGCTTAGCACACTTGTAGCAGATTATTTTCGTTGTGTCTCTTCCATTCTGGTATTGCTGCTGCTGTTGTGGCCACTTCTTTTTCTTAAAGGGTTTCCTGTTGCCATTATTCCATTTAGGCTTAGCGGCTCCGGTCGCCTCGTCGTGATGGGGGTTTCCATTTCTCGAGAGGTAAGCCTGTTCAGAAGAAGTTGGTGCTCCATCCTTTGAATTTCTGGCTTCGAATTCTTCTAGCAGCTTAACTTTGAGATCATCAGGCGACGGTAGTTTGTCCCTAGTTTCGATTGCGATGCGAAAATTTTCATAGTTCGCGGGGACGCTGTACAGCATTAGAATTGTCAATAAATCATCTGCGATCTTGACGTCGAGTGCGTTCAATTTATCCACGGTATCGGTAAAGGTATTCAAGTGTTCAGCCATGTTTTCGCCAGTCGTCATTTTCCTAAACAGAAGTTGCTTCAACAGCGATGCCTTTTTGGCGGGGCCCTTCGATTCGTAGATCGACTCTAATTTAGTCCATACTTCGTGTGAAGTTATGCAATTTTTGATGTGGCATAGTTCACTTGGGCTCATAGCTAAAACTATGTCGGCCTTCGCCTTTCCGTCGGTGACTGTCCATTTTTCAGCGTCTACCTCCGGTTTCACTTCTGTTCCGTTCACGTAACTCCAATGATCATTTTTGACGAGTATAGCTTCAATTTGTATTCTCCAGGTGGAATAATTTGACTTATTCAGTTTCTCGATGCTGTTGGTTTGTGCCATATTCGTGAAAGTCCAGGTGCAAGTTCAAACGAAAAGTCCACGTGCTATCGTAATGGCTGCTGATACGGTCGGTTAGCTTGTTAGGCCTAACTTCTCTTTTGTAAGCCTAACCACGCTACTCTTTCAAAAAGGAAGTCCAGTTTTTTTTCATCGGCGTTCATCGACGTGCCTGGGCCCATAACCTGTCGGGGAGGCAGTGGATCGTTTCAGTAATAAAGAGCAGCAGACCCGTACAGTAGACATTATTTTATTAAAAGATCTCCATCTTATTCACGTTCAGGACGGCACATTTTTAGTGTCTACACATCACAGCATTTCAAGGAAGAAGAGTACAGTTACATCACAGTGACATTGCGACATACACAAGAGGGCGCTACCGTCTCGTAGGACGGGCTCATTAGTGAAAAGGTAAAAGGGGTAATATTGACTTACACCAATAGGTTTGGCACATTTTAATTGCAAGAACAATTTTCAAGATTAACACTTAAATGGTAAATGTAACCACAATAAATAACAATTCACCAATTGTAATTATGAAAATTGCAATTTACAATGTTTTAGTTGTTAATTAATTAGCAATTAATTGTTAAAAGTAGTAGTAACAATTAATTAATTTTCAATTGCATTGTTAATTTAAATTAAAAATAACAATTAACCACTTTTTTATTCGTCTTAAGTCTAAGACTTACAGCTTAATTTAAGTGAATCTTTACTCATTATGTTTTAATACATAAATTCTATTGTTGGTTTTAACCCTTTCAGTCCCAAAAAAATACTACACTACAGAAACATCTGATATTCACAAAATAAGCTTATTTTAGGTCAAATATACGAATTCCGCAAGAAAAGAAAATTCATTAAAATTTTTTATATGTTTTTTGAAACAATGCCAAAATTTTTTAATTGTGGAAAACAACAAAATAAAAAAATATATGTTACCTAAAAACACTTCGAGTTATATATTTTAAGGTATCTGACCATATTATTAAAAAAAATTTAGTAATTATTTTAACCGAAATAGTTTAAATTGTGTTTTAAATATGTGGAACTGAAGTGAACTGATCAAAATTCAAGAGAAACGCTTGTTGACTATTTTCAAAATAAAAAAAATAGTAGTTCTGACTTATATTGAGATTAAAGTAAAATATTGTCTGATAGAGCAAAGTGTGAAGAATCGAATGATGTGCGTTTGGATGTCGTAACGGGACATAAAAAATTTGAAAAAAATATTGAAAGTGATGATGCCAAATGGCATCACTGGGACTGAAAGGGTTAATTGTTTCATAAAACAGTCTTAAAAGTTAATTGCAATTATTTTAATTGTGAGTTACAATTGTTATACGTTAATAAAATTAATCTAATTGCTAGGTGCAATTAAAAGTTCAATAGCGATTAATTTAATTGTAATTAATTTAATTGAAATTACTTTTTTTAGTCAACAAGATAATTGACAAATTAAATTATTAATGCCCAACACTTCTAACAACCAAAATAAAAAGGGCAAACCATCAAGCTATATACAACCCCTTTGTTTCTTATCTGGAGAGTCAAAAATTGTTTCGCTTCAAGAAACAACCGATTGCGTGTCACTTTCTACACAACAAAACAAGTCATCTTTTACTTTTTGAAGGGTCATTTTGCAAAAAAGATCCCGATTCTCGAGTTACGGTCTTAAAAGACTTATACGGATAAAAGCGTCTTCGCCATCTCTTGTTGAAATGTCATATCTTGAAGCGTCTGTGACGGATGACGTGCAACGTTGCCACTCACTTTGATTAATTATGGTGTAGCTGCTTGACAAATTGTGATCCTGTCTTTAGTCGCGTGGTCGCGGTTTTAAGAAAGACATTCGAGTACGTTAAATCTTTTGCTATAAAATGAAAGGAGAGAGGTTTTTATTGGATTATATAACGCCGAACGCTAGTCCGGCTCTTAATTTGTGGCAAATGGTTTGTTTGAACTTGTTTTGAAAGCTAGTCCGGCTTGAAATTTCTGGCAAATAGTAAGGTTGAATTAGCTGGACAAGCTAATATGGTTCTTTATTTCTGGCACATGGCTTTGGTTGATTAACTTTGCAAGCTTGTCCGGATTACAATTTCTGGTAAATGATTTGATTGAATTTGTTTCGCAAAATAGTCCGGTTTGAAATGTCTGGCAAATGGTAAGGTTGATTAAGCTGGACAAGCTAATGCGGTTCTTTATTTCTGGCACATGGCTTTGGTTGATTAACTTTTCAAAATAATCCTTATTCCGATTTCTGGTAAATGATTTGATTGAATTTGCATAGCAAAATAGTCCGGCTTGAAGTTTCTGGAAAATGGTTAGGTTGAATTAGTTGCAAAAGCTAATACTGCTCTTAATTTCTGGCACATGGTTTTGGTTGATTAACTTTGCAAGCTAGTCCGGATTCTGATTTCAGGCAAATATAATTAACGCCTCAAAATAGTCCGGCTTAAAAAATTTGGCAAATGGTAAGGTTGAATTAGCTGCCCAAGCAATCAGGCCTTCAAATTTTTGCAAATGGGTTTGGTTGATTAACTTTGCAAGAGAGTCCGGCTTACGATTACGGGCAAATAGTTTTGTTTCATTTAGCAAGCTAATCCGGCTCGAAATTTTTGGCAAATGGTAAGGATGAATTAGCTGCACAAGCTAGTTCGGCTGTTGATTTCTGGCAAATGGGTTTTGTTGAATTCGCAGGCTCGACCGGCTCTCAAATACTACTACTACTACTAGAAGTCTGCAAATGTTATGGTCGAATTAAGGTCGAGCAAGAGCCTCAAGAGGGTTATTTGCAGCTTTAGCTCGGAGCTGCAACCCGCGGTCAGGGAACGAGGCTGGCGCCTTAGCTTATGACGACATTTCTGTAGGATGGGAAAAAGACACAGAAGAAGAGTTCACTTTCGAAATTTGAAAATTGAATATTTTAAGTACACTTAAAAGTAAAGACACATGAAATAAAAATCGTTGATTCATGGAGCAAATAGTTTTATTGCGTACAAATTGCGATGTTTTGAGCGGAAGCAGATCCCAGTTCATCAGAACAGTATACACATCTGACAAAAAACAAAAACAACCGAGCGATGGTAGGCGAAATATGATATCGTACGGTTGGTGGCTGCGAAAGATGCCGATTTGTACATAATAGTTGGTTGGTAGACAGATATATTTAAATTTGATTGCTTGGTTAGAGACCCGCTTACAAACCTTCGTTAAGTAAGACAGACACAACACACACAGGGACCAAAGAGACACAGGCCAGATAGAGGATCCTCAGAATTGGCTTGTTACCCCAAGAGGTATTGATTTGGTATGGGAACAGGGAGGACGTTGTGACCACGACGGAATTTAGCGTGCACCACTCACCATTACCGTACACGGGGGTTTTCGAAGCGTAGCGGTGCTCGAACTCGCAACCTTAGAGATGCCAGTCCAAAACCTTACCAACCAGATCATCCCGGCCCTACATAATAGTTTGCTTTTCTCCAAGAATCAAGTTATCTTGTTCAATATTCATGTTTCATGAGCCAAATTGTGGGCATTCTTAAACACATAAGGGTCCTTCTGATAGAGATTCCTATTTATGAGGAAATGTTAAAACGGCTTTACCATAATCAGGACTGGATATCTAAATAGGCTAAGTAGGCTGTAGCCTACACTCTCAGAAATAACACTTCCATTTTTGACGATTCCTGAATCCTCAAGCCTCATTTCGTTAATTTTGAGGATTTTCGTTAATTTTGAGCCTCAAGTTAATAGTAGAGGACAATACTCTCTTGTTTAAATCTTCTATTATGCTACTATTATTATTATCTCTAAGTAAACTTCTTTGAATTAAAAGTGTAGAGGAATATTAGGAATGAGTTTGCTTTAATTAGTTCGTTATATTAATGATTTTTGATTTAATCATATCGTTAAATTTGGGCTACCCCCATTTTCCCCCACCCTGGAGGAAAATGAGGTTATAAAACTAAGTTCCCTAAATTGCCAGATATTGAAGCATGTGGTGGAAAAAATATATCTATTTGAAATCTAAACAGTTGAAATGTATGTTTATGCAAAAAAATCTTAAAAATTAGGTGTTTGATGAGATGATTTTAACCCGGCAGCACTCGCCTGGGGTCTAATGGACCCCAGATAGATTAAATACACTCTAAGATCTGAAACTCTGATTGGAATTACCATTATAAGGATTTTCTATTTTGAAATTGATATAGACACTATCTCCCCCAATTGTGTCGAAGGGAACTAATGTAATGGTTTACGGCTGCCTTTTTCTAGCCTTTTTCGGAGCTTTAGCGCAATTTGTTATTTAACTATCTAACTATAAAAAAATTGCAAATAGTCTGTTTTACTTTTTTTTTGTAGTTTTTTCAAACAAAAACACCCCCCCCCCCCAAAAATGAATTATGAAAATTTAATGATGATTTCATAGTCGAAAATGTTAATCACTGAAACAAATCTGGTTATTGGCTTTCAATTCAATGATTGGTAAGAGTTGATGAGTTATCCGATCGGAAAAGGCCAGGAACAGTTCCTCGTATTTTTACGACTAGTTGTCGTGTAGACAGCTTAGTTAGCGACAGTTTAGTTAGCGACGTTAGCGTTAAGATCAAAAATTTTAATTATACATTAAAATCTGACGTATTATAGTACATTTCGAAGAAGCAGAGCTGCAATCGGAAAGTTTAATTATGCCAATCACAAATCAATCGTTAATTGTGTATTAGTTCCGTTCGACACTTTGGAGGCGCTAGGCATCAGATTGAGTTCCCGATCTAGAAGATTCTTAGTCTATGATAAGTTAGCGCGAGTACTGCCGGGTTAAAAAAGCTCGATTTTACCCTCATTCCCCCCCCCCCCCCCCCCTGTCCAATTTAAACAGACATACAATCCTAATGTCACCTTTGTCCAAAGGGGGAGAATATTGTGACAGGGGTGGCAAATCAATCGTTGCCTACAGGCGCCAAATCTTTAAATCCGACCCTGACCATAATACAGACGCATTCCTAACTTATTCAATTCAGCGAACACTTTTTACCCAGTAAAACTAACGACAAAAAAAACTAACGACTTTCTGGAAAACGCAAACCTAAATTACCAACTTCGGCCAGCCACTGTAACTCATTTTGAAGTTTCAATTGGGTCGTGTTGTCTGATTACAGGTCTGAGTGTCTGTCTGCTTTGTTCTCCTATACAGAGATGGGGGCGGGAGGGTTTCGAACCCGCAACCTTCCGGAAAGTATATGGCTAGGGAAAAAGGTTTCCAGGAATCGAACCTAGGTCGTGAATCAGGAGGTAACAAACGACCAAATGACCAGTATTTAGATTCAAATAGTTACGTTATTTTGAATGAAAAGTTGTTCTCCGTTTCTGTTATTATTTGAAAAAAAAAAGGGGGGGGAGCCCAGTCGGTTAGGCACTCGCCTGGCGTGCGAAAGGTCCCATGTTCGTGAACGGGCATCGCCAAAATAGCTCCCGACCTATAAACGGCCCGTGCAGCCAAAAATGTCAGTCGAATAATCCCCCGTGTAAGGGAGTGCACGTTAAATATCCTTCAAAGTCCTAACGCTGCGTATGATGTCTCCCTTAACGGTTGCTTTGGGTTCCTATTCAGGTGCCATTTTGAATGATTTGTTAATGTGAGCTTTTTTTCTCTCTGGTCTTGTACAATCGCAAGTTTGACTCTTTAACCATTAGAAATGTAAAACTACACCATTTCTGTACAAAGTCTTCTCATGTACTTCTTAAATAAAATAGTTTAAATTGAAATTTAAATGTATTATATTAATATTTTATTCAAAGCTTATGTTTGTTGTCTGTATTTTACACGACTTTAGTGTCTTGTAGCTGCTATGTAATTGGAATTTTTTTCTGTATAGCAGTTAAATAGATAAATAACTAATAAATAAATTACCTTTGTTAGTTTTGGTTTTTATTTAGATCATTGATAAAAAATGATACTAATAAGCATTTAAAAAAACTATAATACTTATGTATTTTTATATATATTTTTTAATTATTTCGATCAGTGATAAAAAATGATACTAATAAGTATTTTAAAAAAAACTTTAATACTTATGCATGTTTCCTAATGCCGACGACTCTTGCCTGTGACCATTATCTTGAAGTTATTAGGGCAGTTGTGTCAAAGAAAAGCAAGTGTGGTTGAACATATTGTTTCTTTACTTAACTTTTTGAGAATTTAGAGGACTACTTCCTACGAAATCTGCATTGGAGAGTTTGTAGAATCCATCCCATTAAGAGTTTGTTCCCTTCTCACCATGTTTATTATGCGTTTTAAAATAAAGATATTTCTTTTCCTGGAGACTGCTGAAAAGGTCAATGTGAGCAAATATTTTCGTTTTTTCTTCCTTAATTATTTCTCGTTTTAGATTTAGGCTATAATAAATTCATTTATTATTAAGTTAAAGTAAGATATTTGAAATTGGAGGACCAACCATATTTTCTGCTCAATTCTGCAGTAGAGTTAACTATCTTGTTAAAAAAAAATGTGATTCGAATATTCATACTGTAGTGCATTATCGATCAATGAATTTAAAATAACTCAACCACGAAATTTAATTTCGTCGCATATCTCATAAAATAAATACCTTTTTGACGTATGTTATCATTTAATAAATATTTTATATTTTAATTAATTATTTATTTATAAATTTCTATGGTTAACTGAAATAGTACATTAGTTAGCGTTGTGTGAAATTTAAGAAACTTATTTTAAACGCAAGGATAAGCTCCAAAACTGTATTTGGTTTGAAAACATCTGGGATATGCAAGTACTTTTTTCCGTTAATACATTCGAAGGTCTTGTCACAAATAAAATAAGGATAATCTTCAACAGATGTTAAAAGCTAAAAAAGAGATTTATTACATGTTAACACATTCCCCTGTCAAGAAGTGAAATATTGTGACAAAATACAGATGATGTTGTTCAGGATTAAAAGATCGATGGTATTAAACTGCTTTCAAAAAATGGTGCGACTTTAGAGCGTTCCTCACATTGTTAAAATTCTAATTTGTTAATGGATTATGTTCATTGTTAAAATTGTAATTGCCAATTTATTTTGTACATTGACAGAGACAATTGTAATTTTAGCATTGTTAAAATTTTGATTGATTTTGGGTTTGGGGACAAAATATCGCGGCCGAAATATCGCGGCCAAAATATCGCCGGCCAAAATATCGCCGGCCAAAATATCGTGCGCCCAAAATATCGCGGGCCAAAATATCGCGGGCCAAAATATCGCGTGCCCTTAATATCGCGTGGCCAAAATATCGCGTGCCAAAATATCGCGTAAAGTAAATATGGAGTGTATTTAATGGATTTTTAGGTGTTTGGCAGTGGGAAGGAGTTCGATGGTAAAATGATATTGCACTACTTACTTATTCAATAATTTGTGATGAAGTTCTGTTTTACGTAATGGATCCTGAATTTTTATTAAAATGTATTTTAAGACATGTATTTTTATCCCTTTTTAATTATGACAATGTAATCACGAGTTAAGTTCAATGGGTTAAGGTTTTTTATTTGAACTTGATTTTTATTAATACCATTAAATTTTTTTTAAAGAATTCAGTTGGGGGTAATTGTAGTTTAAAAAGTGTCTGAATTTTAAAAATTAGTAATTATTTAACGAAAATGTAGGCGATGTTTGAAGCGTTACTTTTTTGTGCTGCTCTTTAAAAAGAGACTAGTTTTTAATAGGAGGATTAGTTTAGGGTTATTTCGAATGTGATTTTGGGAATGTGAGGAAGTTGAAATAGTACAAACATTATCATTTTTTTTTTAAAATATATATTAATTTTTTAAGTGCATTCATATAAAATTATGTAGCAACTGAATAATTTGCTTACTTTAGTGAACACTTACAGAACAAAAAATAAGTTGATTAATCAATTGCAGCCGAACTCGTTTATAGCGAGTCCAGATTTTACGAGTACCCGGATTTATCGAGGGAAGCAAGATTATTAGTTTGGTCCAGGGGCCCGGATGGCCGAGTGGTTAGCATAGTAGGCCAGCAGTCTGCGTGCTGTAACGGGTGCGGGTTCGATTCCCACCTTCGTCCTGGGTGTACTTCCTTTCTCTATGACCGTAAAAACTCTTTCTGTGTCTGTCTTACTTGACGAAGGCTTAATAAGCGGGTTTCTGATCAAGCACACAAGCCGGAATATATATGTTCCCTACCCATAGGTTATGACTTATGACTTTCTTGGTGAGGGGCAAGATCGCCAAGCACTGCGACTTTAAGTTACCCATAGATTGGTCCAATGTTAAGTCAGTGGAAGGGAAATTGCCTGATAAGAGCAAACCTCGGATTTAACGAGGAATGAATAAGAAGAATGGTTAAAGATGCGGTTCAACAGCTTATTTGTAACAGCTTATTTGTGTCCATTTTTTTCCAAAACACAAATGACGAATCCTCCCCTTGTCATAGTATCCTGTACTGTGGGGAGGAAACTGGGTAAACAACCCGGCTGGCGCCGCAATTTCGCGTACTCTGATTGGCTGCTCCTTTCGACCCAGATATTCGTGCGCCCTGTTACGTCAAAATCGAAGGAAAAAAATAATTAAAATAACACTCTAACTGTAGCTTAACTAATAAAAATAATAAATTTATGTCTTAAAATAACAAATAAATTTGTTTATTGAATGTGAAATACCTATTTGTATTCGATTCTCGCACTCAAAATTGAGAACTATTTACCCTTTTTCTCGTAGAACATTTGTATACTGCAAACTTAAGGTCGGTTTTGGTTTTGAAATATAGTCGTCGAGACATTGGTCTTCTCCACTGGAAAAAAAACTACCTAATAGCGCCTGTCTGGCTATCAGTTAAGCTAACATAATAAAAAAAAAATCGAATAATACAAGAAAAAAATTTAACCAAAATCTTATTCCTCGCCAGAATTGCCACTGGTTTAAAAATAAATCTGAGGGAGGGTGAGAATAGCTTTTGTTATTTCTTTTCTTTAACATTGCGTAATATCGTGACCTTTACTGATTTGTGAGTGCACAATATAGCAACTTATAAAAAATCAAAAAGAAAAAAATGGAGCCACGCGTCATTCTATCAGAATTTACCCCCATGCGAAGTAGATTTTTCCTATGGAATTGTAACTTTGGTTTTCTTCTTTTTATTGTTAACAAAATAAGATTTGACTTCTTGTAGGCCCGGGCAGCCGCAAAATGTCCGACGAATACCCCGGCCCCGTCCCGTGTAGAGGGAGTGCATGTTAAATATTCTCCACAGTTGTAACGTTGCGTACGATGTCACTATTAACGCTTGCGTTGTGTGCCTACTCAGGTGTCGGATCGTTACTTAACTGTGGTTTTCTAATAAAAGAAAAAATAATAAGAACAAAGAAAAATAAAACACTAACATTTCTCACTTGTCCCCGAATTTTAAGAATTTTGAGGTTCCAAAAGACAAGGGATCTTAGGCCCCGTCATTAAATGGGCTCGTTGATAAATATTCTCTAAGTTATGGCCTACGATCCAAACCACTCGGCCATAAGGGCCTCACATGCCACCCTATATTTTCTGCGTGATGGTCCATGGTGCTGTTGCCAGGTTCTGTCCCTACCCTACTATAGAACTCTTTGGTTTTTAACCCCGACAGGGTCAAAACCCGCCACTATAATGCTGTGTACCACTCAATTCTTGAATTCAGCACGAAAAACACCGTTAAATTACTACATTCCTATTATAAGAAAAATATTTATGTTTTTTGGTGCAGGCCACCTGCCATATGGCCACATAATAAATAAGTCCTAGTTATGAAATGAAACCATAAAAAATTAACGTTAACAATGGACTAGTAATTAAATGGATGAGTAATTAAATTCCCCTTAAACATAACGGCATTAATCTATAAATTTGTTGAGATTTTGAACCAGCCGGGATTTGTCCCAGTCGGGCTTCTTAGAAACGCAGTCAAGTGACGAAGTGAGTGCCGTATCTTTCACTCAACGAAACCTCAGAGCGGCATCGACAGCGGCCTCAGGACTTTAGGTTTAGACCATGACATCTTTAGCGTACAGTACATCAGTGCCATTTACAAGGACCTATTTATGAAATTAAGAAATGCGTGCAAGAAAGTCTAAAGCTCTAATTTGAAGTTAAAGGTGCCCTCAGGTCAGGATTTTTAAATAGGCTAAATAGGATGTAGCCTAGAGCGGCAAATTTTTTGGGGCGGTACAATTTACTACCAATAAATCAGCATTTTTCATTAAAAAAAATTATTAAAAGAAACCAATATTTTTGAGAAAGAAAACAATATATTTATAATAATGCGTGAACCGTAAAGGTGCATAGATAATTCTAAAACATATGTAGACCGAAAAAATAGCCAAGAAAACTATGTCTGGGAATCTGGGATGGGGGAAGGAAAAACAGTAAAAACACCTTTCAGACGCCAAACAAAAATAAAAGCACAAATAAATTCGTTATTTGAAATATAGCCGTCAAGTGTAAAAAAAATTTTTTAGGTAAAATAAAGATAACGATCCGTTATTTTTTATAGATTCGATTGGCGATCGCTTTCTGTTCTCTTTATTAGTTTCAAGTCAGGCCTAAGTACACGTGTTCAACGTATTTTCCTATGGTTTCACAAAGAAAGTAGAAAGAGTAGAAAAAATGTGCATTGTTTGCTATTTTCAAGTCTTTCTCACCATCATTAGGTGATTCAGCTGCTAGTAAGACTGAACTATTCAAGTTTAGTTAGAGTTGGACTTCGATTTGTTATGTTTTGAAGATTCCCGAGTATCAAACGTCCAAACAAAAAGTTTCGGTTGCTAAACAAAAAAAAGGCGTATTTCGGGTCGGGTGGCTTCTTTGGTGATTCCATTTACGGCATAAATATTTCGTCAAACGTTCAAATCAAAATCAAATAGTCTCTCATACACTGTAAAAACAAGGGAGTATTAATACGCTTGTTTTGGGGCTATGAAATGCTAAATAAGGTGTAAATGCACACGACTTGTGGTGTCAGCACCAAAATCGGTGTTGTAATTCACTCAAAATGGTTTTTATTTAAACTTTAAGAAAAATAGGTGTTAACATACACCAAGAATGGTTTAACTGGTAACCTTTCGACGACATTTTCAAAACGAAACACCAAATTTGGTGTTGAACTGAAGTGAAGGAGTTGGATTGTTTGTTTTTAAAAAACGTACTTCGCGTGTAATGGAAGCTTTTGTTCCGTTTCCGTATGTTAAGTCAAGTTAAATATATGTTGTGAATTCCTCCTAATAAAGTTGTGTTGAAGATTAGCGAAAAATCAAGAAACGAACTAACGACTGACTGTATGCTTTTGTATAATGGCAACCTTGGGCCAAATTGAAGAATTTATGCAGGGCAATTCAACAATCGGGGTTAGTTGCCAAATAAAAACTGTCTCGCAATTTCTTGCCGAGATTAGAAAGTGGTTACCAGAAAATAGCAATTTTAATTGTCAACTTGATTCAATTCTACGAAATCGTTTGGTTTGTGGATTCCAAGATGAAAATGCGCAAAGAAGAATGCTGGCTGATCAAGAATTAACTTTGAAAACTGCAACAGAGGTAGCTCTTTCGAGGGAAGTGGCAGCACGACATTCTTTGGAGATTTGAGGGATTCAAATGAAATACATGGCATTGGAAATATAAAGAACAGTTCACCCACGAGAGGTTGAAGCCTATGAATGTTGGAGTTATACAACCTCTTGACAGCTTGAGACGCCTGAGGTAACTCCTGCATATGAACCACCACTAGAATTCGATGAATCTGTTTTGTACAGGACCCCAACTACAGTAAATGTATCTGAAGTTCCTGTGACTGAAGACCTGCCTGGGTCATCAGTTCAGACAAGTTCCGTGGCAAGTTGTGTTCGATGAAGCCAATGAGCAATTCGCCAACCAACCTTTAAGGGACTGTGTTTTTTAGAGAGTGTTAAGTCTTAAGTTATATATCCATTTGCATTCCTGGTAATAAAGTTGTATTGACGATATAGTAACAAGACCGAGCCTACTTTCACGGGGCAGCTGGCTCGATTGAAAACTGAAGGTAAGCGAACAGGGTTGTAAAAAGAGCCTGAGTTTTTTTCGATGGAAAACCAAACCCACTTTGGTTTTTTGGGGTTTTTTTTTCATAGGGTGTTAGCGAATGTTATCGAGATAATCAGGAATGTTGCAATTTTATTTAGATTCATTTGTGCTCTGTATATTGTATATATTGAAATATAAATGAAAAATACATTATATTTATTTAGTTTATAATTAGTATAAATATAAATTTGTAAATGTATTTTAAAAATTGAGTACTACAAAAAAAGAAAAAGTATATTAATAAATAATAAAATCAGTTCTGGTTGTAACAAGAAATTTAGGGCTGTGTTTATATGTTTGTACTAGTATAAATGATAATGATTAGTGAAATTATTATTGAAAAATTACATTTAAAACTTGTTGTTACAATGAACATTAACCTGCTGTTTCTGCTATGAAAAGTAAAGAGTAGAAAAGCAAACTGTTTTAGTTGAAAATTCATTTTTCTTAAATTACTGAATTGACTAATAAAAATATATTTACTTTATTGAAATACAGTTTTGGCACATTAACTGACAGAAAAACTATGTTTAAATTTGATTCAAAGTGCATGTTACTGAATTGCCAAGTGCAATAAGCCAGTAGTACATTTATGCAAGTAAACTCTTGTATGTTTTGAGTATGTTTATTTCATAATTTAGTGTACCCCTTGCTGGGAGGTTTCAAAAAATGTATTGCAGCACACATATAACTCATTTATTTGATTACCACACATGAATTAAGCATTTGTTTGTGTTGACGATTTGGACGACACAGCATTGAAAGCTATCTTGAATATTAAAACTTCACTGCTCTATTTTACTATTATTTTTTCAGTGTATTGTTTTTCTAGATTACAAGACCTTTCTTTTGATGTATTACACTTCAATTTTCGATGATTATTTAATCTTCCTGCTTAAATTTTGGTTTTTAATCGTCGGCTTAACAATAAGACATGAAAATTCCCATATTCACCCCTCTGACCCCATGTATTGTTTCAAAGTCCTGTTTTTTGGTAAGTACACCACCCCCTAGACCAGACCTAACTTTTTCAACCCAAGATTAAACAGGTGTATGCATATTTTTAAATGCACTTCTGTATATGTGACAAAATTGCATTGGTCGGTGATAGGTGCAATGTTAAAACACACATTTGGTCACAAAACTCAATGGACTCAGAAAGTGCCAAATTTTTTTTTGTTTTCTGGTTCTAGATTCCCAGACCTTTCTTTCAATGTATGACACTCCAACATTTAGTGATTATTTAAGCTTCCAGCTAAAACTTTGGTTTTTAATAGTCGGCTCGGCAATGAGACATGAAAAAAACAAATTCACCCCTCTGACCCCATGTATTGTTTCAAAGTTGTTATTTTTTGGTAAGTACACTACCGCCTAGACCAGACCTAACTTTTTCATCCCAAGATTGCATAGTTATATGCATATTTTTAAATGCAGGTCTGTATATGTGACAAAATTGCACCTCGGTCCGTGATGGGTGCAATGTTAAAACACACATTTGGACCCCAAAACTTTATGGTGACAGAAAGTGCCAAAAATTTTGGTGTTTTCTGGTTTTTGAGGCTAAAAGCTTTCTTTTGTATGCATGATGTATGACAATGTTGATTTCTGTTAATATTTCAATTGTCAGGCCTAAAATTCAGAAGTATTTTTCCAGCAGTTCTGTGTTTAGCAATGAAAGTTATGGTAAGATAATATTATCTTACCATAAGTTAATATTAACTTCAAAAATGCAATTTAAGAGCTGTTATTTTTCATTATTTCTGTAATTTACCAGTTTCCGATATTTTTAGCGAGTAAAGTTTCAAAATAGTGTTTAATTGGTAGAAAAGTTGAAATTGGTACACTTTGTTTACATTTTATTAACAGAGTATAATAACGTATTAAAACCGAGTTTATTGCAATAATACCATCAAGTAAATGAACAAAATTAGCTTGCAAGTGCTCAAGGGGCATATTTGTTTCCTAATTGAGTGTTTTATATTTAGAAAAATTCATTCTTAAGTAAGAAAGTTTGGTTTTTGTAATAGCAAAGTTTTCGCAAAGAAACCAAGCGTAAAAGATGTTTTTACACAGGGTTTTAATGCAATAATAAAGTCAATTAAATACCTTAATTGAGTGTACAAGTCTTCTACGCGTATTTTTATTTAACAATTAAGAGTAGCTTTGGTGGATAAAGAAACATTTTTAATTTAGAAGTTACCATTTTGTAATAGTAAAGTTTTCAAAACAAATTGGCGTAACCTCGATTTCCAATCGAATGTTAATGCAATTGCATTTCGACTTAAAAATAAGTCAAGAAAAACACTGAAAATCTGTTATTTGTACATTTTTATTCACAATGTGTCATTTCATTTCCAACAGGGAAAAAAGCGATTTTATTTATGTAAGTTTAGTTTCACTACTTGCTTGTAGATCATAACAAACCACGTTTTTGCCTATAGTATGATGTTTTTATTCCCAGTTATAATGCTATAATAACGTCCATTAAACTTATATTAAAACAGTTCCCATGAGTTCGATGTACTGATGCTAACTAAATTATTTCTTAAATTTGCTGCAACCAAAGATATAATTATAAAATTAGTACTTTTTAACAGTGCATGCATATGTTGTTTAGGATATAAGAAATCAGTTTGCTCCAAAAAGTTTTCTTTTAAAAAATCCTTTTCATCCTTTAGATTCAGAAATTAGTTACCAGAACACCCTGTTAGGTGTTTTAGTGCGCCAAATCACTGGTGGCGTTTTATCACACCAAAAATGGTGGCAACAGAGTAGCCACCAAATGTGGTGTTTCTACACACCAGTCAGTTATTGGTGTTTCATTACACCAATTTACTGGTGGTGTTTCCTTACACCACTTTTGGTGGCTACTTTGTTGCCACCATTTTTGGTGTGAAGTTACACCAAAATTATTTACAGTGTATCGTTATAAAAAAACCCACCAATTTGAAGTAAAAGGTTAGGTTAGGTTTGAATTATCGTCGCACTAGAGCTACACGAGGGCTATTGGCGACGGGCGTCGTATTATAGAACCACAGTCAGGTGACGAGCTAACGCAACCGTTAAGGACCGAAGGATATTTAACGTGCACTCCTTTACACGGGGTATTATTCGTCGGACATTTTTAGCTGCATGGGCCGTTTATAGGTCGGCAGCTATTTTGGCGATGCCCGGACCCGAACCTGGGACCTTCCGCATGCTAAGCGAGTGCTTAACCGACTAGGCTCCCCAGCCCCTGAAGTTAAAGGCTAGCAACAGTTAGAGTGTTATTTTAATTATTTTTTTCCTTCGATTTTGACTTAACAGGGCGTTCGAATATCAGGATCGAAGGAGCAGCCAATAGGAGCAGGCCAAATTCCGGCGCCAGCAGGGTTGTTTACACAGATTCCTCCGCCTGTACCAAAACCGACCTTAAGTTTGCAGTATACAAATGATTATTTTTATTAGTTTAGCTTCAGTTAGAGTGTTATTTTAATAATTTTTTTCCTTCGATTTTAACGTAACAGGGCGCACGAATATCAGGGTCAAATTATCAACCAAATCGGAGCAGGCGAAGCTTCGGCGCCAGCCGCGTTGTTTACGCAAATTCCTCCGCGTAGTACATTTCTCTGTTGCAAACTTAAGGTCGGTTTTGGTATGGTACATTTCTCTGCTGCAAACTTAAGCTCGGTTTTGGCGTAATACTCCTTGACACGTATTTCTTTAGTTGTTCCCACATTTAAAAAAAATCAATCGACATTATATGTATTTGAACAAAATACATGAAGTACGTCTTTTCACCAAGTATCAAAATTGAAAACAAGAAAGTTTAAATCCAGTTATGTGATATCGTAGGCGCTCCATTGCTAGTGGCGCTTGGTTTGTCGAAAAGCGGTATGTAAAATTAAAGGCGCCCTAATACTCCTTTACGCACGTTTTTTTTAGATCCCTCATTCAAAAACAAAAAATTCCGGATGATACGTCAGATGTACTATTCTGCACCAAGTATCAAAACTTTAAACAAGAAAATCTAAAAAGCGTTTTTTGTGATATTGTACGGTCGTAGACGCCCTAATACTGATCGTTAGCGCTGTTCTTTTTACATCCTTTATATAATCATATATTGGAGCGCCTCGATATCATATAATTCGCTGTATCTTTCTTGTTTACAACAACTTCAAAACTGGTTCAAAAAGCCATATGGCGCTTCAATGAAAAGAAAGGCGCCTTATTTAAATCAGTTTTTAATATTTGTCAAAATGTCCCATTTGAAATGTATGGTTAAAATTGATTGTATCGGGTGTGTTAAGGCGTAAAGCCATGGGAGTTACCTTGGTTCTGTTTCGTCTAACCACCTCCTAATCGGATAATGTAAGTATATTACACAAATAAATAGTTCCATGCTGTATGTGAAATTGTAATCATTAATTTAACCGTCTAGTCAGCGTCCAGTATAGAAGTGAAGGCGCCTTGTTAAGTATCGGCTTAGCTATTAGTAGTACCAAGACATTACAAAATGGCCCCCTATGCACCATATGAAAGTGCGAACAACCTACGAGAAGTATCGTTTTTTTTTTCCTCTTAGAATTTTAGATCTTTGAGTATAATAAATTAACTCTATTTTATTGTTCTGACAATTTTTTTTGTATAGTTGTTTTAAACAAATTAAGTTTGTTTAAAACAAACAACTGTTACATAATTTAAAAATTCGGTCTCTTTTGCTTTTGATTGCTTTGTAATTTACTTTTATTCTTAAGAAATTGTCAAAACATACTTGATTGATCTTTACTATCACATCATTTTATAATTTAATATTGTAGAAAAGGGAAAAAAGATTCCGTTTGGAAAAAATTGACTTTTTTTATACTTAAGGGGTCTAAGGAGTCTTAAAAATGTGCAAAGAAGGAACTACAAAGCATAGTTTGATCTTTCATGTCATTTTTTAACTACTCAATATACAAGTATAATTTTTTTATATGTAATTCTACAAGATTTATTTAACATGAAACAAATTTTAAAATTTATGAAACTTGAACCAAAACTAAAATAAGTGATATCAAACATATAGCTATTTGAACACATTGTGATTAGAAATTGTGAGGTCAAAATTGAAGACATGACCAAGAAAATGACTTCATATTGTACAAATATGTACAAACAAAGACTTATACCTAAATTCTCAGCTCAATTTTAATTAGAATTTATTTTAAGAACTTTTTTCTAAAAAAATTTATAAAAATTTTTGAATTTTGATTAAAAAAATTTTTTAAAATTATTTCTAATTAAAATTGAGCTGATAATTTAGGTATAAGTTCTAGTTTGTACATATTTGTACAATATAAAGTCATTTTCTTGGTCATGTCTTCAATTTTGACCTCACAATTTGCCGCGCAAGCCTAATCACAATGTGTTCAAATAGCTATATGTTTAATATCACTTATTTTAGTTTTGGTTAAAGTTTCATAAATTTTAAAATTTGTTTCATATTAAATAAATCTTGTAGAACTACATATAAAAAAATTATACTTGTATATTGAGTAGTTAAAAAATTACATGAAAGATCAAACTATGCTTTGTAGTTCCTTCTTTGCACATTTTTAAGACTCCTTAGACCCCTTAAAAGAGTTTAGAAAAAAATCAAAGGCGGCATTTTAATGATTTGCATCATATGAAAAAAACATACCACACGGCCCTGGTAATTAGCAATGAGTTTGAGCAGTTGATCTCCATCCATCCACCGTTTTGTAGAAATCTATTCTAATTTTCTACTCCCAGCGCGGTGGGTGGGATGGAAAAGATCCTGAAGACGACATAACAGATTTAAAAAAAAAACACAATTGAAGAGCTTGGTGGAAGAAAGTGTTAAGTGACATTTTCGAAAAAATTGAGATTTGTGTGTCAACATAAAACCAACTCCTATAACGATGATAAGTTTCCACTTTTTCATTAACTTAAAGTTTAGTATATTTCTTACGGTTTGCAAGTTTCGTTTTTAACAGATCTGAGTGCAAACGATGAACTGTAAAACTCATTTTCACGTTCTCACTCCCCTTTTGGCGCTTAGCACGTTCTTCCACTAAGCTCTTCAATTCTATACTTCCCGCCACCCTTATTTGAAACACTTTAGGGATGGAAAACCGAAACCGTTTTTTTTGCCCTCGGTTTTGACCAAAATATCGGTTTTTTTTACGGTCTTTAGGTTCGGAAAACAGAAAAACCGGTTTTTGAAACACCGTTTGTGTTCTCTGAAAAACCGCCATCCCTACCGTTTCTTATCTGGTTGGCGGCGAGTTTAGGTGCTTCTAGACACTGTCTCGAAATTCGCTCGCCGGCGAAAGTAACTGAAATCAAGCAATCAATCATCTTGACAGGCCAAGGTCAGCGCCATCTATGGGTCGCCGTTACTAATGATGCTTGCACACAAAAAAATCAGTACTTTTAAACAGAATTATCCGAAATGAGGTACAACTAACTTAACGCTGCGGAATATGCACCAGGCCAATATAAAATAAAGATTCATTATTATAATTATAAACGATCCGTGTTGCCAAAAATGTCCGACGAATAATACCCCGTGTAGAGGAAGGGCACGTTAAATATCTTTCAAAGTCTTAACGCTGCGTACGATGTCGCTCTGATTGCGTTTGGTGTCTACTCAGGTGTCGGTTTGTCCCCTGACTGTTGTTCTAAAATTTGACGCTCGTCGCCAATAGCCCTCGTGTAGCTCTAGTGTGACTATAATTCAAAAGTATAAAAATTAAAAAATATATTCCTATGACAAGTTACGCGGTAGCAAAAATCAAAGCACCTAAGGAGTGAAGTTGCATTAAAGCTGAGTAATCGTCGCTCTGGATTTGCACGAGCGCTATTGGCGACGGGCGTCATAATTTGTAACCGCGGTCAAGTGACGAGTAGACACCTGAGTAAGCACCCGACGCAACTTTAGAGGGTGACATCGTATGCAGCGCAGGGACCTAGAAGCGCATTATATAATTCTACATGCCCGACATTTTTTATTATTATTAACTGAAAGTTTTAGGCTACACGAACTATTTATCGAATGTGTGCGTATATAAACTCCTTTCCTACCAAAGTTGGGTAAATAGAAATATGCTATGGAGAAGATACTTCCGAGCATGTAAAGAGTTCCATAAATTATTTGTGAATCCATCCAGAAAACATGTTTAAAACATTAATTTCGTTTAAGGTCTAACATATTTGAATATTATTTGAAAAAAAAATTCGATTATTTTAGAATGAAAAGAGTATTTTTGTTAAATTGTATTCAGAATATTTTGTGCGTAAATATTACCTTACAAGAGAGACCAACCAATGGACCAATCGCGCTTTACCCTCTATCTTCAAACCCAAGTTAGGTTGGCACGGAGTGTAGAAAACCTGATAGTCATGTTATTTGTTAATACTTCTGTATCCATCAGAAGGTGAATTTTTTTTGTGAGAAAAATATATCGATGGTTAGAATAAGTGGTACTTCTATAAACTAGACATAAAAAACATAGCCTAAGTGAGACATCTTTTTAATCAACCCTCAAAATGTCATTAACTAACAATGAATAAACCTTATCCCCCCTCCCCTTTTTTTTTAACTATTAACTAACAGAAAAAAAGTGCCGTCCACACTCTAACATCTTTATCCTAACAATGGTCCATTAACGAAATTAGCCAGTCTGCTAACTAAATTATTTCTTAAATTTGCTGCAACCAAAGATATAATTATAAAATTAGTACTTTTTAACAGTGCATGCATATGTTGTTTAGGATATAAGAAATCAGTTTGCTCCAAAAAGTTTTCTTTTAAAAAATCCTTTTCATCCTTTAGATTCAGAAATTAGTTACCAGAACACCCTGTTAGGTGTTTTAGTGCGCCAAATCACTGGTGGCGTTTTATCACACCAAAAATGGTGGCAACAGAGTAGCCACCAAATGTGGTGTTTCTACACACCAGTCAGTTATTGGTGTTTCATTACACCAATTTACTGGTGGTGTTTCCTTACACCACTTTTGGTGGCTACTTTGTTGCCACCATTTTTGGTGTGAAGTTACACCAAAATTATTTACAGTGTATCGTTATAAAAAAACCCACCAATTTGAAGTAAAAGGTTAGGTTAGGTTTGAATTATCGTCGCACTAGAGCTACACGAGGGCTATTGGCGACGGGCGTCGTATTATAGAACCACAGTCAGGTGACGAGCTAACGCAACCGTTAAGGACCGAAGGATATTTAACGTGCACTCCTTTACACGGGGTATTATTCGTCGGACATTTTTAGCTGCATGGGCCGTTTATAGGTCGGCAGCTATTTTGGCGATGCCCGGACCCGAACCTGGGACCTTCCGCATGCTAAGCGAGTGCTTAACCGACTAGGCTCCCCAGCCCCTGAAGTTAAAGGCTAGCAACAGTTAGAGTGTTATTTTAATTATTTTTTTCCTTCGATTTTGACTTAACAGGGCGTTCGAATATCAGGATCGAAGGAGCAGCCAATAGGAGCAGGCCAAATTCCGGCGCCAGCAGGGTTGTTTACACAGATTCCTCCGCCTGTACCAAAACCGACCTTAAGTTTGCAGTATACAAATGATTATTTTTATTAGTTTAGCTTCAGTTAGAGTGTTATTTTAATAATTTTTTTCCTTCGATTTTAACGTAACAGGGCGCACGAATATCAGGGTCAAATTATCAACCAAATCGGAGCAGGCGAAGCTTCGGCGCCAGCCGCGTTGTTTACGCAAATTCCTCCGCGTAGTACATTTCTCTGTTGCAAACTTAAGGTCGGTTTTGGTATGGTACATTTCTCTGCTGCAAACTTAAGCTCGGTTTTGGCGTAATACTCCTTGACACGTATTTCTTTAGTTGTTCCCACATTTAAAAAAAATCAATCGACATTATATGTATTTGAACAAAATACATGAAGTACGTCTTTTCACCAAGTATCAAAATTGAAAACAAGAAAGTTTAAATCCAGTTATGTGATATCGTAGGCGCTCCATTGCTAGTGGCGCTTGGTTTGTCGAAAAGCGGTATGTAAAATTAAAGGCGCCCTAATACTCCTTTACGCACGTTTTTTTTAGATCCCTCATTCAAAAACAAAAAATTCCGGATGATACGTCAGATGTACTATTCTGCACCAAGTATCAAAACTTTAAACAAGAAAATCTAAAAAGCGTTTTTTGTGATATTGTACGGTCGTAGACGCCCTAATACTGATCGTTAGCGCTGTTCTTTTTACATCCTTTATATAATCATATATTGGAGCGCCTCGATATCATATAATTCGCTGTATCTTTCTTGTTTACAACAACTTCAAAACTGGTTCAAAAAGCCATATGGCGCTTCAATGAAAAGAAAGGCGCCTTATTTAAATCAGTTTTTAATATTTGTCAAAATGTCCCATTTGAAATGTATGGTTAAAATTGATTGTATCGGGTGTGTTAAGGCGTAAAGCCATGGGAGTTACCTTGGTTCTGTTTCGTCTAACCACCTCCTAATCGGATAATGTAAGTATATTACACAAATAAATAGTTCCATGCTGTATGTGAAATTGTAATCATTAATTTAACCGTCTAGTCAGCGTCCAGTATAGAAGTGAAGGCGCCTTGTTAAGTATCGGCTTAGCTATTAGTAGTACCAAGACATTACAAAATGGCCCCCTATGCACCATATGAAAGTGCGAACAACCTACGAGAAGACGAATCTGGAGTTCAAAAACTGAGTCAGATTTTTTTTGTGTGTGTGGAAAAGGGCGCACCGGCCGGCCGACGGGCCGGCGGGCCAGTCCGGGCCTGCCGGGAATCGAACCCGAGCCCAGCAGCTCCAAGGGCTAGTACACTAACTACTACGCCGGCGGGCCGGCAAGGTTCTAATAGGTAAAACCTTTCTTCAGCACAATTTACTAGATAAGTAATACCATTTTAACCATAGAACTAAATATCAAGTTCAAATATAAAACCTTAACCCATTAAACCCACCTCGTGACTAAATTGTCCTAACAAAAAAAAATGCATGACTTAAAATACATTTTTATAAAAATCCAGGCTCTAATAGGTAAAACCGAACTTCATCACAATGTACTAGATAAGTAATACCATTTTACCATCGAACTCCCTCTCATTTCCAAACACCATAAAATCCACTAAATCCACTCCATTTTTACTTTACGGCGATATTTTGTCCACGCGATATTTTGGCCCGCGATATTTTGGCCCGCGATATTTTGGCCCGCGATATTTTGGGCCCGCGATATTTTGGGCGCACGATATTTCGGCCGGCGATATTTCGGCCGCGATATTTTGGCCCGCGATATTTCGGCCGCGATATTTTGTCCCATTACCTAAAATTTTGATTGATTTTGTACATTATTAAAATTGATATTTGTACATTATCAAAATTTTTATTTATTTGGTACATTGTTAAAATTGAAATTGATTTGTTCTTTGTTTTATTCTTTGTTAAATTTCAATTGATTTTGAACATTATTAAAATGAAAATTGATTTTGTTCATTATTAAAATGAAAATTTATTTTGTACATAATTAAAATGAAAATTGATTTTGTGCATATTCAAAATTGATATTGATTTGGTACATTATTAAAATTGAAATTGATTTTGTTCATTGTTAAATTTCAATTGATTTCGTACTTTGTTTAAAGTATGAAACTTTACAAAGATCCTCATAATTTTGTACATTAATAAAACTGTTTCTATTGATGTTCTTCCAACCATGATTTCGTTAGATTAATATATTTTATGAATAGATTTTATTTCCTCGAAAACCTTTTTTCTGAAGTTCAGATACCAAACTTCAAGCCTTTAGCTGTTGTACTTCGGGCTCTATTGTACATTCAAATAGAACTAATATTAAAAATCAAGTTTTTCGGAAACAACACCTTTTTAAAGCGTGTAATAAAACACAAAATAACCATTTAAGATTTTCGACCCCATTGAAATACTTACATTATCTTACATTTCATTTTAAGTAATTGAAAGTAAAAAAAAAACTTAATTTAGGCGTTGCATTAGCCCTTTAATGCATACTGTTGCCATATGGCAACATGTTACAAAATCCACTTTATTCTATTAAAGTAGAGCACCCTCCGACAAATCTGTGGTTATTTTCATCTATTACATTCTATTTTGAAGTTTTATTTACTAATAATCCTCATAGATGACAGTGCTAAAAGTGTATTCAAAATTAAAGAGTGAAGTTATTAACTGTTGCGAAATTACGTCTTTGGCAGTATTCAAAGTATAATAATATTAGTACTAAATACAAATCAATTTTTTGAAAAAAATAATTATAGTTCAAAAGGTTTTTTTTTAATGTACTATTTAGTAGCTTTACACTCATTTTTGTCAAAATTAGAATTTTTGTAGTCGGTTTTTGCCGTATGACAAACATTTAAGAAATTGAAATTACTTAAATTCCAATGCAGTTAAAAAAAATTCAGTATTTTTCCCATAATGTATGAGTTTTCAAGATACAAATATATTTTTTCAAAATGAAAAAAAAAATCATGCATTACAGGGTTAACCGGTTAACCCGGCCATATTCTAAGAACTCATAGAGGTAATAGAGTAATTAGCAGGGCCGTGTGGTGCTATGATGCAGAGAGGCGGCCGCATCAGGCGGCAATTGAGTAGGGGCGGCAAAATTCGAGATTCTAACCTCCATTTTTTAAAAATAATGTTTCAAAAAAAAAATAGTAACAACCAAATCTGTGTAAAATGAATACTTCTAAATCTTCAAATATAAAAAGAAAAAGAGCGGCAATTCTAATGAGTATCCGAAATAGTGAGAATGAAAATAGATTCTATACTGGCCCGAGCTGGCCAGGGGAAGAGAGAGCGGTCTACAAAAAAACCACTGCATGTTTCTTTTATTTGGGTAGTAGGAAGAGGGACTGGGTTCAGGGCCACCGACAGGGGGGGGGGGGGGGACATACCTATGCATTGCATAGGGGTCCGTAAGAAGTTAAAGGGCCCGCGCCGGCGAGCCATTTTTTTAAATTTCATCACAAAATTAATTGCAAAAGAAAAATCAATAATTGGGGCCAAAAACTTTACTCCAGGATAAAAGCTAGTTTGGTAAGATTCACTATTATTATTGGATTTTTATTGGATTTCTCAGCAATTTTTTTATATCCTTCTTTTAAAAAAATACTTAACTTGTGAAATTTTTCCGTATTCATTAATGTATTTAGGAACTAGCGGGGCCCCTAGAAGACCCATAGGGGATATGAGTTTTTATTGGATTTATCAGCATTTTTTTTTTTAAATGTTCCAATTCCTTCGTTACAAAATACTTAATTTGCGATATTTTTCCGTATTCATTAATGTATTATGTAAGTAGCGGCGTCCCTAGGAGACCCATACGGAATATTAGTTTTTAGTCAGATTTACCAGTAATTTAAGCCTTAAATATTTTTTATTTTAAAAAAATGTAGAAATAAGATATGTTGGTTTCTTCAAATTCGTAATTAATACTGTAATGTTCCCTGACTTTTCACTGTTTTTTTTTTTTTTTTTGTCAAAAATGTTATAATTTAATCCTTTTTTGAAAACTGATAAATTGCTTTTCTTCACAAACAAATTTCACAAAAATGGGCCCTTATCAGTTCCAGGTCATGCAAGGCGAAAATTCAAAAGGCGTCAATTTGGCTGATGAAAAAAAAAATGAAAGGTTTTATTTTTGGCAGATCCTGGGTCCCGTTACAAAGGCGACTAAGCCAGATTTGTTCAATTGTATTTTAATTTTTTTTTTTAAAAATCATATAATTTTTTTAAAAAAAAGTTGAGAATTTAATCGTTCGCCATAAGATTCCTGAAGAAAACAATGTAGATTATTATGACAAATAATTTATCCAGTATTTTTTTCCCTATGAATAAACAATTTGCTTCAATAATCAACATTATTTCCTTTGTGAATCTTCTCAATTATCATGTGTAAAGTTGAAGATATTTTCTGAATATTCATCGCTCCAGTTGATAAAATAAACACAACTCAAAACAAGCAAGTCAACACAAACAAGTTGAAAAAAGGGGATAAATGGAAAGATCCCTGTTCCTCAAACTCGCTACGTGCTTACAACACACGATAATGGTTTAAAGTTTTCGCTATCTGCTAACGGGGGTAATAAAATTACCCCCGTTTTCCAAGAAAGACGTTGCGTTGCAAGGGGGTATTTTTACTCCCCCAGGGCCCCCCTCCTACTTTCTGTGGGAAAGGATGGTTTGTGTTTTTTCTGGTAGCCTCCACTCCAAGAACAAAATCCGAATCACTATTGTCCAGCTTCTGCAAAACTTATCTGTGATTTTTATCAAAGAAGGAGATGGGACCTTTTAGGTTTTATGACCGAAGAAGAAAGGCAGGGTGGACGATCGGAGCAGCAGTAGAGGGTCCTTGTTTGAAACTTGAGACAATTATTTTCAGGACCTCCTACACTTTGCATTCGAAGCATTTTCCGAGAAGTGGTAGTACGTTTTCTCAGTGCTGAGTATTTGACAGATGTTTGAGGAATTTCTTGGACTGGCCATTGGGGCAAAAATCAGATAAGACACTAAATTTATTGCTGCTACGTCACTTAGACAGGGCCGTCTTAGACTCTGGTTTTTTGGCAGTATAGTATTTCATTCTGTGTTGAATGTTGATTTTTTTTACCGCTCTCTCTTAGTGGATTTTGACGCGTTTTATGTGATTCGTGAATTCCCGTTTATAGGTAAGAAATTAACAAAAATTCATTCTCAATCAATGTCAATTCTTAATTTAGTTGTATTTTCCTAAAAATATAAATTTCTTTTTAATGTGCTATTTTTATAAATATTTTATTTAAAGCAGATGTTCAGAGAGTAGTAGTTGTTTTATTTTTGTAATCAATCAATCACGAATCGTTTTTTTTTTCCTCTTAGAATTTTAGATCTTTGAGTATAATAAATTAACTCTATTTTATTGTTCTGACAATTTTTTTTGTATAGTTGTTTTAAACAAATTAAGTTTGTTTAAAACAAACAACTGTTACATAATTTAAAAATTCGGTCTCTTTTGCTTTTGATTGCTTTGTAATTTACTTTTATTCTTAAGAAATTGTCAAAACATACTTGATTGATCTTTACTATCACATCATTTTATAATTTAATATTGTAGAAAAGGGAAAAAAGATTCCGTTTGGAAAAAATTGACTTTTTTTATACTTAAGGGGTCTAAGGAGTCTTAAAAATGTGCAAAGAAGGAACTACAAAGCATAGTTTGATCTTTCATGTCATTTTTTAACTACTCAATATACAAGTATAATTTTTTTATATGTAATTCTACAAGATTTATTTAACATGAAACAAATTTTAAAATTTATGAAACTTGAACCAAAACTAAAATAAGTGATATCAAACATATAGCTATTTGAACACATTGTGATTAGAAATTGTGAGGTCAAAATTGAAGACATGACCAAGAAAATGACTTCATATTGTACAAATATGTACAAACAAAGACTTATACCTAAATTCTCAGCTCAATTTTAATTAGAATTTATTTTAAGAACTTTTTTCTAAAAAAATTTATAAAAATTTTTGAATTTTGATTAAAAAAAATTTTTAAAATTATTTCTAATTAAAATTGAGCTGATAATTTAGGTATAAGTTCTAGTTTGTACATATTTGTACAATATAAAGTCATTTTCTTGGTCATGTCTTCAATTTTGACCTCACAATTTGCCGCGCAAGCCTAATCACAATGTGTTCAAATAGCTATATGTTTAATATCACTTATTTTAGTTTTGGTTAAAGTTTCATAAATTTTAAAATTTGTTTCATATTAAATAAATCTTGTAGAACTACATATAAAAAAATTATACTTGTATATTGAGTAGTTAAAAAATTACATGAAAGATCAAACTATGCTTTGTAGTTCCTTCTTTGCACATTTTTAAGACTCCTTAGACCCCTTAAAAGAGTTTAGAAAAAAATCAAAGGCGGCATTTTAATGATTTGCATCATATGAAAAAAACATACCACACGGCCCTGGTAATTAGCAATGAGTTTGAGCAGTTGATCTCCATCCATCCACCGTTTTGTAGAAATCTATTCTAATTTTCTACTCCCAGCGCGGTGGGTGGGATGGAAAAGATCCTGAAGACGACATAACAGATTTAAAAAAAAAACACAATTGAAGAGCTTGGTGGAAGAAAGTGTTAAGTGACATTTTCGAAAAAATTGAGATTTGTGTGTCAACATAAAACCAACTCCTATAACGATGATAAGTTTCCACTTTTTCATTAACTTAAAGTTTAGTATATTTCTTACGGTTTGCAAGTTTCGTTTTTAACAGATCTGAGTGCAAACGATGAACTGTAAAACTCATTTTCACGTTCTCACTCCCCTTTTGGCGCTTAGCACGTTCTTCCACTAAGCTCTTCAATTCTATACTTCCCGCCACCCTTATTTGAAACACTTTAGGGATGGAAAACCGAAACCGTTTTTTTTGCCCTCGGTTTTGACCAAAATATCGGTTTTTTTTACGGTCTTTAGGTTCGGAAAACAGAAAAACCGGTTTTTGAAACACCGTTTGTGTTCTCTGAAAAACCGCCATCCCTACCGTTTCTTATCTGGTTGGCGGCGAGTTTAGGTGCTTCTAGACACTGTCTCGAAATTCGCTCGCCGGCGAAAGTAACTGAAATCAAGCAATCAATCATCTTGACAGGCCAAGGTCAGCGCCATCTATGGGTCGCCGTTACTAATGATGCTTGCACACAAAAAAATCAGTACTTTTAAACAGAATTATCCGAAATGAGGTACAACTAACTTAACGCTGCGGAATATGCACCAGGCCAATATAAAATAAAGATTCATTATTATAATTATAAACGATCCGTGTTGCCAAAAATGTCCGACGAATAATACCCCGTGTAGAGGAAGGGCACGTTAAATATCTTTCAAAGTCTTAACGCTGCGTACGATGTCGCTCTGATTGCGTTTGGTGTCTACTCAGGTGTCGGTTTGTCCCCTGACTGTTGTTCTAAAATTTGACGCTCGTCGCCAATAGCCCTCGTGTAGCTCTAGTGTGACTATAATTCAAAAGTATAAAAATTAAAAAAATATATTCCTATGACAAGTTACGCGGTAGCAAAAATCAAAGCACCTAAGGAGTGAAGTTGCATTAAAGCTGAGTAATCGTCGCTCTGGATTTGCACGAGCGCTATTGGCGACGGGCGTCATAATTTGTAACCGCGGTCAAGTGACGAGTAGACACCTGAGTAAGCACCCGACGCAACTTTAGAGGGTGACATCGTATGCAGCGCAGGGACCTAGAAGCGCATTATATAATTCTACATGCCCGACATTTTTTATTATTATTAACTGAAAGTTTTAGGCTACACGAACTATTTATCGAATGTGTGCGTATATAAACTCCTTTCCTACCAAAGTTGGGTAAATAGAAATATGCTATGGAGAAGATACTTCCGAGCATGTAAAGAGTTCCATAAATTATTTGTGAATCCATCCAGAAAACATGTTTAAAACATTAATTTCGTTTAAGGTCTAACATATTTGAATATTATTTGAAAAAAAAATTCGATTATTTTAGAATGAAAAGAGTATTTTTGTTAAATTGTATTCAGAATATTTTGTGCGTAAATATTACCTTACAAGAGAGACCAACCAATGGACCAATCGCGCTTTACCCTCTATCTTCAAACCCAAGTTAGGTTGGCACGGAGTGTAGAAAACCTGATAGTCATGTTATTTGTTAATACTTCTGTATCCATCAGAAGGTGAATTTTTTTTGTGAGAAAAATATATCGATGGTTAGAATAAGTGGTACTTCTATAAACTAGACATAAAAAACATAGCCTAAGTGAGACATCTTTTTAATCAACCCTCAAAATGTCATTAACTAACAATGAATAAACCTTATCCCCCCTCCCCTTTTTTTTTAACTATTAACTAACAGAAAAAAAGTGCCGTCCACACTCTAACATCTTTATCCTAACAATGGTCCATTAACGAAATTAGCCAGTCTGCCGCTTTCGGGAGGAAATAGCCATGGCGAGATAATGAAAAATGGTATTTGTACCTCGCCTCGCAATCGAACAAGGGCTGATATTCTATATAATAATATTGGACATGTGTCGTTTTCTTAATGAGGTGTAAAATTTGCTACTACTGATCTAGACAACTTTCGTCCAAGAGTAAGTAATTGAATAGAAGGTGCAGTAAACTATTTTCGAGACGGTAAAAAAACAAATTTGTGAATTTTGTCACTTAATTTTGAACCATTTGGAGATATAATTTTCGCCAAATGTCTAGTTCATGAAAGAAGGTTGGCAAGAAACTTATTTAAAAGAAAAATTTGGAAAATTGACCACAAATGAGCTTTATGCTTGAGTTTACCTAAATAAACAAAATATAAGGCAAATGGAAACTGCAAGTTCCTCACATTGTTAAAATTTTAATTGTTAATGGATTTTGTTCATTGTTAAAATTGTGATTTCCACTTTATTATGTACATTGCAAAAATTACAATTGACTTTATCATTGTAAAATTTAAATTGATTTTGTACATTATTAAAATTGAAATTGATTTTGTTCATCATTAAATTGAATTTTTTTTTGTACAGTACTAAAATTTAAATAGATTTTGTTCTTTGCTAAATTTCAATTGATTTTGTACTTAGTTTAAATGATGGGACTCTACAAAGTTCCTTATAATTTCGCACATTGTTAAAACTGTTTCTGTTGATGTTCTTCCAACGTGGTTTCGTTATATGAATACATTTTATGAGTAGATTTTATTTCATCGAAAATATTTTTTATGAAGTTCCTGTCTTAAACTTCAAGTCTGTAGCTCGAAACAAATATAAATAAACACTCTTTAACATCTACAACTAAATAGAATTTTTAAAAAAATCAATTTAAAATTTTTAATTTAATTCCCATGAAATGAAAACAAGTTTACACTTCGTTGCTCTTATCCCACCGATAGGTAACTAATTTTTTTAAATACATTTTTGATTATATGTATTACATTTCCCAAGATATTTTCCATGCTTAAAATAATACCTTCCAATCTAATACCAAATTTCCCATTCAACTCTAAACTGTAACATAGAGGTATACTATAAAACAAATAACCCCTACAAAAGAACTCCCCGCTCGTACATCAGCCCATCACGGGCAAAACAACACAAAGGGGCCAATAAGAAGCAAAAGTCCCCCTCTCTGAATGGGAAATCCATTGAATAACGACGGATTTCGTCTGGCCTATGTCTGGTTGTGTGTCCTCTACATGGTTGAATAGAATTTTCCTTCAAAGTAAAAGGGGGATATAGTATTGATGTTAGATTAGGTTTTGTAAGGATTTATATATAGAGTACTGAGTACCTAAGTTCTTTCGTGAGGTTTAGCCTTACAATATTTTAGCGTTTAACTTTGTGACAAAAGAGGCTCAGTGGCTGAGAGGTTAAACGTGACCGCCTCGTAAGCCCAAGATCGCGGGTTCGAGCCTCGGCTAAGTCGTCGAATTTTCTGGATGGAAAAAATACTGGGCACGCATGTCATCTGATTATGTGGATGTAAAATATATCAGAGCATGTAAAAGATATCATCAATAAAACATCCACGGAGAGCTCAGATTCATTGAAATCTGTGCGTCAAAACTGGTAGCGAGAGTCGTCTAGGTGGTGCCACAAAAAAATGGCTCTCAGTTCTGGGAAATGTGCCGAGTCTGCAAAGGTTTGACCGCCAATGTTGCAGCCCATTAAAAAGAACTTCATTTTATTTGCAAAAAATGTAAGTATAAAAATTAGCAGTTTACAGTGAGTTGTACCTTACAAAAAATTATTAAGATAAAATAAGTAAAATACTAATAAAAACTGTGAAAGATTTTAGTTTAGTTTTATTTTTTTTTAATTCGTAAGAATTTTAATGAAAAAAAAAATTAAAAATATATATCGATATTGCAGTTATTTATTTTTGTGTGTCCGTACCTCCCCTTTAGATCCGTTATAACCAGCCGATTTTAAAAATTATTTTTTTTTATCTGGAATCAAAAATCACAGACTTATACATTACATTTTTATCAGTCTGTCTGTAGCGTAAAAAATTTTGTCTGTAGCGTAAGAACAAAGCAGGCAAAGCAGTAGATAGAAGCACGTGAATTTACTTTTGTTAAAAGTCTGATTTTTGAGGGAACACCGAAGAATAAAACAGCTTAAAATCAGCCATCTAAATTTAAATAATTATTAAGAGATTTTAAATTTTTAAAAAAGATCACTAATTCTTTTAATGGTTTGGCCTTTATATTTTATTAAGGAGAATTTTCCTTGCAATTTACATTTAATATGAAAAACCACGTTTATGTATGAAATCTTTTAAAATGTAATAAAACATCAAAACAACATCTAATGACAGCTACTCAAACCTCATTCATTAATATTATATCATTTTCGTTAGTTTTCCTTAATTGTTTGTTACCTGAATTGTTAGAAGTAATTATACTTTGGTATTAAATGACATTTATTTGAATATTAATCATTGTTAAATATATTGAATTGATTATTAAACATTGTTAAATAAATATATTTGGATATTAAGCATTATTAAATTAATTTATTTTAATATTAAGCAATATTAAATAAATTGATTTGAATATTAAACATTGTTAAATAAATTGATTTGAATATTAAACATTGTTAAAATAATTGATTTGAATATTAAACATTGTAGCTTAAGCATGATTGACACCTATTTTGTAAGTACTTTGTATACTTAAATGACCTATCAAGCATTTACAAAGCTTGAAATAAATATTAATTTTAAAAAATTGACAAAATTGTAGACAACATTTAAATTTACATAAAGTTTTAACAAAGCTTATAACCAATTCCAGTTTAATATAGTTATAAATTTCTCGATGTTTATACACTATATAAAAAATCTGTTAATTTAACAGTACAATGCAGGTATTTTCTTTGAACAGTTTTTTCCTGTAACAATAAACTGTTTCAAGTAAAAAAAATTCTATTTTTCACATCGTTAAGAAGACTACAACCGTAGAAGCATTTTAACACTGTTTAGGGTATCTTTGCGTGACGGTTTCAATTGGGAGAGAGTTGGACGTAAGATCTAAATGTCCATCGATCGAATTACGGGGTAGGCATTTTGTTAATCAACTTTAGTACTATGGATATAGTACCACACCAGACACCCCACGTCACTGGTATGGCAGTGTGGAGACAAATTATGGTATTTTCTTAATAATGTGTCTGGTTAAAAATATTTTCAGTTAGCATTACAAATTATTCGTATAAATAAAATGAACAGATTATCTCTGTAAATTTTGCGGTATTTTTATGGGGAATCCATCGCATAGTTTTTTCTGTGAAAACAGACTTTTTGTGACAGTGTATGATATCACGCACTAGATCATTTCATAAAAAAATTACAAAATTCCAGGAACTTTATTTTTTTAATATTTCTTTTCAACTGTACTATACACTCTCAGAAATAATACGCTCATTTTTGACGATTCATTAATTCTCAAGCCACATTTCGTTAATTTTGAGGATTATTTCCTCAAACTATCACGGGACTTTTGAGTAAACGCGAATCCTCACTTTAACGATCTTTATTTGACGATTCCGAGGAAAATGAATCTCATTGCTGTACTCAAATGCTCAAAAATGACGAAATGTTTCTTTAGATTAGACGACATTCGAATCCTCATAAAAATGACAAATCAAATTTCCTCACATTGAGGAAAGAAAAACTAGGAGCATTTGCCAGTAAACGGCATCGTCAAAATTAAGGAAAATCTCGTCGTTTTTGAGTGTTCATTTCTGAGAGCGTAACTCCCATTTAATTTGCAACAACAAAACTAACTCACATTTTAAGAAAATAACCAATTTACAACACATATTGAAACATTACATTGCACCGATACAAATCTTACTAGCATTTTACAATTTCCAAACACATGAATTATTTATTTGAATGAGATTTATATGTTGCATTTCTTCTAAGATTTAGTCGCGAATAAAGTACCATGATAAATAAAATGCAGATCGTAAATGCAAGGTGTCAAAGAATCTATGGGGGTGAAAGAACCATAGAGATAGACCGCATAAACATCTGTCACAAATAAATTAACCCGACTACAACTTAAATTCCTAACAGACAAAGTGCAGATGTACTGAATTACAATTTTAAATAACTGTTGCAATTGCAGATCAAATTTGTTTCAAGGTATACAATTGACGTTTTGAAACTTTTTTTAATCAGATACAAGTATTTTGGTTTTTTATGCAGCAGTTTCAAAACAGATGAGTTGAAATTGTAAAGCTTTTTTTTATTTGGTGGCAAATATCACGACTTATGTTGCGATTTAAAATGTAAATTGATGTATTTCAAATGTCAATGCGTATTGTTGATCCATAAAAATTATTAGAGATAGGAATCAGTCTATTGAAACACAATAGTTGTGTATAAATGCATGTCACTTTAAAAAGATACGAGTTAGGTAAGTTAGTTATTAAAAAAGTAGTTTCTGAAGTATGTGCTATTCAAAAAATGCTAAAGGATCCAAATTTAAAATAACATGAAAAATATGTTATATAGTTAGTCTCATAATTTCCTTGCACACAAACCACGGCCACGGGCGGAACTATAAAACGCGCAGAGAAATCAGAGATGAAGACAAAATAAAACGGTTGAAATTTTCTCTTCATCTGATTGCTCCACGCTTTTTATAGCTCCGCCCGTGTTCGTGGCTTCTGTGCAAAGAAACTATGAGGCTAACTATAGGTATAAATTAGGATTTTTGAACAACAAGTCTTTAAACTATATCTGCGAAACTTCTAAGACGGAAGCTATTTTTGTAATTATTACCCTCTCTCCTCTTTATTATTATTATTTAGCATTATTATTTAATTATTATTATTTAATTATTTTCCCCTCTTTCCCACCTCTCTCTACGCAAAAGTACATTATTCAGTACTAATGTAGTAAAAAAAAAATAGTTTGATTTTGGTCATTTATATTTTATGCTTAAGTTATAGTTCCAAAGTAGCAAGTTGCTAAGTAGTTCTTCATAAGGCTCATTTGTTTTTTATTAAACAAAAAACTTAAGTAGTCGCATTTACGTTTTTATACTTTAAATATTCCAAATGTCAACATTAAAAAAATTAAGACTGCAATATTAGGTCATATGTATAAATAAGAGTATTCTAATTCACTATTGTATTTTTTATAATCCGATTTAGTGTCATTTCGTATTTTTGAAACGTTATAAAATAACCAACTGTATTATTATTATTTTTTAAAATACGATGGATTCCGATTTTAATGACGGAAATGTATGTGTTAAGTGACAGTTTAAGTCTTATTTTTTCCACCGATTAATCTGAGATCAAAACAAAAAAAAACTTTTTTCCAGATAATAGATTTTTTTATATTTAAAATAACCCTTACATAATTCCTTGTAGTAATCCAATTATTTATTAAAGATTTACAGGAAAGCGTAAAATATAATAAAATCTGTACGAAGATTATATTTTAGTAACTTAAAAAAATATACTTATACGATACTTGATTTTAAAATAGTTTCGAATGGTGATTTCATGAAAAGAGTAACTAACAATCGTTATTTTTATATTATTTTTTCTTCAATATTTTTGTTTGCTAAGTTGTCCTTTTTGTACTAAGGGCGCAACGTTGTTGTTTTATGTTAGGGTAGATAAGTTTTAATTATAGTCGCGCTAGAGCGACACGGGGGCTATTGGTGACGAGCGTCGTATTTTTTTTTTATTTGAATTAAGTGCAATTTTGATTTATTGTGAAACAAAAACTCAAACTGTTGGTTATAAATGGAATTATTATGAGTGAAATGTTAAAATATTTTCCACGAATCACAACTGAAAAATTAAAAAAGTAAACTATAATTCCCTCTCTCAAAGATAATGCTTTTTATTAAAATTTGTTCATTATAAATGCTGTGTATAACCTGTTATTTTTATGTAACAAATTAACTATTTATTTTCTTTAACTACCAAAATCAAGAAGTAAAACAACGTTTTCCTCTCCATAATTCTACATGCAAATTTTCATATTCCATTCCACCCTTGCATCAAGGTTACACACCCAGTGATTAAAAATGAATTAATCGCGACATGACTTTTCTTCCCATTCGGCATTCATGATCATTTTTAAAACCTGATTCTTAGAAAACAACTTTCACTCTCATTATTATATAGTTTATCATCATAACTTGAAGAAAAAATATTACTTTGAGCTTCTTTTCAGAATACAAATTAGTAAATATAGTCACTAAGTTTTAGTTTTTTATATAATGTAACTTTTTTAAAAATACATTCAGTTTAGATTTATGTTTAAGTAAATTTGAGTGTGACAATTTAGTTTTGATTTATGTGAAGTTTTATAAAGATAAATAAGCATCTTCATTTTTTTTACAATCAATGAAATAGAAAAAAAAACTTTATATGTTTGTTTTGGTTTTCAATGTGAGAAACCCTGTCACATAGTTTTTTTTTTTGGCATGATATTATGAAACAAACACCAAAAGTAGAATTTGGAGAAAAAAACTTCCAAGTTGATGAATTTTTTTATGAAATCAGTACATTACGTATTGTTAAGTTCCTATGATCTTTTTTTCAAAAAAATTTAAGTAACGTTTTACAATATTTTTATTAAATGGCAAATGAAGATGAGTTAAAAGTTTTTTTTTGCTTTGCAGATTATGCGGTAGCCAATCTTTTATTTATAACAATTATGCGAGGCAATTTAATAAGAGGAAAACGTTGAACTTAATTTTTAAAAAAATTACTAATATTGCATATAAAAAACAGAACTACAAAATGTAGAAATCGAACAAAAAAACTATAAATCTCTGACAAGAGATAAATTTATTTTGCTTTTTACCAATTTAATTATGTATTTATTTCAGTTTGAAACGTTTCTCTCTTAATGTAATTCAATTTCAACTAGAGGTTTCTTTAAATCATGAAATGTTCATTTAATCAACAGAAACAAATTATCTTACTATTAACAAGAATAAACTGATATATTATCAAAGTAAAATTGAAAATTATCGAATCCAATATCCGCATACCATATTATGTCAAATAAATCTGTTCAAATAAAGTGTGCTTTGAAATGATAATTCCGTTAATACCCTGTCTAGACATAGCTATAAGTGGCTTTACTGTCGGCACACAACATTATATAGGTATATACACTTAATAAGGGAGATATATTTTGACAATAAACACAGTAAAAGTTATCTGAAACATTTTAACTTTATTGCAGTTTGGTTCGCAGAAATTTCGAATAGATAAACTTATATTAATAGAATTCTTGAAAGTTTATTAAATTAACTTCGTAATATAATTATTATTAGAGACTGTTAAGAATGTACAATAAAGTGCAGAAAAAATCTCAATTTTTGAAAGACGCATTCTTTAGTTTTTCAATGTTTTCTTATTATTATTTTAGATTTTATGATAAATTAAGATAATTAGAAAACATTCTTTGGCAAAACGGGAAAGCTTTTAAGATACAAGTATTGAATTAAAAAAAGGCAGTAAAAAAAGTTTTTAAATTGTCTAATTATTAATCTCCCATGAGTAGTCTATGTAGTTAAAATTTACTTTGAACGTTTTTTAAAAGTCTGCATCTTTTTGAGGCCAATTGTGTTTGAAGCTTTAACGTAACAAAATCACTTAAATTTCAATTGAGGTTTTCAATTGAGACGTGTTATTAAATGTATTAATCTATTTATTTTTTAAAAAAACAAACGCATATATTCTAAACATGCATACTTTTCATACAATTATATGTTTATAAGTATATATTTGCAAGCAATTTTGAAAAAAATTGGCGTTTAACATTTGCCGAGGGTGCCGTCAATTTAGTGAAATTTGAGGTTTTAAGAGGACTTCCTTGGGATTTCACATCTTGAAAATCGTAATGTTATTCCTATGGAAAACATTCGCAAGTCAATTACCGCCACAATTTTAATAAAAGGTTACTAGTTTCTTGTTTCATTGTAAAGAACGAAGGGAACTAAAAGGCTAAAGTTAATTTGTTTTGTGAAAATCACATATTTAGTATTTTTAATAATTTTTTGAAGTTAGTAAAAAATGGAGTAAGCATTAAGTTCTAATTTTAAAAAAATATTAAAAATACTAAATACGTGATTTTCACAAAACAAATTAATTTTAGCCTTTTAGTCCCTTTCGTTCTTTACAATGATACAAGAAACTAGTAACCTTTTAATAAAATTGTGGCGGTAATTGACTTGCGAATGTTTTCCATAGGAATAACGTTACGATTTTCAAGATGTGGAATTTCAAGGGAGTCCTCTTAAGCGGTAAAATACAGTATTGATATGCTATGAATAAAAAAACAAGGTTTATCAGTTTTTGTGATTAAAATCCGATTTTAACTGTTGTTTCAATCCAAAATGTCTTAAGTTTACCAGTGAAAAAAATTCATGATCAAAGTTTGAAAGTGTTTGACAAATATACTACGAATTTTGTTAAAGTGCAAAGTAGCGTTAACGTTAACTCTTAGTTAGTAACCTATAATAATGGTAACACACTTCAGACTTCTGAACTTCTAAGCAAGCACGTTTTACAGACGTATTTGTCAGTTGAAGACGAAAATGATGGATTATAAAAAAATAAACATAAAATTTTAAACGAAAGCTTCATTGGATAGATTTTTTTAAAACTAATAACTATGTTTCACTCCATGCCTTTTCCAACAACTAACCAATTGGGCAAAAGTTCAGTTCACTTCCTCCAGCTCTTCTAAGAAACAAAAATAAAAATTCAAGAGTACCAAAAATTATTAAAATATTTTTATTTAATAGCAGCCCCTCAAGTAATCAATCATAATAGTTTCACATGAACTTCAATACCAACCGACTAATACGATCCAACATTAAACTAGCCCACTACCTCATTATTACCGTATTTCGAAGAACGGTTAACAAAAGCCAGAAACGCCACCTTTCCGAGAAAGGTTCAAACATGCAAATTACGCTATCCTTCACTTGCCGAAAAGAAGCAAGAAAAACCTGTGAATAAACCGGGTGCTGCTTTTGTTTGTTATAGTTGTACTGATAGGTTTTTTAACCCCTTAAGATTAGTATAATTTGCTAGGCATATGTCCTAGTAAGGTGGCCAGTCTCACGCGGAACACCCAGAGTTTAGTTCCCAAGCATGCTTGGCCCCCATATTATCGAACCACTTATAGGGTGAAAGGATGGTGGCCTGTGGCGGAGCAATGCGAAGCACTACCACTCAGCCACTGGGCTTCAGTAATTAATATTATTTTAAAGATAATCCGTAGCACAATTCCAGAACGTTTCTATAACAAATTTTAAGAACGACAGGGGAATAAAACCTGGAAAAAATGTCATTTGAAACAAGCCAATTTATTTTAAATCTTTTGCATTGTAATACAACTTTTTCAAATTGACATTGCAACACCTTGTCCTTGGTCTGTGATCTTAACCTTGGAAATGGAGCACCTTGGGAACTATATATTAAACGGATGTGTAAAAACGTAGGAGAAATAATAAAGGCTGCCGCAATTAGTTATTTTCTCTGCTTATTAAAGGATTAAATATACATACTATTTATGTGTGAATTATACTAAAAGCGTCGTTACAGTTTAAAATAAGATTTTGGTTTGCTTATTGTGCAATTAACGTGTTTTGTGCGGTTAGCGTGTTTTTTGTGTAGTTGGCATTTGGTTTTACAGCAAGATATGGGATATTGGCTAAGGTGATCGTAATTTATGAATGCGGTCAAGTGAGAAGACAAACATCTGAAAGTCCGAAATAGAAAATAAAAATCACTATTTGAAACGTAGTAATTTATAAAGTTATATCAAAATTCAAAATCGGTAATTTTCCAAATACAATTTACAGAATTATTTGAATTTATATACTTTTTAAGACGCCAGCAACACAAAGACGTTTCAAAATATTAAATTTTCGTTTTTACATGTATGCACTTAACTGGATTAAGGGAGGGGAAAAACTTATTGCGTGAATTTGGGCGTGTAGTTGATAAAGTTTAATTATACTATAACTTTATTTGCTGGAGCCAGACTGGTAGTACGTTTCGAGATCTTTTAACACTATGATCCTTCCATCTAGTTAGTATCTACAGGGTGAGGCAAACAAAACCGGCCCCGATCTAGAGATGGGAATACGTAGAAATGCTTGGCGAGAAAAAATCTTAAAGCCGCCTGAAACCTGTTGTTGCATTGGCTGGATCGGTCTAGCTTCACATTCGAGCTACTCATAGACTAGTGGAGAGTTCAGATCTTAGTTCGTATTGTATGAAGACGTCCCATAATGCAAATTTTGGGTCTTGAAATCAATTTAGAATGTTTTGTATTACCAGAAACAAAAAGGTTCGATTCTCTAGGATAAATAACGACCGAAATAATCACAAGTGGGAAATTTTTTAATCAGCCCTACAAATCGTGTTTATATTTCATTTCAACTAGCTTTTCTCACCATAGCGTAGTTGCCGGCAAATAAGTCGCCAAGCGTTTGTTTGGGCTTAATATTGAAGCGATCAAAAGCTTCAGTTAGCAAACCTGATTTTGTATTGACTTTTGACTTGGCAACATTTCTGTCCATTCTTATCTCCACCTCGGGGCCGGTTTTGTTTGCCTCACCCTGTATTATAGATCGACGATAGTAGAAAAAAATTTAATCGAAAAGCCATATTTGTCTAATATGTCACTTCGCACACTAGCACAGACTCCAGCAAACAAGCAATACTTATAACTTTCACAAGTGGAGTGCCATCCCATTAGTTGATTAGTATTTAAATCGTTCAATTATTCCGGCTTAGAACTCCTCTCGTAAGAATGATTCCCCTTCAAATGGAAAATTTATTCCGCTAAATTTCACTAAGTGGGACCGGAATTAAGATATTTTTAAGTGTATGTTTTATGGGCCGACGCGCGTTTGCCCGAATGTCACCTTAGGGAGAGAGGTAGATCAATTTGAAAGGAGTTGGTTTGGTTTGGATTATCGTCGCACTATGAAAGGAGTTGGCTGCGTGGAGGATCTCTTAAATAAGGAGTTGGTTTGAATGAATCGGAAACTTGTTGGTTTGAAATGGAGGGTTCAGAGTACAAGTGAGCCAAGGCCATAACAAGCTTCTTTGTTGGTTGGTTGGTTTGTAGACATATTTTAGGCTTGTGTGCTTGGTCAGAGACCCGCTTATGAACATTCGTCAAGTAAGACAGACACAACACACACATACATACGCGACAGTTGCTGCCATCTATCGCGCGTCACCTCCACGATTTAGACATGTCCCTGCAGGGGAGGGAAATAGACTCCAGGGACATGTACCCGTAGGAAACTGCGCAATGACCCCAACAGAACTTTCGGTCCCAACAGATTTAACGAACACGTACTCTGCATATAGTCAGTGAGTTTTCAGCGACCAGGACTCGATCGCGGGACCTTCCGATCCGTAGATCAAGACACTGACCACAGGGCGCCTCACAGCACAATTTGAAAGGAGTTGATCTGAATGAATCGGACGGTTGCGTTGGGTGCCTATTCAGGTGTGGCTCGTCACCTGACTGTGGTTCTAAAATACGACGCCCGTCGCCAATAGCCCTCGTGTAGCTCTAGTGCGACGATAATTCAAACCAAACCAAACTGAATGAATCGGAAACTTGTTGGTTTGAAATGGAGGCTTCAGATTACAAGTGAGCCAAGGCCATAGAAAACTTCTTTGTGATACAGAGGTTAAAAGTTGAGGATTTATAACATAATTGAATCTGTGAGTGCAGAAACCACTTCTGTCAAAAAAAATCCGAAAACTCGTTTTCAATGAAAATAAGCGTAGAAAGGCAAGATGCGTGTTGGTTTCAAAAACTACGTTAGTCTGTTGAGTAGTTCCGTAAATACAGGACGTTTGTTTCGAGTGTTGAGTGCAGAAATAGAGGAGGAGTTATTACGTTTTTTCCCCCTCCTGAAAAATTTGAAATTTGTGACTGACGTTGTTCCTGCCCTCACCAATTAAATTACATCTGAAATTTTTTTTCACAAATTAGCAGAACAGCGAATATTATCTGAACTAGAACTTTTTTATTATTGCATTGAAATTCTGTCTAGTTAGGAGCATGTGATTGCGCTTCGTACTCGAAAATATTAAAAAGTGGACTTAGTTTACTCGTATTCAGAACCTTCCAATAGTAACAGGACTACTTCGCTTTAGGTGGTAAAGCTACTTATTTTCCCAATACAGTTAGTATTTAATTTTTTTTTTATTTTCTATGCAAAGATAAGATATAAAATGTTCAGAATAACAGTGGTTCAATACTAATTCATATACAGTGGTGGCCAAAAGTGTGGACACTTTTTGAAAGCTTCATGTGTTTCAACTGTTACCTGTGCTCTTGCATCTATTAAATTTCGCTTAAATACAAACATTTAAATATTAAGCTGAAGGTAATTTAATGTAGAATTTTATTAAAAAAACAGAATAAGTATCTTATTACAAATAAAGTTATGCTCATTTTAGTTGAACAAACAAGCACAATCAATGGATTCTCTTATGCTTAAATTGCAATACAAGTTGGTGGTTCAGTGACTTGCAAAACTAAGACAGATCAGACTATAAGTTGCATAACTTATTCGTAATACAAATATTGTAATACTGTATTTATTTTTAATTCTACATTAAATTACTTTAATGATGATGTTGTTGTACCCATGGATATAGATTACATGGGACCAAAGGTCTCATAGACTGCTTCAGCGATCTGCACACAGTGGTCCTCATAAAGATTAAATTACTTTCAATTTGATATACAATTGTTTAATTTGATATACAATAAATATATTCTGTAAGCACACAATTTTGAAAAATATGAAACGTTCAAAAAGTGTCGACATTTTTGGCCACCACTGTAGATTTATACATTGCAAATGTTGGTATTTCCAAACACAGTCATATGCATCCATTGAGAGCTGTTTAGTTTTAAGATATTTAAACGAAAAGTAATGCTATTGACTTTGTTCATTTTTACGCTGAAGCCAACTCTCATGGGATGAATTTGAATTTATGTAGATGTTCAATATCGTTATGTGGTTAAAAGTTTGCTTTTAAATTTTATTCCGAACTTAATTTAAAAACAATTTTATAGAAGGACATAATAAAAAAATCTTGATTTTCTGCAGTACAAATCTTAATGTTTGAGAGTATATTTTTTATGAAATTTACACTTCGTTTAAAAATACTATTTTGTATATAATTATAGTAAATGCCGAGATATTTTGAGAGTCTAGCATACTAAATGATAATTTTATAGTTGACAAAATTATACAATGTCTGTCCATCTCATGTCTTTTTACGATCTTTTTTTATTTCAGTTCTGGTACTCCGATTTAATTTTTTTTTTTTTGTTAATAATAGATGTCATCAGAGACCTATCCAATATACTTTTCGTTCATCTGCCTGAATGTTTTCCCGTCTGCCTGTCCTTCTGTCAATTGGCGATCTGTTTTAACTCAATTTCTAACAGTCCGATTTTTAAAAAACTTTAGTAAGGTTAGCTAGATTATTAGATGCTTGTATTTTTTTTTTGTCTCTCTGATTATCCATACTGCAAAAACGGGAATAAGTATTAAATTAGCAGGAAAATAAGCTATTCAAATTCATTTACAACTTCTTGTAAAATTATTTTTTAATTTAAGTTATTTGTCTCAGATGGGTGAAATATACAAATTAAAGAAATAAGCTAATATTTCAGAATTGATACACATTTTAATTGAAATTTTGTTAAAACTAATTAGGTTTGTAAAAGGTTTATTCACAGCTCGTTTTTGTATAAAAAGTTTTACAAAGTGTTAATGGTTTTAGGTCCAATCTGCGTATTATCACAAACCCCTCTGGCTTCTCAAAGATACAAAATAATTGCCAAGCAAATTAAGAAAAAGACTAATATCTTATTTAACCATTTCATGTCAAACCAAAAACTAAAAAAATACACTTCGCAGATGGTTTAAACATTTTAACCTTTCATGATAATATTTTCGTTACAATCTAACTCAAATTAATGAATCTAAATTACTAGTCGAAGGCTATACATAATGCAATGATTGCTGCTTTGAATCGTTTAATTATTTAAATTATTACTCTTTCGGAAACAAAAAATAGTAAGACCACAAATCATTAAGTAAACGGGTTGCACCTGCTCTCGCGAGTCAGTTTTTGTTATCGATTGAAGGTTAAAAAAAGTTAAGTTTTTGATTTTTAAAAACCAGACGGTTTCGGTAGCAGTATAAAACGTATTTTTGATTATTACGACTAATGATAGGTGTCACTTTGTATTTTTTTTTCTTAATACCTTTTCGGTTCGGTGTTCCATACATCATTATCTAACCTACTCTATTACCTTATTATGCAATGTTCTTGATATTAATATTTATAAAAACATAGCTGATAATAAAGAAAAACTGGCAGATTGGATCAGGCGAGGTTCACATTTGGATCGCATTATGAATTATACTGGAATTTTACTAAAAACGAAGTTTATTTGATAACTTCCAGGACATTATGGAAAAACAAATGATTTGAATATCAAAACCATAAATATTAAATAGGTTAATATTTATTTAATTTACTATTAATATTAAATAGATAGAACATTAATTATTTATATTTGATATAATTTAATAATAAATTAGATACTTATTGCATTAAAAGTGATTAATTATAAAATTTTATAAATGGTATTAATGGCATGTCAGTAACAATAAATCAAGATAAAAGTATCTTTAAATGAAACTCATTATAGCGTTCATTTAGTATCAATTACACTCTTAAAACAAAAGAGTGAAATCCACTCGAGTTGGAGAAGTGCATTTTCGACACCGTAAAGGCATGCATATTTACTCAGACTGAGTTAAAAATCACTCGTTTGGAGTGATCCTGTCGGAGGTTTAACGCACAAAGGATCCACTCCAAAAGGAGAAGTGCATTTTCCAGTCTGGAGGAGTGAAATCCACTCAGACTGAGTTAAATTAGGAGTGTTTGTTTTGAGAGTGTACTTATAAGCATTCAAAGTTGAATGCTCATTCGTCTTTTTATGGTATTTAATTTTAATATAATATCAGACTAGAAAAGTTCAAACTTTTACAGAGATTACAGATAGCTTAAAACTTCTGACCGATATAGAGAATATACCTGTCAACTGAATGTCAGATTTTTCAGCAACACACATAATTCATAATTTTTTGTTAACTAATTCATTTTTTAAATAAATTAAAATGTAAAGCATCGAGAAGTCATTTGTCCCTGAAACAAATCTAGTCAGGCTTCTTCACTCCTAATATATATAGAGAATAGAAATATGCTATAGAGAAGATCCTTCCGCGGATGAAAAGAGTTCCATAAATTATTTGTGAATCCATCCAGAAAACATGTTTATAACATTAATTTCGTTTGAGGTCCAACAGATTTGAATATTATTTGAGAAAATTTGGCACTTTAATCCGAATGAAAAGTGTATTTTGGTTAAATCGTATTCAGATCATTTTATATGTAAATATTACCTTACAAGAGTTTCCAACTAACGGACCAACCGCGCTTTTCCCTCTGCCTTTTCACTCTTTGTTTTTACCCAAGTTAGGGTGGCACGGAGTGTAGTATTCCCCCTAGATGACTCAATTTAGGAGAAACATCACTTGGTCCCATTCTAAATATCATAGTCCACTTATAACACTGCAAATTCCATAATGAAAGACCATTAGCGGAGAACAAACGTTGTGCGGAGCGTGTGATTAATGGTGTTTTTATTACAATGAAGCGACGTGACGCACGTTTTATCTCCCCCATGATTCGCATTGTTGCAACAATGTAGCGCCCCGGTTGTGGGTTGCGGAAACGTTTTAAGAAGCCACAGGTGTGACGGGATTTTATATTAGCAATGTAATTTTTTAATATTCCGTTGGAATCGAAGGATTTTTTAAGTGAAAAATAACTTTAAATTAAGGTGTATCACCAGAATTTTTTTTATTATTCTATGTAAGTATTCTATTTTATAATATTTCATTTAACAAAAATTTCAGGCATTGTTGCAACAGTGTTGCTCCCTGTTGAGGGTTGCGAAAACGTTTTAAGAAGCCACAGGTGAGACGGGATTGGGATATTAGCAATGTAATTGTTTTAATATTCCGTTGGAATAGAAGCTTTTTTTAAGTGAAGAATAACTAAATTATGGTGTATCACTTAATATTTTTGTAATATTACATGTAGGTATTCCATTTTATAATATTTCATTTAACAAAAATTTCAGACATTGTTGCAACAATGTTACTCCTGGTTGAGGGTTACAGAAACGTTTTAAGAAGCCGCAGGTGTGACAGGATTCAGAATTAGTAAAGCATTTTTTTTTCAATTGGAATATATATTGTTTTAAGTGTTGAATAACTTTAAATTTAGATACACTTAACGTTTGCTTCTTCATAATATTCTATGTAAGTATACTGTTTATATAATATTTCATAAACCGACAAACAATTCAATTAAAGAATAGCTTTTTTTCCAATATTTAATTTCAATGCGAACATTCTATTCCACCCATAATATGTATTTTAATTGGACACGTTCAATCGCATTGTTGCAACAATGTTGTTTCGGTAGAGTTGCTGAAACGCTTTTAGAAGCCACATGTCTGACGTGATTAAAATATTAGGAACGTAAGTGTTCGCATTGATTCCCCATGATTCGCATTGTTGCAACAATGTTGAGGAAACGTTTTAAGAAGCCAGTGTGACGTGATTGAGATTTAGGTTTGTGTTTTTTCAGGTAATTGTTTTTGGATTTAGACGGAATAGAAATTTGTAAAGAAAAACTTATAATTTAGATGTTGTATAACTGGGTATTTTTTTTGTGATATATGGTGTAATTCGTATTAATAATGTTCTGTGAACCTAACAAAAATTTCAAAAAAATTAACAGGCTTTTTTATTTTTTTTTAATTCAATGGCACAAGTTCTACCTCATTGCTGCAGCAATGTTGCGCAAAGGGTAAAGAAGCGCTTTAAGAAGCCACGGGTGTGACTGGATTGCAATTTGTAATTATTTTTAAATTCAGTTTGAATACCAGCTTGTTTTAAGTAAAGAATAACTTTAAATTTAGATACATTCAAATTGTGTTTCTTTATAACTTGTGTTTTTATAATTCTTCATGAGCCAACAAGAATCCCAAGGGAGTGAACAGGGTTTTTTTTAATTAAATTAAATGGAGCACGTTTTATCTCTACTTATTACGTTATTCTCTATTTATTTTTAATTTGGTTCCTCCATAATTAAAATTTTAAACTTAAATAAAATATTCATAGAATCTAGTAAAACTTTTAAAAAAATTAAAATTAGGTATGTTGCTGGGAAACGTGAGTCAAATGACGGATTTATGCATCCGTATCCCTCAGAGAATTAATATTAGTTACGAAATTTTAGAGTTAATATTAGTTACGAATTATTAGTTACAAAATATAAAATTCTATCTAAGTTATTTAAGTTTTAAATGAGAAATTTCATCCCAAAGTTTATAACATAAAGACTAGGAGCTTCAAACTATTCTACATACCTCCCATGATGCAAAAGCATGGAAAAGTCCGAACCAAAATAACTATTACATTCGCCCCGTTGACAGATGCAAAGAGAGCGGCGCCTGACAAGAAAGGTCTATTTTAGCATCTTCAACAATGAGTTAAAAGCTATGATTAGCATCTCCTAAGTCTGCACGAAAATCTGGCTAAGGACGGTGTACAAACAACGAAAAAAAATGCAATGTGTTGGGATAGAATTTTTTAAAAGAGGAGAGTTTTCTTGAAATTTGGAATAAGATTAATCATGATTGATTAAAATCGATTTAAATTAAAAATATTACTTATATCAAAATCCTTACTTATAAAATATTTCTGCGTGTTGGGATAGAATTTTTTAAAGATGACAGTTTTCTTGAAGTTTGGAATAAAATTAATTAATATTGATTAATTATGATTATTAATTAAAATTGATTTAAATTAAAATTATTTTTACTAAAATCCTTAGATGTTGGACAAATTATTTATCTGTTAGATATTACAATTGCGTAGAGTGCATTTCGTGTATGTTGCAGCGTTGTGGAATACTTTTTTATTTGAATCGTAAAGAAATTTAATTTACATATATGAATGTTTGACAAATTATTTGTTTAACATATCGAAGCTTAAATTGCAGAAAACATTGTGTGTCATATAGTAGAGAAATGCTATTACATTAAAAAGAAAAAAAAAGAGATCTAAAAGACATGGAAATTAAGAACTGGAAAGCGAAGACCAAAGACATGCGACTTTGGAGTCGTAATTTAAGAGAGGCCATGGTCCAGCATGGACTGTACTGCCGGGGAGTTAGTTAGTTAAAAATAAAAAGTAAACTTTCCGTAATGAAATCCCTGATTAAAGTTTACCACGTTTTATTTCCAGTAAAATATTTATATTAAGGACTTAGTTTAAAAACCGAAAATGTACACCGAAAAAACTTTAAGTTATGTAACTGGTACAAAAGAAAAGTCCAAAATCTTCAGACTGAAACCCATTTATAAAAGTCAGTCACTATAAACTACCCCCCATTCCCCATAAACATGAAAATTATCTATAATAATAAAAATGAAGTTGTGTGTGTATGTATGTATGTATGTATGTGGGTGTGTGTCTTATAGATTCAAAAACTAGACATTTGTTTGACTCGTAACTTGGCACAAATGCGTATTTCATACTTAAGTTACGAATAGGGAACTTTCAGAGCTCAAAATGTTCTATTTTTAGAGAAAATTCGAATTTTCTGGAAAAACTACACCACTTTGGCTCAGATTCGATCATTTTTTTACTTTCTTGATGCCATCTCTTGAAAAAAAATAAATAAAACTTTCAACGAAAATAAATAAAATTGAAAATGTTTATTATATTCTGGTTGCCACAGAAACTAAATACATTATCTATAATAATAAAAATGAAGTTGTGTGTGTGTATGTATGTATGTATGTATGTGGGTGTGTGTCTTATAGATTCAAAAACTAGACATTTGTTTGACTCGTAACTTGGCACAAATGCGTATTTCATACTTAAGTTACGAATAGGGAACTTTCAGAGCTCAAAATGTTCTATTTTTAGAGAAAATTCGAATTTTCTGGAAAAACTACACCACTTTGGCTCAGATTCGATCATTTTTTTACTTTCTTGATGCCATCTCTTGAAAAAAAATAAATAAAACTTTCAACGAAAATAAATAAAATTGAAAATGTTTATTATATTCTGGTTGCCACAGAAACTAAATACATTATTTGAAAATAATTGACATGTTTCAAGTGACGCAATTCCATACAGTTTCCTTTCCAGGATTTATTGTGGTTTTAGTTGATGATTTCTTCATTGATGGTTCTGTTGATTGCAAATATGCATATTTAAGCAATAAATGTATAGTTAATGTGATGGTTAACAAAGGCCATCGCATTAGAGCTGCATATAAGAGTTTTATGTCTTTATTTTTTCGCCAAATATGTTGCCAATCTCGCCAAATTATTAATTAAAACTCGCCAAATGGGCAAAATGTTTGTTAAGCTATTAGTGAACTGTGATGGTTAATAAAGGCCATCGCACTAGACCTGCACATAAAGATATTATGTCTTTATTTTTTTCGCCAAATACGTTGCCAATATCGCCAAGTGGGCAAAATGTTTGTTAATCTATTACTGAACTGTGATGGTTAATTCAGGCCATCGCACGACAGCTGCATATCAGGGTTTATTTTTTATTTTTTCGCCAAATATGATGCCAATCTCGCCAAATTATTTTTTAAAAACCCGCCAAATGGGCAAAATGTTTTTAAAAAATAATTTATAAATTGGTTGGTTATGCTAAGATCATTGTGTTAGAGCTGTGTAATGGGTGTGTTTGTAGCTATATATATTTTCTCGCCAAATTATTTCCCAAAACATGCCAAAAGAGTTAAAAGGTTTTATGTATTTATGGAGGGAATTGTGATGACATTTGTGAGTGCATTTTACACCGTATTTTTGGTTTTGGAATTATAAAGCAATGAAACGGGATTTCATACTTGATAACGAGCGGGAAGAATAACTTAAGTTTATGATCTTATAACAGGTTATATGGTACACATACTTGGATCGATTTGATATTTTTTTAATCCGTGCGAAGTACGGGTATAAATTTGCTAGTACCTAATAAAACCCTTTCTCCACAGAGGGGTTCCCTAGAAATCGATATCAAGGAAAGAGTTCATTGAAACGCTCGACAATGATGAATGTCTTGGGCTCTGTCCAGCGACTTAGATCGAGAAGGCTGTGAAAATAACTTGATAAATCAAGATACTTTAGTTAAAAGGAAAATGCTTTCTTGGCAAACAGATACAAAAGTCACATGACTTTTCCTACGATAATTTACGTAATTCTAAACAATCGCTAAGATTTCGATTTTCGAGTTTGTAAAATGAACGCTACAATGTTTCTTTAATAAGAGAAAATAGGTATCAAAGATATAAGTAGCAACTACAACAAAAGTTGCTTTGAAATATAATTGTTTTAATTTTTATTGTGCAGTTAATCAAATAACAGTGATAAGTTGCCAAACATAGCAATCTTTCTAGCCGTATTGCAATTTATCCTCTTCGTTCAAACATTAGGACGTTTAACTAAACTTCACAAAACAATTAGTGGAGCACTTTGCGTACTTCTGTTAACCCTTTCAGTTCCAACTTTTTTTTTTTGTTTTAGAAATCTAAAATTTATGAAATAGATTCATTATGCATCCAGAATGAAATGGTTAAAAACATGGATTTTTGAAATTTTAAACTAAATTTTAAGGGATAGACAAAATTGCTTTTGAATAAATTATAACAATAATTTTTTTTTTCAAAATTTTATTTGTTCAAAAAAGTTAAATCCATTTTAAACATCTAATAATGCAAGCATGAAGAATTTTAGGGTTTTTTTTAATTAATAAAATCGTTTCAGAGCGAATTTTATTTTACTTCGTTTTTCATATTTTCATTCAATTAAAACAAACATCATTTAATTCTTCAAAAAACACGATTCTTCCACCTAACAATAAATAAGTGGTAGCTTAACTTAGTGGGAAACAAATTTGCAAGCTGATGATTCCGAATGGAAGCATTGGGGGTGAAAGGGTTTAAACCATGCTCTCCCCTAATTGCTTTGAGCAGTGTACTACACTCCGTGCCAACCTGACTTGGGTAAAAACCTATAGTAATAAGGCAGGGGGAAAAGCGCAATTGGTCCGCTAGTTGGAAACTCTTTTAAGGTAATATTTACACACCAAATGATCCTAATGCAGTTTAACCAAAATACACTTTTCATTCTGATAAAATTGCGAAATTTTCTCAAACAATATTCAAATCTGTTAGACAGTATATGAAATTAATGTTTTAAACATGCGTTCGGATGGATTCACAAATAATTTATGGAACTATTTACATACGCGGATGGATCTTCTCCATAGCATATTTCTATTTACCCACCTTAGGTTGGCCAGGAGAGTACACATATTGCTTTGAAATATAGTTTTCTTTTAGTTTTAATGTGCACTTAATCAAACAGCAGCGATAAGATGCCGATAATAGCAATCTTTCTTTCGAAATTGGCGATTTATTTTAATCCCTAAATATTAAGCCTTTTAACTATTAGTGGTCATTGTATTTATATCATTGGTAGAAAGAACTTTTACTTTCTATACCTTTTTATCTTTTTCTGTACAGTATTTACGAAGAAGAAAGATTATTTTTTGTGCCCTTCTGAAACGCAATGGTAAGTTCTTTTCGAAAATCACCAACGTTTAGAAGACAAAAAAAAAAAAGCTGAGAAGTTTCGGTGGAAATGAGAAACAAAATGACAGCTTTGTTCTTTTGTGGAACAGCTTGTTTGGTTGAGATGGATGTCTATATGTTGAAAAGAAAGAAAGTGCTGTTGATTGTGGAAAAGTTTTTAACATTCGTGTTGAAAAACAAACGTGTGAAACATTTTCTAAATTTGCTGCTAAATGTTGAACATTTTTTCATTGTTATTGTCAGTTTAAAGACTTGTAACCTGATGCGTTGTTTTTGTGAGGCTAGGTTGAAATATCGTCGCTTTAGAGCTTCACGAGGGTTATTAGCGAAAGGCGCCGTAATTTAGAAAAACAGTCAAGTGAGGAGCTGACATCTGAGTAGGCACCCAACTTAACTTTTAGAAACGACATCTTACGACGCAGCCTCTAAAGCATATTCAACGTGCACTTATTCTACACGGGGCGCCTAGAAGTTGTGTTTTTGGCTGCACAGACGTTTTTGCTGACGTAAAACTACTAAGAAAATGCAACTTCAATGTTAACATACTATTGTTTGAGCTCAATATTGTAGTTTCAAATTATTACAAAATGGGTGTAGATTTTTTTAAGTTACACTAGCAACGCTGATCGTTGTTTTAACTTCCTACTTTTATCACTTTATCTAAAGCACGTAAAGGTCACCTAACAAACCATAAAAGCAATAATTTGTTTGAAAGAAAGTGATGCATTCAATAAATACTTTAAGGGGACGCATTACCTTAAATTTAGGGCTGCCCAGAAAATAATTAAACATGCTAGAACTCTGTGATATAAAGATATTGCAAAAAAAGAAGGTATCATTTATAAGGATAGAGGTTTATTCAAAATAATATGGTGGTTTTGCAAAATTGTTTTTGAAATTTTCTGCTGATTTTTTAAATTTTACTTTTTTTAGCTTATGAATGGTTAAAAGCCTAAGGCTTTTAAGTTAATAAATGTAGAGCTCCAAATTATTTTTCCTGTATTAAGGCGTATACCATAAAAAAAGTTGGTATGGGATAAGGTCTAGTGTGATTAGAATTTTTTTTAAATAGTGATGAAGTTGAAAATTTAGAAAAAAATCTTATTTTTTGGCTATTTTTATACATAAATCTGCATAACTATTTTTGTTTAACTGGTAGCTCAATATCTATACCAACTTTTATTAATATATGTTGTGGGAACATTTTGAAAAAAAAAATCCATTAAAAAATTCCTTAAATTGTAGGAGGCGTAGTATTTTGAAAAATCGTTATTATTTTTAATATTTTTAATTTTTTGAAAAAACTAACGCTTCAATATTAATAATTTTTGGTATATGCCTATTGAATGTTAGTTCTTTGTAAAAATAGCTTAATTTGAACGCTAGCGATAAAAATACTGGATTTAAATTTTTGAGTAATGCATCCCCTTAAAAAAATTATTTGCTTTCATTATTTGAAGACTATTTTTTTAAAGTCCTCCCGTTATTACTTAACTCGTCAAAAATGTACTTGTTTCAAGCTTAGAGTGGCAATTAAAATGGTAAATGAAAATAAATTCTATGTCTAGCTTCGATTGGTGAATACACGTCACGAGCGAACAGAACAGAGCACCAATCGGAAACAGGCAGGAATGTAAGCTTAAAGGAATAACGTCACCTGAAACAAACCAATTCCAAGACAGACAAACATCACCTTTAACATCAGTACTTGATTGCCGGGCCATTGCTACATTGTAACAAAAAGGAGATTCGCGATGTTACGTAATCATCACATCGAGACACAAACTTACTGCGCAGTTGGAAACGAACGAAGAGCGTTGACCGAGCTTGATTTACAAGGATATTTCCATATCTCGAAATCCCATGCTAAAATATGATCAATCTCAATTAGGGGCAATTTACCGAGAATTCATATGCTTGTTTATTCCATGGCAGTAGGTGGAAATACTTATCCCACTACATGATGCTAATTGGCAATTTTTTTTGCATTTTATATCTTCGTATGGTTTTATTTTATTTTTGATAATACTGCCCTCGGGAATTTTAGATAGGTAGAACTCAAAGAGTTCTTAGTAGGTTAGGTATTGAATTATCGTCGCACAAGAGCTACACGAGGGCTATTGGCGACGGGCGTCATATTATAGAACCACAGTCAAATAACGAGCAAACACACCTGAATCGGCACCCAACGCAACCGTTAAGGGCGACATCGTACGAAGCGTTAGGACTTTGAAGGATATTTAACGCACTCCCCTACACGGGGTATTATTCGTCGGACATTTTTGGCTGCACGGGCAGTTTATAGGTTGGCCGTTATTTTGGCGATGCACGGACCCGGACCTGGGACCTTTCGCATGCTAGGCAAGTGCCTAACCGACTGGGCTCCCCAGCCCAATGAGGGTAGAGGAACGACTCGTACTGAGCTGCCATCGGCAGCCATATGGCTCCCTACGGAGCCCGAATAGAGTGGCAAAAGTGCTAGTTAATTTATAATATTGATACTGAGAAAGGAAGTACACCCAGGGCAAAGGCGGGAACCGAACCAGCACCCGTTACAGCGAGCGGACTGCTAGCGTTATGGCCTGCGATCCAAACCACCCGGCCATCGGGCCCCACATGCCACCCTACATTGTCTCCGTGTTTGTCCATGTTGCGGTTGGTAGGTTCAATCTCTACTCGACGAACTCTTTGGTAGAACTCAAATCATCAAAATTGCTGGTTAGTTGAACAACGATCGTTTATAAAACCGTAACAAAGATATTTTTCTCGTTAAAACTCCAATTGACTTAACATTTAGCACTGTAATTATATATTCACTGCAAATACCGCAACTTTATCGGAACCCTTTACGTGTAAAACCAGTCTAATAGTTACAAATAGAACAGTCTTTTTTCTCTAGAATGTTACCGCTAATCAAGGGAGAATTGTATGTCTTCTTATACAAAAGTCTTGCTTAGAAATTTACAAGATTTTGTCAAAGAGTTACGAATTTAAATTAAATGCTTAGATTATTTCTTGTTAGTATATCATAAACTTAGCAAGATATAAAACTAAGGTTTTAGAAATTATTTATTAAAAGATTAACTAAAAATTATAAAGAAATATTCACCATCAATAAGTATTAAATAGAAATATAACGCCAAATACTTTAAACGAAGTTTTTTTTTGCATTGCATTCGTATGAAGTTCTTACGAGATTCAAAACAGACAATATAAAATTCAAAGTGCAATATTTTATCATACGCATATGCATTCTATCGAAATTCAAGTTTCACTAAACCATTTAGTTATCTCTAAATTATAATCAGCAGATTAGAATAATAATTTAAACATTTTAGAACTTTTGTTGATACGTCGTTATAAAACAAGAACTTCTAAAAGAACGAAAATTGTCTACTTAACTGTTACTTTACTATTTACAGATAATCTTAAAGCAAGGACAAGCAGATAAAAATGCAGAAAAAGTTGTTTCTGACTAAAAGTTGCCCAATTCAAACAAAGAAGTTTTTGTAATTAGTTTAAATTAGAGGAATCATATATTTCCGTATAAAAAAATCATTACAGTAGTTAATGCAAAAACGTTTACTAGTTATTATTCAGTTCAATTAGAAAACTTTTAATAACAATTCACATTTTTTTTCTTTTGTAAATTATACATAGTTATCCGAGAAATATTATACTTTCTCAAATAATTAGAAAAAGCATAATTATAAAACAAATTTTGATCAAGGAAAATTACCCACAAATTCGCCTTATCTTAAATTATCCATTTCTTTTAACATGGAGGCAATTTTTACAGCTGGGTCAGGTAACTATGCTAAATCTGGTGTATCTGTTAATATTTGAAAAACTGATTTAAGATAAAATTGAATAAGAAAGTTTCGAGTCTCAAAATTTAGTCAATGATCCTAATTGATAACATTTACATTTATCTAGTATGTAGGTCATACATTATAGTTTGGAATAGAGAAAATTATCATATTGTATTCATTACAGTAAAAACTTTCATTTTTGTGTGTTTCTATTCAATATTACAATATATATTTTCCTCACACAATATCACAAATATATCACTATACTTTCATTTCATTCAAGGATACTTTTTATTGTAAGTATTTAAATTTAGTATTTATATTCTGATATTTTTCGAGAAGTAATTTACTTTCTTGAATAATTAGAATAAGCATAATTATGAAACACATTTTGATCAAGGAAAATTACCCACAGAGATTCTCCTTATTCTAAATTATCTATTTATTTTAACATGGGGGCAATTTTTAAGTGGGTCAGGTAACTATGCTAATTTTGGTGTATCTATTAATAGTTAAAAAATATCTATGATTGCTCGTTTAAGACAAAAATGAATAAGAAAACTTCGAGTTTCTACATTTAGTCAATGATCCTAATTTATACCATTTATAGTTATCTTTATGTGGATCAAACAAAACAGTTTGGGATGTAAAAAAAATGTTATATTGTATTCATTACAGTGAAAAATTTCATTTTTGTGTGTTTCTATTCAATAATACAATAGATATTTTCCTCGCACAATATCACAAATATCACAATATATGCTTTCATTTCAATCAAGATACTTTTAAGGTGCGTAAGTATTTAAATTTAAATATTTACATTCTGATATTTACCCCCCACACACACTCCCTTTTCCCTCATGTTTATTTCATTTCAAGTATAAAAATAATATTGCATACAAATATTGTAGACTACAATAAAATATTAAAAATATCTTTAGTAAATATAATTCTTAAAATATCCTTTATACAAACTAGTTTATTTCATAAAAAGTTTTGTGCAGTTTAAATGAAATTTTAAATAGAGCACCCAAAAAAGAGCAACTACATAGCCCAATTATCCGAAAGCTGAAATGAAAATCATTTTTGAAACTAGACCCTTATTTGGGGAAAATATAATCTTCTTTAATTAACAAATATTAATTCTGCCATAAATTTTATATTTAAATTTTTGTGACAAAGAACATTCTTAGAGATACATATTTTGATGCCATAACATTAAAACCACCTAACCCAATGACAAAGCTTATTTGAAAAACGTGCTAAGTGGCATTTTTACTAAAATTGAGATTTTTGCGTCAATGAAAATATTATTCCATAATTTAAAGAGAGCAAGATTATTCTTTTTCATAAACTAAAAGTTTGTATATTTTTACAGTTTGTAAAAACTGTTTGTAACAGATTTAGGAGCAAATTAAAATGTTCAAAAATCATATACTCGTTTTCACCTTTTTGTCACTTAGCCCGTTCTTATCCTACTAAACTCTTCAATTGATAACTATACGTAGTTTGAAAAATTACTACACAAAAAATAAATTAATTTAACCACCCAATATCACAACCACTCAACCAATAACAATAATAAATAAATCTTTCGGCTAACCAATTTTCCTTTTTTCATTTCGTGACGCGAAAGTTAACCCCAAATGTATCGCGACAAGTAAAATCCGTACAATCCTTTAATGTAAAAAAAGATGAAGTAATTTGAAAGGTTTCCTTTTACACTAATTTTACCACTAAAATATGAAATTCAGTAGCGTGAAGCGAAATTCTTTAACTGACTTAAATCACTGTTTCACATTTAGAAATTAAGTTATGGACTTATACATTATGCATGATATGTCCTACGCATACATTATGTAACATTTCATGCATTGAATCATGCTTAAATTGAGTGATTATACTTTCTTTCAATTGTTTCGTTCCGTGGCGTGTTTTGGTTAGTAACTTTATGTTTATTTTTTCAATTAACTAATATGAAATGTAATGTGAGGTAAAGTAGTATTTATAATAAAAGGACTAATTTGTTACAAATATAATAAATATATTTATAAAAAATTAGTCCTTAAAGTAAAATTTATAAGGACTAATTTTAATAAAGCTATTTTTACTCTCCAAACGTCGACTTCAAAGACGAAACTATCATCTCTCGATGTCTAACCTACTCTTAAATAAGAAAAAGACTTAATTCTTACTTTACATACATATTTGGCAACTTTACTGCCTGCTCCTATGAAATAGAAGAGTAAAATTTATTTAAAACGACAGAGTCGATATTAAAATAGAACAACAACTTGAATGGATAAATCCTCTAAAAAAATGCAAATCCCCTACTCGCATTTCGAACTCTTTTATACTTTGATTTAGCTCTTATGTCACAAAAAAACCCACCCGTGGTCGCAAAATTAAAAAGAAGTTCGCAACAAAATATCTTTTTTCCCCTTCCTAACTACAAATGTGTCAGTTCGGTGTTATCTGCCACGTTAACATGGAAAAACAAGCTGTTACCATGTTATTGTCGCTTAAAAATATGCATAGCTAAAAGTGCTTACTTCCTTATGATAAATAGGCAGATACAAGATAAAAAGAAAACTTTGCATTTTTATCAGTCACTTATTTAAAGGGCTTCAAGTGTTATCTATTGAACTTTTCACCGTAGGCCTTGGAATCAGTACATTTACATGATAATGGGGACGGATTTGGCGACTATTTACAGTGTATTCTAAGTGAAACAATTTTATACAAATACATTCGAATTTGTAATTCAATTTATTTTATTTAGTGATATACATGCGTTACAATTTAATGCCTTGAAAATAACACATTTCAAGGAGCTTTAAGGAATTAAATTATTCCAAGTTGAAATTTAAATATATTTAGGGGTTAAAGTAGTTTTATTGGAAAATCCTAGCGTTACGAAGTACGTTTGCATATGATTTTATTTAGTACTAGATATATTCTTATGAATAAAACAAATGAAATAAAATGTTAAGTCATTTATGTTTTAAAAACTATTATACATATTTCAATTAACTCTTCCTAATTGTTAGGAGTCAAATTATAATTCCAATGCAGAATTGCCTTGCGATGCGTTTTTTTTTAATTAAAGATTGATTTTTTCATTACGAAATTCCTTTATTAATTTTAAATATAAAAACAAATGTGTATTGTTGCAATCGTTGTTCTTAACATATTTTTAGAAGAAGAAAGAAAATTTAAAAGTTGCAATTATAATGTGAGAAACAAATTGTCTAAAAAAATTTCTCTATAAAGTTAGAGACACATCGAGAAAAAACTGTCAATATTATAGTAGAACTCCCCAAATAATACGTTGGAGTTCGAAACATTCCAAACATTGAATTAATGCAATTTCTATAAATTATTTAAATATATATTTACACTAGTTTCAATGAATGAATCAAGCTTGCTCATTTGCATTTAAAGTTTACATAAACATTTCATAATCAATCGGTCATGCACCACCCTTATTTTGCCACTTTATCTATCACACTTGGCATATCACAGATACAAAAACACATACCATTGATTACATTGAAAAAAATATCTAAAAGTACAGGGTGTTTATAAAATAACGCTCGCTATTCGGAGTGGTCTGTAGCTTGAATGAATAATCCTTATGCAGCAAAAATTGAGAAACTTACTAATCAAGAAGAAGGAAAAGAATGGAATCATAAAAATAAACTCGTCCTTTGACCAGGGTTCTAAATTAAGAGGCGTAATTGGATGTGTTGGCCGTAATGGGCCATAATTGGCTACACCTCGTAATTTAGAACCCTGGTCAAGGGACAAGTCTCTTTTAGAAGATTCATAATTTTGTAATTCGCCTCGTAGTTTAGAACCCAGAAAGAGTAATTTGGAATTTTTAAATTAGAATTTAGAAGATTTTTTATGATTACATTATTTCCTCCTCTTCTTGATTAGTAAGTGTCTCAATTTTTGTTGCATTTAGATTATTCATTCAAGCTACATACCTCTCCGAAAAGCAAACCTTATTTTATAACCATCCTGTAGTTAAAAATTTCTGTCGCGTTTTCCACCTGTCAACAACTTCCAGGATAAGTTTTAGTAAGATTAAAAATAAAATAACAATTATCATAACTCAGCTGCCAGGGAAAACTGCATCGCGTTATTAAAGTAATTATTTTTGAGGTTGTGTAATAAAAAAATAATTTGAATTTCCAGTCGCATCGCCTAACAGACCCTGTAACCCTAGATAATATAAATTTTTACGTCTACTTTTTTTTGTTAAAGGCTGATGAACCTATGAATGGCCTGGCTTGAGGTCTCTAAATCAGGGGTTCCCAACCTTTTTGCGCCTGCGTACCACTTGACTTTTTGAGAAATTTTGGCTAACCACCTGATTTAAATATTTTACTAAACGTATTACATTTACTCTTCTAAAAGTGTTCAAAGGCTTTTTGAATTAAATTCCTTAGAAAAAAATTCATATTTGATGGTTAAATATTTGTTTATTTATAACAGGTTTTTAATAAAGAAGAAATATTAAAATGGTATTAATTTACAGTTTTATTCTTTACCTATAGGTCTAAAAACATACAATTAAAAAGTAAGTGCAAACTTAGCAAAAATTAACCGTGATACAATTATAATTTTATTGTCTTTAGTGAGAAAATGGTTGTTTGCCTGTGATTAAAATATCAACATTAGTAATGGAACCCTTATCTTCACTCTTATAAGTCCTCTTCAACACTTAATATGCTTCTATGTTTATTTTTTGTATACAAGAGTTCCAGAAAATCCACTCTCACACAAGTAACTCCTAACAAATGGCATAAAAAATAACGGAGCTTGAGGTAGTTCAAAGTGTACTCGGTTTTACATCCAATCCAGAAGTTAAAGATTTCTCTTTAAAAAAATGAACAATATGTTTGCGTGCTCACTGCTCATGCGTATAGAAGATGTTAATAGTATGCAGCGTCATCACACACGCGTACCAGCAGTGGTAAGCGTATTCCTGATTGGGAACCCCTGCTCTAAATCATAGTCACCCCCCCCCCCCCCCTTCTATCTATATTAATCCCGTAGGTGGAAATAATTTTCAAAGCCAAATTACACTGATTTGCATTTTAAATGTTGCTTTTTATTTATTAAAACTCTTTAACAAAATATTTTCTTATTTTAATTCTTAATTCAAATTTATTATTTTTTATCGTCAAATTAACAATTTCTTTTTGTAAATTTCGTAATATTTTGTAATTAATGCAAAATTATTTTTTTATAAATGTATAGAGTAACACTGGTTTTAATGTTTTAACGTTGTTAATATTTCCTAATAAAAATGCATTAATCCTGCAATGCATTTTTTTTTCATCCCGAAAATATATATTGTATCTTTAACACTCATACATTATGGGGAAAATACTGAAAAAAAATTAACTGCATTGGAATTTAAATAATTTCAATTTTTAAAATTTTTGCCTTTTGGCAAAAACCAACTACAAAATTCTAATTTTGACAAGAATGACTAGAAAACTACTAAATATATTTTAAAATAACCCTCTTGAACTATAATTATTTTTTCAAAACAATTTATTTGTATTTAGTACTAATATTATTATACTTTGAATACTGCCAAAGACGTAATTTCACAACAGTTAATAACTTCACTCTTTAATTTTGAATACATTTTTACTACTATCATCCATGAGGGTTATTAGTAACTAAAACTTCAAAATGGAATGTAATAAATGAAGAAAAAAAACATTTGTCGAGAGGGAGCTCTACTTGATTAGAATAACGCGGATTATGTTACTTGTTGCCATATGGCAGCATTATGCTTTAGAGGGTAAACATTTTTGATGCGCATTGAATTAATTACCAAGTAATTTGATAAAGTACCCCCATCCCCCTAAAACGTAATCTAATAATTTCAACAAAAACAAACGCCTTCAAACTCCAGACACTCTTTGATTAAAACGTTAAATCTCATATTTTAACTGTCTGATTTAGTTTAGCACAATTTTAAGTACATCATCAATCCGAATAGAATGGCAATTTATAAGAGTCTAGACTTGTAATCCCCAAACTTGAAATCAAATGCCGAGACTGACGTTTCATTAAGTTTCATAGAATCTACACTAGGGTTCAATGTCTGTGATTTACTAGAAGAAAACACTGATGTTTCGTCCATCTAGGATTGTATTTATAAACCATTCATTACAGAAATCCCATAAGTGTAACGGGATCGACAATAGATGATTGCGGAGTTCTGAAATGAAATATTCAAATCCCGCGGATTCGTAAATTTCAACGAAGTAAGATTCCGCTTGGGAAAGTATTCGAAGTGTTTTCAGAAACCTTATAAGTGCAATGTTGTGACAATCGACGATGGCGGGTTTCTGAAATGAAATATTCAAATTACGTGGATTTTGGATATTTCGTCGAATTAAGGTTCTTGATTTAGAAAGTTTACGGAACACACGAGTAATTCGATTTTTCTTTCTTAGTAATAAGTTTTAATTCCATACTTTATGGAATTCGCATTTAACAGATCTGTTAGTCCAAAGTTTGGCAAGGATTGTTTGAATAAATCAGTAACAAATTTAAAATAAGTTTGCTATCTCTCATTAAGGATATTAGTTTATTAAAAAAAGACTTTTAAGATTAAGTCTCTAAAATTTCTAAAGTAGTTTTTTTGCCAAATATTTAGTTTAGTATTAGGTGTACAAACTACTGCTAAATTATTAATTAAATATAGTTTATATTAGTTCGAGAAAAGAAACTAGTGTGTCAGAAACTTGAGCCTTAAAACTAGTCGGCACATTTACTGTACAAGAACTCAAAACTAGTACATTTACTTTACAAGATCACAAAACCTGTACATTTTCTTTACAAGAACACACTAGTTTTAAATAAAGCATTTTTATTGTATAGTTGAAACAATATGAAAAATATTTAGTATTAATTTTAAATTCAAAAACATAAAATAACTTATTAACAGATTAATCTAATTTTTTGTACAAGATTCATGTAACTTGATAAAATTACACTCTATGCCAACCTAACTTGGGTAAAAACAAAGAGTAAAAAGGGAGAGGGAAAAGCGTGATTGGTCCATTACTGGAAAACTCTTGTAAGGTTAAATTTACATACAAAATTATTTGAATACAATTTGACAAAATACACTTTTCACTCTGATAAAATTGCCAAAATTTCTCAAATAATATTGAAATCTGTTAGAACTCAACAAAATTAATGTTTTAAACATGTTTCCTGGATGTATTCACAAATAATTTATGGACTTCTTTACATCCACGTAAGGATCTTCTCCATAGCATATTTCTATTTACCCAACTTAGGTTGGCAAGGAGTGTAGTTAGGTATTTTTAACTACTTAACTGTTTTATGCGAGTTAAAGTTTCAATAACTATAATATCAAATGTAAATAAAAGTTTGAACTTATAACCAGGCAAAATGTTCCTTAATCACTTCGAAACAGTTTATGCAAAAAACATTAAATGGATTAAAAAAGATAAATTGATAAATAAAAGAGCCCATTCATCAACTTATATTCTTCATTAAAACAATTTTATAATTTCATTTAAACCATAAACAGTCTGGAAAACTTTCCAAAGAAATAAACCTTCGTTAAAACATTTGAAGTTGTTTCCAAGTGAAACTTTATTAATAAAGAGAAAACGCAATAATTATTCGCCAGACCGTATAAATACCTTTCCTTTCGATATTATTTTAAGTAGTAGTTTCGTTTTAACTTTATTGCTACGTTATTCTTTTGGGATCAAATTAAAGTATCCGCCCCGAGAAATAAGATGTTAGGGGCTTCCTCTCCCAGACGTCTGTGTAAAATTGGTGTCTAGACATCTTTGTTTCGAGAAAAGGTGTGTTATATACGGTATGTATAGGTAAGAAGAAGATGTGGATGACGCCGGGCAAAGGACGATACAGAAACCGTGTATAACAAGAGAAGCATTCGATCGCTTTGTAGTGAGCCCAAACAAACTTTCTTGGCTAAGATTTAGTTTTATAGTTAAACGCAGAGTTCGCTTGCACGGAAGTCACGACCACGGGCGGAGCTATAAAATGCGTGGAGCAATCGTGTGAAGACAAAAATAAAATGGCTGAAATTTTCTCTTCATCTGATTGTTCTGAGCGTTAATTGCGTTTAATAGTTAGTTAGGGGAAAGATTTAATCTCTAAAACACACAATTTTTGTGTTATAAATGCAACAAAAAAAAAAGGCCGTGTCACTTATTTGTAGTTAACAGATTATTTTAACATTGTTTTTAATGCAAAATGCCTTTAAAATTAACTATTAAAAAACTTCTTTAAAAGTTTGAAAAAAAATTAAATATTCTTTTATGAATTCTAATATCGTATGAAACTCATCCAACCTCATTTTTTATCGACATAAATGACTGAAACCTGTTATCAAAGGCTGAAAACTTATATTTGTATCTTCTTCTATCGGAATATGTCAATTTTGGTACTAATTACTTGTTAATTGTTTGTGGGTAGGTTTTAAAAAATGTCACCAAATGGGTAGGCCAAGTCGCAAGAGTTAAAGAATAAAGTGGCACGTTTTTACATTAAACTAACGTCGAGTAAGCGGTTTGCTTAGGCTTATCAAAGTTACTTGGCGACTTTATGTGGGCTTCATTTTATTTCACGCCAAGCAGCTCTATATTCTTTCCAACTGTATGGGCTATCTTACAGTTTCACACATTTTTTTTCTCTTATACAGTCTTATCAAGGCCGGCGAGACGGTATTGTTAATTTCAGGTTTTTATGTAAAGATAGTTAAGAACTTTTTTCCCCTTCGTCTCTTCCTTAATTTCGAAAAGAAAAGATTTTGTGACGCTGGTGTTTTACAAAAGTATTAATTTGTCTGGGTTTTAGTTTTTAATGGAGGACAGGTTTGAAAAGGGTTTTTTTTTTTGTAATGTCGTATGGGGTAAAGGAAGTTTTTTTTATTTATAAATTAATAGTTACATGCACTTGTGTGACAAGTAGTTATTGAATGGTATTTGAATGACATGATATTTCTATCTACATGAGCGCAACACAATGAAAGTCTAGAAAAAAACTTAATAGAATTTTAATGTCACATCGTATTGCAAAAACGGCTAAAATACAACCTATCTATCTATGTCTCTTATATGATTGGTAAGATTGAATTTTCAGAGTACTAGAGCTACTCGAGGGCTACTAGCGATTGGCGCATCTACAGTCAAGTGACTAACCGACACCTGACGGCACACCACGCAATTTTAAGTGCCACGTCGTAAAATAAAAATATCTAAATTTAATATTCTACTATTAATACACTTTGTAAACTTTATTTAAGCCATGTGTAATGTTGGAAAAAATTTTTGTCACTATCGAGGTTAAAACATCTGCATGTACACAAAAATTGTGTTCTTAATAAAAAACATGTACTACCTAAAATCAATTTTTTTAATAATATTTATAAATAACTTTTTTAAAGTAGCATTTAAGGGGTATTGGGCGCGCTGGACTGGGGGTCTCCAAACTCAAGTGCCTCAGTGTTAATCCAATAGTGAAAAATATATTTTCTTTGCCATATTTCTCCGGCTGTATTGAATATTTTTCAAACGGATTTTTTATGTAATAAATGTAGCTGACTTACTGGTCCCGACAAACCCCAATGTTTAAAACAGGTGAGAACATTTTTTTTTAAATTTTCAATAAATGATTTTACAAAAAGTATTCGAAGCAATTTAAAACAGTGAAATCGTAGAAACCTGTAAGTTACCTAAAATTATTATTAAAGAAAAACAGCTTGCAAATTTTTTTTTATTGCAGCCGGAGAAATGTGGCAGAGAAAATAGATTTTTTTTCCATTGGATTAACATTTAGGCATTTGAGTTTGGAGACCCCCGGAACAGCGTGCCCATTTCCTCTTAAGTTTACCTTATGCCTTTCAATAAACTCATTATTAGTTTACAAACGTATGCAACTAACCTGAAAACACAAGTGAACACTGCTTCCGATAGTTTATTCATTTATAGCCCCGTTTTAAATTAATGGGAATGTGTACATTTCATTTAGTTAGAAATTTGCATTCATGCATCGTTTATAACGTTTAGCGATAACAAATTACATAAATATTTAATAAATAAATTTGTTTAAAGTATATGCGATGTTTGATAAATAACCGTCAAAGTAATTAATAATCTAAATTTAATATTTCTTATTTTCAAAATGTCGTTTGATAGTCTTTTTTATATTCCTTTATGTTTTCAGTTTTATTTTACTGTGATTAAGTCGAAGCTTTATTTCTATTTGTGATATTTTTTCTGTAATTATTAATTAATGTTTTTTCTGGTAAAATGATATTGAGCTCATTTGTGATATTTCTATTGAACTAACAAATCTAATTTAATAAAGTTTTAAAATTCAAAGGTTTAATTGCTTAAAACTCTTAAACTTAAAGTGATTGGCAAATTGGAAAATGGAATTTACATTTATCTATAAAAGCTAATATCTGATGTATTTTGTAACAAAAAAAATCATATTATATAGAACTGAAATTAATACAGACTGCTATATAGGACAGACGGAAAATATACAGACAAACGGGCAAAATGTAAACCCTGGTATCTGGTGTCATACCTTTCGAACGAAAAAAGAACTTATAATATTGGATAATTGAAGCGGAATTTGGAGGAAGGGGTACACTTTTCAGAAGAACAGATATCTCCAAAATGGCAATTCCTACTTTCCTTTTTCTAATTCTTTGGATTGAAAAGAAGGAAAGTTGCCTAAAAATTATCTTGGTTACATAGATTCAATACTTCTTTAGTAGAATTGACGATATATGCTCCATTAGGTCTCTATGTAAGACAAATACACGCCAATCAGTCAGTTCTAAATATTTAGGACCATAAAGAATACGAATCAAATTGAATCGCCAACAACAAAAGAGAACCTTGTCCCTAGTAGAATTTCCACACACGCTGTTTTCTTTCATCATTTCAATGACATTAAAACCTTTATGGAAATCTTTCTTAGGACTTGAACCATTTTATATTTGGCTATTTAAATTATTAAAAGTGAATAGGATGAGTAGCGTGACAATCAATGGCACTTTTTAGCCTTCGCATTTTGATTGATAGGGCCCACTTTTAAACTCCTCGATTTGATTGATCATTTTATTTTTATTGGGGTTTGATTGATCGCCGTTTTCAACTACACTTCCGAAAATAATTTCCTGGTTTTGATAAAAAAAAAATATGCAAACCTAGAAATGATTTTTTGTTGCCTTGCATGAAGTATGAGGTAATGAAAGTATTACAATGGGGCTACTGGAAATCCGAAATGAAAATTTTGTGTTTGTGACACGCAAAACTTGGTGTTGATTCTGAAAAAGTTTTTCTGAACACTGTGTAGGTCCGTCTCTCAATCCGTCTTTAAATTAGCTATCTATAGTAATATCAGGCAACATTCACTCTCTCTCTCTAATGGGGCATAGCAACATTGGCGGTCAAGCCTTTGCAGACTCGGCATATTTCCCAGAACTGAGAGCCATTTTTATGCGGCACCATCTAGGCACCATCTCGCTACCAATTTTGACGCACAGATTACATTGAATCTGAGCTCTCTGTGGATGTTAAAGTATGCCGAGATTAGGCAACATCCATTACTATGGTAGTCAGTTTGTGGCTGGTGTTTTTTCAAACCAAAATTTTATTATTGTCCCATAAACCCAATTGACGTATTAAATAAAGCACCTCATTTTTATAAATGTTATGTAAAATTGAAGACAGACTCTTTCAGTTGTAATCACATCGTCATCTTGAAGGACTGTTTGTAGCACGTTTATGGAAAAAATTTGTATTTAAGTTTTGCTCCAATTTATGTGTTAAATACCTTTAACTATGTCTTTTTCGTAAATAAGAGTTAATGATTGGTTTTTAGTTTCAATGACATGATACATAACTATCAATTTCATAAAACGTTTAACTAGAACTAAACTCCTCGTACCAACAACTTTTGGAGAGCTTTAGACTCCACGTTACCACCTCCCGCTTTTAAAAAAAAAATTATCCCATTGTTTAGTTCCCAACCTTACTTGATTCGATTTTATCTAGACTCTGCAAACCTTACCCTATCCGATATTTGAAAAACGGGGTGCCTTGGAACGAAAGCGTAACCAAAAAGCCAGCGAACCTCTTCTCAGGAGTCGTCACCTCGTCACTTGACTGTGGTTTTTAAATTACGACTCCCGTCGCCAATTTATAGGTCTAATGCGAAAATATTTCAAACCAACCTAATTATCCCAACCACCCAACCTCTAAAAAGCTTTTTACCCACAGAAACAAAACTAAACAAATGACCGATATGCGCTCGAATGTCTAAGCAACAAAATCTCTTTATCACTTTCTTGTCTTCTCAGAAGACAGATTATGACTTGATTTGCCTTTACCTTTTCTTAGACAACTGCCAGCTCAATCACAAATTAACCATCCAAATCATCTCTCGACATCTAAAAATTTCCATTTCTCCCTAGCCCGAGGGAAAATACAAACATCTACCATCTGATGACCGTTGGATGATTTGGCGGTTAGTTATCCAGTAACCGCCGCGCCGGGCGTACGTCGAAAAATAGAGTAGTTATACAAAAACCGACCTTAAGTTTGCAGCAGAGAAATGTACTACGCGGAGGAAACTGCGTAATCAACGCTGCTGGCACCGAAATTTCACCTGCTCTGATTGGTTGCTCCTTTGACCCTGATATTCGTGCGCCCTTTTACGTCAAAATCGAAGGAAAAAATAATTAAAATTACGCTCTAACTGAAGCTAAACTAATAAAAAATAATAAATTTATACCTTGAAATAACAAATAAAATTGTTTATTGAGTGTGAAACACCTTTTTTATTCGATTCTCGCAATTGGAAATGAGAACTATTTACCCTTTTTCCCGTATAACATTTGTATACTGCAAACTTAATGTCGGTTTTACTGTAGAAAGAAAAATTCATGATTTTCTCTGACTGCTTATTTACACATTACATCTTTAATCCTCTAATGCATACTGTTTCCATATGGCAACAAGTAACACATAATCCACTTTATTCTATTAAAGTGGAGATTCCTCTCGACAAATTTGCGTTTTTTTTTTCATTTATTGCTTTCCATTTTGAAATTTTAGTTATTAATAATCCTCATAGATGACAGTAGTAAAAGTGTATTCAAATAACGTCTTTGGCAGTATTGAAAGTATAATAATATTAGTTCTAAATACAAATAAATTGTTTTGAAAAAATAATTATAGTTCAAGAAAGTAATTTAAAAAAAATAGTTTGTAGTTTTCTAATCATTCTTATCAAAATTAGAATTTTGTAGTTGGGTTTTGCCTGACAAAAATTTTAGAAATTGAAATTACATAGAATCCAATGCAGTTAAAAAAATTTCAGTATTTTTGCCACATTGTACGAGTTTTAAAGATACAAACATATTATTTGGGATGAAAAAAAATCATTCATTACAGGGTTAATGTAGCCTGACCAGATTTGTTACAGTGATTAACTTTTACACTAGGAATTAACCAATTAAATGTCATATCGTATCTGTGTAATTTATTATGTATGCAAAAAATGTCAGACGTATTTTATTTCCTTTGTTTTTGATTGAAAATAAAAATTAGGACAATAAAACGGGTACTATTTGCAATGGTTTAATCAGATAGTTGAATAACAAACTAAACTGCTGTGCGAAATGTGCAGCATACGTCTGGTCACACTGCTTTAATACCATTTTGATATTAGTTTACCTTGTTGAATTCTTTAAAACCGCTCTCAATGTAACTACGTAGTTTATCTTTTCCTTAAAGAACCATATTTTACTCAGCAATTATTATATTCTAATGCCTTATTCTTGCCAATTTAAATTCGCTAAGGCTCAGCCTAATCATATTACAAGTCGTTTACCAATAACCATTAAACAAAGATTAAGATGGTGACTGTTCTAAATCGCTGACTGTATAGTTAGTATTTAAATACGATATAAATGGTTTCAGACCCATTTAAACGGTCATAGTATCATATTTATATCGTTAAATACCTTATCTATTCAGGGTGAAGTAGTTAAGTGAAGAGTAGGCGCATGGAATATTAATTATAGATTTTCCCATTTAAAAAAGGCATTAAGAAAATCTATATTTTATCTTTCAATAAGTATTATCTTAATTTTATTAATTTGTAATTCTTTAAGTAGATATAAAAGCTTATGGTCCATAAACATAATAGATTGCTTTAACTATTTTTGCTTTTATTGCATACATAAAGATATAATTAAATGCTATGTTAGAGTAATATTCGATTTAGATGATTATATGCCTAATTTATTATATTTAATATTTTTTAACTGTATAAAACCAATTGTTATTCACGCAACGTTTACCGTGATTTTATAAGCGTGACCTTTAAAGTTTAAAAATGTGTAGGCTTATCCAATTTACTTTTTTTCCCTATATAGGCAGTAAAAATAAACAGGAAAAGTGAAAATAAATTAGGTTTGTTTATACATTTGATTGTACGTTTATAACTTGGTGCTTGCCAAAACAAAATAAATAAGTCTTCTCATTCAATGCATTCAAACGTATTACAATAAATACTAATTGCAATTTACAAGCATTACCATTAGAAACACATATTTTTTTAAGTTGAAATCGAGAAAATCGTTAACTTGCCATATGAAGAGTACAGGGGAAAAAACGCTTGATTTCGTATAGAACTTTCCTCAGCAGGCCACTTTGGCGATGATAGAGAGTAATCGCCTAAACTGGTGTAAGGAAACCAGTTTCTAACTACCGAGATTCACGCGATGCACGAATGCGACACTTGAACCAAGCGATGAAGAAAGAGAGAAACCGGTTTTTCTGTCGCCAATGTCCACCAAGTACGCAATTACATAGCAGACACAATTACGGGAAGACTCCTAATAAATCAAGCGGGTCTTCCCCTGTACTCTTCATATTATTATTGACATTATCATCATGACATTCAACATCATATGGAAGGGCCATTCGATAACGAAAAGTTCGAAATTAGTTAATTTTTACATTTTTGTATAAAAATTATTCGAGTTAGGTTAAGTAGGAGCACACTATTAATTCTGGATAAATAAAGAACCAAAAGCCCATATGTAGCGCTAGTGCGAACTTTATTCAATCAATACCAAAACCTTTTTCCCCTCACAAAACACTTCCTGAAAACCTTACTTCCGGATAGGGAAAAATAAAATCCTTTTCGAAAACACTCTAATCCAAGCATTCTCTATTTTTATACAAACGTAAGAAACATTTCCAAAACATTCAAAGAGCAAAGCAAACTTTATTTCAAAAGCGATAAAATAAAAGAAAAAAATACGCCAAATAAAGCGATAGCCTGCCAAACCTTGGCGGTGCAGCGCCCCCAGACTAGTGTTAGATTGTTAACTAAAATTAATCAATATTATTCTCTGTGATGTAGCAAATGATTGCTATAAAGTATTGATTATTATTGTAACATATGTTAGGGCAAGTCGTGTAAGCACTGTTGGTATCATCCGAGAACCAGACTGTAATATATAAAATAATATTATAAAATCATAATCCGTACTTAATAAATAACCAAAATACTGGATCTTAGATCTAGAGATATCACTCAGGTTTTGCTGATATCCTGGTGGGATAGTATTTATCGAAACCTAAATCATATTTATAATTCCGAAATTCGGTTATAATTTGGAATATTTGGTTACAGTAGAAAAAAGATAGAAAATTGAATATTTCGAGAAAAATGTAATTTTCAAAAGAGTTTGCGAAACATACATAGTTAATAATGTCTAAAAATAATAGAGTACCGTTTCTTTCCCAAACCAACAAACTTCCGTTAAAGTATGATATTAGTAAGCATTACATTACAATCAATATCTACAATAAAAATTATATTAAAACAAACATTATCAATTTTAATACAATCTTTCCCTATCTACCCCATTACGTAACTCACAGAACCACCTTAAAATACTCCACAAAACTACCACAATTCAAACCCGATTTGCCAATGTAGAGATAGAGCGCCAAGGTTTAGTAACCCCGCACCCGCTCCAAACTCAGACAGTCGGGGGGGATGAAATCAGACGGTCAAAGCCGCCCGGCGAGACACTCCTCAAACGCAAAAAAAGATACTTTGTTTATACCTGGTCACGTGACTGTCTCATTTTGTAGCTTGGCGCGTCTTGGTTATGCAATAAGGCGCCAAAAGCGATAAACAAGCCAATGTGGCGTCTCATTTTGTAGTTTGGCAGTGTGATGTGGAGCCAAGAGCGAGAAATCAGCCAATGTGGAGAGAGGAAGGAAAAGGTTTCCTTGGTGAAAGGGAATGGATGTAGTGGTGTTGTAAGATTGTAAATGACATTTATTTTATATTGTATAAAATGAGTTCAAAAACTAATTTAAAATTACATCTTTGAGATAAAGAAAAGGTTTTAAAGATGGGAACCAGGCACAAAAAAAAACTTTATTTATTAGTTTGTAAATTAAGAGTATATTTTAGAAATTACGAAGCTATTTTTTTTTTAAATCCGAGATGTAGGAAAAGATGTTTGTTTTTGTTTTAGAAGAAAGAGAGGGGAATATATGTTTAAGGTTGTTTTGATAAATAACTCTTTTATCCTTTCAAAATCGATTTTAACAGTGGAACTCAAAAACGGATATTTTGAAGGGGATTGTGGATGTGTGAGTTTTACGTTCTTTGAGTTCTAAAAATTGCTAATGCTATTAACGGCATTTTTTAATATTGCTTTGATGTATAATGTATAAATACAGTTGATTATAATTTTTATTATTATTATTTTTATTTGTATTTTTTTTTAATTTTTCAGAATATTTTATTATTCGTTATTGTTATCATTAACGTTATTATTAATCTTATGATTATTATTATGATTATGACTAAAGAGTCATCGTGTCTCATTGTATAAATTTTTGTTTTACTTCAATTCTTTTCAATATAATTGTGTTTTTTTTTTCAATTTTTTTCGATATGCCAGAAAAATGAGCACAATTTCTGAAAAGCTCTGAACATAACAAAAAAAAATAAAATATCGATTTTAGGAAATCCATCAACTCATTTTTCACATCAAGTTAAATCTTGATTAAAAAATATCTAAATAATTTCATATAATTGTTTCGGTCGTAAATGTCGGCGTGTTTTTTACTGATATCACTTGGTAACAGCTAATTATAATAATAATTTTGGCCTATATTCTTCATTAACAGTTACATACTCTCGCTCCTAATTCAAAATTCACGGTGTTGTCCTTTAAATGGTAACAATGCATGCATGAGGTACAATGAATTAGTTAAGATCATATTATTTTTAAATACTATCATTTGTTAATTTAGAAAACAGGGCATTGTGCCCTAAATATTAATTTAAATATAATTATAATAGCAAAAAAAAATTGTTTATGTCTTGTCACCCCATTCATTTAGTAACAACACGCTTTTTGCACACATATATTACTTTTAACTATTACCTTGATATTATGAAACTATATTATTAATGTCTTATCACTCATTTTATTTAACGACAACACGCATTTTGGTGTCCAATTTTTATTTTTAATTATTACTGTGATGCGCGTGTGTTGTATTAATTTTTATGTCTTGTCCACCCCATTAATTTATAAACAATTAAAAACTTAATTCCCCGGCGCAACAGCCCATTACTGGGCCAAGGCCTGCCGTGCCCATTTCAGCTTTCGTGACCTAGGGCTCTGGGGTGCTAGGCATGTCCCGGTAAGGTTGTCAGTCTCAAGCAAAACCCCCAGTGCTTAGTTCCCAAGCATACTTGGTACCCAGTTTATCGAATCACTCAAGGGATGAAAGGATGGGTCAACCTCGCCCAATCCGGGATTCGATCCCCGGACCTGTGGCGTGTCAATGCTAAGCACTACTACTAAAGCCACTGGGCCTCTATACACAATTAACTCACTGTAAAAAAAAAGGGAATATCGTTATTATACTGTTAAGAAAATCAACGTGGTAATTCATAGGGGGTTTCTATATTAATAGACTACATTATTATTTTAACCCTTTCAGTCCCAGTGATGCTATTTGGCATCATCACCTTCAATATTTTTTTCAAAATTTTTATGTCCGTCATGACATCCAAACACACATCATTCGATTCTTCACACTTTGTTCTATCAGACAATATTTTACATTAATCTGAATAGAAGTCAGAACTACTATTTTTTTTTTATTTAGAAAATAGTCAACAAGCGTTTCTCCTGATTTTTGATCAGTTCACTTCAGTTTCACATATTTAAAACACAATTTAAACTATTTCGGTTAAAATAATTGCTAATTTTTTTTTAATAATATGGTCAGATACCTTAAAAAAAAAACTCGAAGTGTTTTTAGGTAATATATATTTTTTTATTTTGTTGTTTTCCACAGTTAAAAAATGTTGGCATTGTTTCAAAAACCATATAAAAAATTTAAATGAATTTTTTTTCTTATGAAATTCGTATATTTGACGTAAAATAAGCTTATTTTGTGAATATCAGATGTTTCTGTAGTGTAGTAAATTTTTGGGACTGAAAGGGTTAAACTACCACCATGATATGAGAAAACTATATTATTAATGTTCTGTCACCCCATTCATTTAATAACAACACGCTCTTTGCGCCCAATTATTATTATTAATTATCCACATGATATGCGTATACTCTATTAATTGTTATTGTTTCATAACCCTAATTAATTTACTTAAAACTGACTCACTGTAAAAGATGATGTTATTACTGTGGAGAAAATCACTATTGCAATTCATTGTGGCTTTCTATTTCAGTTAGCCAAATTGTTATTTTAAACTACTCATAATGATATGCGAAAACTAATATTTATGACTTGTCACCCCATTCATTTAATAACAACACGCTTTTTGTTTCCAGTAATTATTTTTAACTATCGCCATGATATGCGTAAACTGTATTAATTGTCTTGTCCTAAACTGTCTAGTCACACCATTAATTTATTTAAAACTAACTCAATGTAAAAGTTATTACTGGAGAGAAAATCAACATTGAAAAATATATTTAAGGAGCAGCAATATATCAAAATACATTGTTTACGATGGCTAACTACTTTTCTAACCACACAATTTAGGATTAGTTAAATTTGAAAGTGACATCGTTTAATAATGATAGGACGTTTTAGTTTTCTACGTAAGCTATGACTAATAGTTTACTTTGAAAATCTTTTCTATTAAGACCAAAGTACATGTAACCAATAATGGTACATTTGTTACTTTTATGACGTCCCATTTGAAGTAATTTATGAAGTGTTTTGACTTGGACACGTTATTCGGATGAAGAAGAACTTGAAAATAATGGTTTATTTATAATAAGAGAGAAAGGAAGTTAAATTGTTAGGAATATAGATCATTTATCTTTCCCAAGCTATAGACAATTTACGCTAAAGAGACCGAGACAATTAATAATTTCCAACAAAAATCAAAAGACTTTGAAACAGTTTATCCATTTGTAACAGGACCCCTAGAAAAAGTTTACAAACTTGTTTCGGAAATATTTTTTAAATATTTTAGTACAAAATTATTTTATGTAACCTAAACTCACATAGCGTTATGAATATATAGACACTTGCGTTAAGAGGAAAGGTCAGATCCATAGACTAAATGGGTGTTTGAATGTACTCTATTTATTGCTTCGACATTTAAGACAAATCCAATGTTATTGCCAAATAAGACAAGAAAAATAATTTAAAATGAGCAGAGTAATTTAAAATAAGCATAATAAATTATAAAATATAATAATAAAATAATAAAATTTAAATTAATAATAAATGAAGAGAATAAAAGTATGATAATTAATTAAATATAATGATATAATAACAAAATTTAAAGTAACAATGAAAAAGAATGAAAGTATAATAATGTAATAACAAATATAAAAACATAGATAAAATCGTAAATAAAAAAGCATGATAATTATATTTAAAAAATAATAACTATCGCCAAAGGATTTGGAGAGCGTCGGCAAGTACACACAAACAAGTGCCACCACATGCATTAGTTTTGAAATCCTAAGTTCTCTTAAAGTATTACTTTATAATGTAAGCATTTTTTTTTCATCGTGTATGACTATCGCAATAACAGCAAAACAAATTTAAAAGACACATACCAGCTCGCTTTATTATTATTTAAAGTTACCATAATTATAGACAATTGGCGACACCGTTTTAAAATTCTATTAATTAGTTGAAAACCTAAAGTCTCCTGACCAGGACACGCCCTAGGCTTATCCTATGCTAGAATTTCTCGATTTTCGAGATTCTAAGCAACCCGAATTTGTTCCTGGACTTCTTGGAGACTTTTGGTTTCATGGACCATCTGGGATTACTAACAACAACATTAGTACCGAAATAGATTGCAATTTTCATACGAGTGGGAGAAAAAAAAAGTTGCAAAAGCAATATTTCGTCAAATTTCATACGTGTGCATCCTTAAAACAGACGAGCGATTTTAACTCAGTCCGAGTTAATTTTTAATCCTTTCTGTGTGGGGTTGGGGAGCCCAGTCGGTTAAGCACTCGCTTAGCATGCGGAAGGTCCCAGGTTCGGGTCCGGGCATCGCCAAAATAGCTGCCGACCTATAAACGGTCCGTGCAGCCAAAAATGTCCAACGAATAATACCCCGTGTAAGGGAGTGCACGTTAAATATCCTTCAAAGTCCTAACGCTGCGTACGATGTCGCCCTTAACGGTTGCGTTGGGTGCCTATTCAGGTGTGGCTCGTCACCTGACTGTGGTTCTAAAATACGACGCCCGTCGCCAATAGCCCTCGTGTAGCTCTAGTGCGACGATAATTCAAACCAAACCAAACCTTTCTGTGTCGAAAATGCATTTCCCTTATAGGAGTGGATTTCACTCTTTTGTTTTCTTAAACCTCCAACAATCTTAACAACAAACGAGCAATTTTAAGGCGATTTAGGGTGATTACTAGAGATTTAGGAGTTAACTTTCACCAATTTCCAGTGTCGAAAATGCACTTCTCCTATAGGAGTGGATTTCACTTTTTTTTAAAGAGTGTAGTGTGCAAAAATGCGTAAGTTGTAAAAACCAATAATTCGGCAGGTATTATGTTTTCAAAACTAATGCTGTCGGTCTATGGGATTGGTCATCCCTCTTCACACTGCTCATTACATTTCATGGCACAAAGAAGGAGTGGTAACAAAGTAATTTCCAGCAAAAAACCACAAGACTTTGAAACAAATTAGCCATTTGCACAAGAACAAAATTCAGAAGGATGTTTTTTTTTCTTCCCTCTTTATCCTTTTGGCACGCACGCAGTCATGTGGCGAGACATGTTTGCGTCCCGCAACTGTTACATCAAGCTGCAATTAATTTCCGATCACCGCTGTGCCCGGCAATTAAGCACTCCAGGGCCCAGCCTGGTCACAGGAACCTTGCTGGCCAGAGGACATTCTTCGCCCAGCTAAGCCAACCCTTCAAGGACATGTTAATGCAGAAATTATTTTTCTTTTGTTCCCATGGAAGACTCGCGCTTGAATTAGTTTAATAAAGCTTTTGCTTCGGAGTCTTTAAAAGCAGGATGGTATCTTTCAAAGTCTGCTTTCACAGTTAGCTTCCAGTATATTTTCGGTGAACTTACAGATATAGCTGTCTTAGGGTTTCCCTAAAAGTAGTCATCGAAAGGCTTATTTCACTTATACCACATACTATAATCATAAATATTTGCATAAATTTTAACACCCTTAATTTTATTTTAACTATTATAGGTATGGGCACTCTTGTACGAGACACGGGATTTGCTGGCCAGAGAACATTTTCGCCAGCAAAGCCAACCCTGGACATGTTTATGCAGAGATTATTTTTCTTTTGTTCCCATGGAAGACTCTGGCTTGAATTAGTTTAATAAAGCTTTTGCTTCGGAATCTTTGAAAGCAGGATGATTGTTTTCAAAATCTGCTTTCACAGTTAGCGTCCAGTATATTTTCGGTGAACTTACAGATAGAGCTGTTGAGTCGTACTTAATTAAGGGTTTTCCCCTAAAAGTAGTCATCGAAATGTTTATTTCACTTATACCACATACTATAATCATAAATGTTTGTATAAAGTATTAATACCCTTAATTTTATTTTAACTAGTATAGGTGTGGACACTCCTGCACGAGTCATGGAATTTGCTGGCCAGAGGACATTCTTCGCCCAGCTAAGCCAACCCTTCAAGGACATGTTTATGCAGAAATTATTTTTCTTTTGTTCCCATGGAAGACTCTGACTTGAATTAGTTTAATAAAGCTTTTGCTTCGGAGTCTCTGAAAGCAGGATAATTTCTTTCAAAGTCTGCTTTCACAGTTAGCTTCCAGTATATTTTCGGTAAACTTACAGATAGAGCTGTCTTTGGGTTTTCCTAAAAGCAGTCATCGAAATGCTTATTTCAATTATACCACATACTTTAACAATAAATGTTTACATAAAGTATTGATACCCTTGATTTTATTTCAACTAGTGTAGATGGGCACTCTCGTACGAGTCATGGAATTTGCTGGGCAGGACATTCTTCGCCAGCAAATCCAACCCTTCAAGGACAGGACATGTTTAATGTTTATGCAGATTTTTTTTTTTTGGGGGGGGGGGGGGAGGGGCGGGGGGAGTTTCCATGGAATTCTCACTTGAATTAGTTCAGTAAAGCTTTTGGCTTTAGGGTTTGTGAAATAAAATTATAGATACTCAAATAGAAACTAGCGCTCCATTTATATATATCTAGGGTTTCACCTAGATATTTAATTTAATAGAAATATTTATTTCTCTTATATACCAACTACTATAGTCATTTCATGTTTTAGCCTCTAAAGACCCGACTAAAGTCCGACACGTATATTCTTAATATAAACATACTTTTCACACAAATATATGCTAAAAAGTATGTTTTGCAAAGAATTTTGTTTTTAAAAAATGTTTAATTGTAACTTAGGGACACGCCTTAAACTAAAAATACAATTTTTTGTGCTCTAAATGCAACAAAAAAAAGGTCGTACCATTTATTTGTAGTTAACAGTTTATTTTAACATTGTTTTTTGTGCAAAATATCTTTAAAATTAACTACTAAAATAACTTTTTGAAAATTTTGAAAAAATTGCATTAATTTTTTTTGAACAACTAATATCGTATTGACCCTCGCTCAACTTTATTTTTTAATGGAAATAAATGACTCATACCTGTTATGAAGGGTTGGAAACTGATATTTGGATCTTCTATTGGAACATGTCAATTTCGGAACTAATTAACTTGTTAATTGTCTGTGGAGAGGTTTTAAAAAATGTCTCTCCAGGTCGCAAGAGGTTAAAAAGTATTAATAGCTTTGAAAAATTACAAAGTTATCTAAGCGGGTACTCTGTTGCGAGTCAAAGAATTTGCTGACCAGAAGACATTCTTCGCCAGCAAGAAAACCCTTCAAGGGCATGTTTATGCAGAAATTATATTCCTTTTGTTACCATGGACTCTCTTTCATTATTTTAATAAGGCTATTGTGTAATGGGTCAGTGAATTTTTCTTTGAAAGAAATTAGAGGAAGCAAGAATTGGCGACCATTTCGGTAAGCATATACACTGCTCAAAACAATTCGGGGAACGCATATTTTAAACCATTTCATCCTCAATGATTTCATTTGGAATCATTCAGCTTGCTAATTTTTTCTTACTAAGTTGTGCTCGAACTTATTTATCGCTAAATGGAAAAATCATGTCTTTTGAAGAATTAAATAACGTTTTATTAATTAAATAAAATTATGAAAACATGATACAATAAATTCCACTCCCAAATATTTTATGAGATAAATTGACAATAAATTCTTCAAGCATTGCATTCTTAGATGTTTAAAAATTGGTTTTAACTTTTTCTTAACAAATAAAGTTTTGAAAAATTATTCTTATAATTTTTTCAAAAGTTATGGTTCCAATTTTTTACAATTTAATACTTAGTTGAAAATTTAGGATTTTGTTTCCTTGTTCTTTACCATTTAATTCTGTAAGCATACTGAGTCTATTTCACAAATTTTAGATTTTTAGAATAAACAAATAAAAAGTTGGAACTAAACGAGTTAACAAAAGTACGCAAAGTGCTCCCCTTATTGATTTGAGCAGTGTAGCTAGACCGTTAATTAATACTTACTGTTGACTTTCTCTTAAAATTACTCATCGAAAATCTTAATTCACTTATACTACGTACCAAATTCATAAATGTTTGTTACGTAACTGATGAAGAACATTTTTCGTGTTGCCTAAAAATGAACGGATTATAATATTAATTTTTTCAAAATACATTTGATATTCGAAAATAACACACTAAATATACATATTCTTTTTATGTATAAATACTTTTCGTGTCGAAATTTCATCCCTCTTTTTGAAAACAACATTTTTTTCTTTAAGAAGATTATACAAAGTGGTGTCTATTGTTTCAATTAAATACGTTTGAAATGTGCATTTTTGTTTAATAATTGTCATTTTAATTGCATTTTTTTAATTGTAGCAGAAAAAAAGCCCATGCAAGGATTAAATATATTATTTCTGTGTTTATTTTTCATCGGGGTAAGGATGTATAATATCAATTTAGAATTAATGTTTTTAACTAGAGTTTTTTCCATCTTTGCTTTATTATAATGAATAAAGGAAAAGCATCAAGCTAGATTCAATTTAATATTAGCTTATTTATTTTTCCAACACAAAATAAAAAAAGATAAAAAATTCTCAACAAACATTCCTTAACGAACTCTAATACAATCATCTGTAAACAATCTAAGTCGGGTACAAAGCCTTGACACGATGTCGCTTTAAGGTATAGTTGGTTTCCATTTATCGTCCTCATCACTTTACCACCGTATTCTAAATCATACACTCTTGAAACAAACACTCCTAATTTAACTCAGTCTGAGTGGATTTCACTCCTCCAGACTGGAAAATGCACTTCTCCTTTTGGAGTGGATCCTTTGTGTGTTAAACCTCCGACAGGATCACTCCAAACGAGTGATTTTAACTCAGTCTGAGTAAATATGCATGCCTTTACGGTGTCGAAAATGCACTTCTCCAACTGGAGTGGATTTCACTCTTTTGTTTTAAGAGCGTAAAAAACCCGTCGCCAAAAGCCATCTTGTAGTTCTAGTGTAGCGTCAATTCCACCCCAAAACCTTCAAATTTATCAATTGACCACAAAAGAAAAACGTTCAACTGCAATACACCTCATCTGCAAACAATTCTAAAACCCCATACACCCAAACCATTGTTCACCCACCAAATTGTATTTATCCAACGCGGTCTTACAATCTTCTACCTCCAGAACTTCTTATCGAATTAACCAAACGTCAAAAGATTTTAGAACAGCGTCTTAGACTTTCTTAAAAGTTCTAAGTCGGGGTACAAAGCCTTGACACAATGTCGCTTTAAGGTTTAGTTGGTTTCCAGTTATCGTCCTCATCACTTTACCACCGTATTCATAAATCACAAAAACCCGTCGCCAAAAGCCATCTTGTAGTTCTAGAGCGGCGTCAATTCAACCCCAAAACCTTCAAATTTATCAATTGAACACAAAAGAAATAAAACGTTCAACTGTTGTAATTTATGTAAATAAAGTATGGACGAAAATCTTAAAAATGAACCAGTGGCACTAGTTCCCCAAGATGATAATTCTGTTTATAACAAAAACAACATACTTTTATTTCTTACGACTACACACAAGTCAGCAAAAACTCAATTGACAAAATTCCAAACTATTTCTACTAAGAACAAAAATATTAACTGCTATGGGAGAAGTTGTAGCGTTTTTTAAACGAATATCAAAATAAAAATTAATATATAAGAATAATGATCATGAAAAATAATTGAGCGAATTCTTTAACGAACAGCAACAAGTGCAATACATTCATCTGCAAAATCTATGATCTGCAAACAATTCTAAAACCCCATACACCCAAACCATTGTTCACCCACCAAATTCTATTTATCCAACGCGGTCTTAGAATCTTTTACTCCAGAACTTCCTATCGAATTAACCAAACGTCAAAAACTTTTAGAACAGCGTCTTAGACTTTCTTAAAAGTTAAACTCATGCAAAGATGGCGTGGGGGAGATTTGTTAAAGAGATATTTTTAACTTGTTTAACTAAACTGCAGTGAGCTCCAGTTTTGAGGGTGCCAAAACTTATAAATAAGTCCGGGAGATGGTTAGGTTAGGGGAGGACTGAAATAGTTAACGAGCATTTTCTCGGGAATGGTTTCTATTTATAAAGTATTTCCTAAGGGATTATGAATGGCATTTTGTTTTAGGTCGAAATTATATCATTTAAATGTCAAGTTCGTAATCCTCAATAATCTGTCCCAAATGCAGAAAAAAATGAAATATCATTCTTGTTTAAAATAACTCCCATGTACGCATAAAAATATTCTTTTAAAAAACCACTTCTCATATAAGTATTAAGAACATTTGTCTAATTAAAATAAGTATTTACCATTTTAATTTTTACTAATCACTAATTAATAATAACACAGGGATGCAATTTTTCTATGCCTAGGATTTAGAACTGATTTTTGTTATAATTGGGTCCATTCCTAAACATAAAATCAGTTTTTATCTATCGGCTATACTTTCGAGGATGATACTTTTTTTCAAATAAAAATAATCATTTTGGACAGTGTATAAAAAAATTAACCTTATTTCTGTAAAATACTTAATTTTTCGTGATAATATTTTTATAACAGATTATTTTAATGTTTGATTTTATAATTTTTGAAAATATATATATCATGAATACTTACTCACGACTAAGCTTATAAAAATGTTTTAAATTATGTTGTTTCTCTTGTAATAAAAACGTATAACCCCCTTATTATTTTCTCCCTCAGATGGCTTTAACATGCTAACTATATTAACACCTCCAAATGCTAACTATATTTAGGACGCGTTTGTTAAGAAAACTTTAATTAAGAAGAATTTTAATCATATTCGGGTGATAACATGTTACCAATTTTAATATCAGTTAAAACTCATGAACCGTGACATTTAAATTTCTCCATCTCTGTTTATATAGCGTTTAATAAATTTAAAATAACTGACGCGTTAAACAGTTACGTTGCTCAATATTATGATGTTTCTTATTATCAAATAAGAATTTAGTTATAGTTAATTAAGCGATATTTGAATAACAATTTTTATTTCCCCAAGAGAATATTATAATTTTGTAAATAAGCATTATAGCAAAAGATGGGGTAATCCATGTAAAACAAAAATGCTACTGAAAAATAATTAAAAGGCTCAATATTTGACACTATCGAAAAATCAATTGTACCACTACAATATTTATGTAGTGAGGCACTGTTCCCGCATACACTTTATGGCAAAATAAAATTATTTAAAACTTTTAAGATAATAATAATGGAATATTTTTGACGGTTCAAAGGTTTAATTAACATTTCTCTTCATATGTAAAATATATTAATTATTAAAATGTATTTAGTTCAGTGCGTGTAAATGTGAATTATATGTAATAAATATATAAAATTAAAAACAAACTAAAGCAAGAAAGTAAATTGAGACTTCATACGAGTTGTTCAAATAAGTAAAAATTTTGTTTAAGATAAATGATTGTTTGGTAATATAAACGAAGCACCAGAGTTATAAATGTGTTGCTATTGAACTACTGCCAAGTTACGAAGAAATATTTAAATTGTATAATTTAAAATATATAATTTAGTTTGAAATTATATTTTTAAAAAATTACGAATGCACAATAAGATAAATAGAACGCTTGATAATATAAACTTTAAACATTAAAGTTTAAATATAATATGTAACTTAATATGTTTTAGCAATCTTTTTTGTACAAAATTTTAACCTACTGAATTTGAAATCTTTTATTAAATGTTCTAAGACAATTCGTGGTTTTTCATTGAAAAGCGCATGTAAAAAGTTCCATTAATAATTTGTGAATCCATCCAGAAAACATGTTTAAATCATTAATTTCGTTTAAAGTCTACATATTTGAATATTATTTAAGAAAATTTGGCAATTTCATCGGAATGAAAAGTGTATTTTGGTTGAATTGTATTCAGATGATTTTGTATGTAAATATAACCTTACAAAAGTTTCCTACTAACGGACCAATCGCGCTTTTTCCTCTGCCTTTTTACTCATTGTTTTTGCCCAAGTTAGGTTGGAACGGTGTGGTTTTAAAAACTAGAAAACACCCTTGAAATGTGCAAAGATATTCCATTAATTTTGTCAATTTCACTTCAATTTCTACTATAAGCTAAAAAATGAATAGTACATGTATTAGTTTAATTTATTTACGGTAATAATTAACAGCTTTCAGTTATTTTCAACTGATTTTGCACTTTTGATTAATTAATCGCCTTCTAGCATTCGACTGTAAAACCTATTTCCGAAAACAAAAAAAAAAAATATCGTGTATGATACATTTAAGCATAAAAATCGAAATAATACTATTTTAAAGCAATCAATAAGAAAAGTATTTAACAACCTTTAAAAACTCGCCAACCAACGGAAAAAATTACTACTGTCCATTTTAATAAACATAAAAAATACACCAATAAAATTAGATATAAAAAAACTCAACAATGAAGGCGAAAAAACCATTAGAGCCCAACTTTTCAATGTCAGGGTTAATGATAACAAAGAAACGGAACTTCATGAATGTTCCGTTTATCATTTCATGACAATTAGGGGTCGGACACAAACTGCGGATGCTTCAACTATGATTCCAACATTAATTTTGATAGTTTAGGTATAGTCCCTGGTTGTTTTTTAATGCTTAAGGCGGGCTACTGAAATCTTTGTTTGTGATGATTTGTAGCAAGTTAAACTGATTTTAGAATCTTTTTTTGGGGGGTTGGTTTTGGTGATGAGTGAAGGTGATTGTTACGATTTACATCGAATGTTACATTGTGGTTGGGTTATTAATGAATGTTTGCGTTCCGGAAATGAGCGGGTTTTTGACCTTTCCAGTAAAAGAAGAAAAATTTAGAGAGGAAAATATAAGGCAATGGGGTTAGGAAATAGGCAAGGCAATACATTCTCGCCAATTAATTAGCGTAAAATAAAAAAGACTGAAAGTAGTTATGAATTGCAATTTCCAAAATATTATTACAGTTAAATGATGTTGCCAAAACTGTCTAATCTTCAAACAACGCTTTTGCTATTTGGGTAGAGGTTTTTAACCCTTTCAGTCCCAGTGGTGCCATTTGGAATCATCATTTTCAATATTTTTTTCCAAATGTTTATGTCCCGTTATGACATCCAAACACACATCATTTGATTCTTCACACTTTGTTCTATTTAGACAATATTTTACATTTATCTCAATAGAAGTCAGAACTACTATTTTTCTTTTTGTTTAGAAAATAGCTTACAAGCGTTTCTCCTGATTTTTGAAAAGTTAACTTCAGTTCCACATATTTAAAAAACAATTTAAACGATTTCGGTTAAAATAATTACTAAATTTTTTTATAATATGGTCAGATACCTTAAAATCCTTAATTCGAAGTGTTTTAGGTAATATATATATATTTTTTATTTTGTTGTTTTCCTACAGTAAAAAAATTTAGCATCATTTCAAAACCCATATAAAAATTTAAAATGATTTTTCTTATGGAACTCTTATTTTTGACCTAAAATAAGCTTATTTTGTGAATATCAGAGGTTTCTGTAGTGTAGTAAATTTTTGGGACTGAAAGGGTTATTAACTTTCTATTCATAAATTCAATTTGAATATTAGAGTTCTCGAATTGTAGTGGTAAAAATATTTTTGCAATCTAAACGTGTACAACTTTTCGAATAATGTTTTGTCTAAATATTGACAAAATAGCAGTTTCTCGTCACAAATACTTTTAAGTGTTAAGGCTTTCAATGGCAATTTTAATGCTAACCATCCTCCCTCCTCCTCTCACAAATTCGAGATAAAACTTATTTTATCTCTAATATATCAAAATATTAATTGAGGGGAAGAGTGTGTAATTTCAATGGGGATATAGTTTATTGATTGAAGATTTGTTAAAAGAGATTCATTCATTAACGCGTTCACGCCGGGGCAAATATCTACGTTTTTCCGCGTGAGGCGGGACTGTCTTATTACCGTTACGCTTCGTGGAGCTGAAAACACTAAGCGAGTTCGAAAGCGCTTAATACGAGATCACAACTAGTGAAAAAAAATGCAAGGTAGATTATGTGCCTCGAAACAAAGTAAAAAAGTAACGACATATTGTAAACGTTGTAAGGGCCAGCCCGCATTGTGTTTGGAATGTTTTAAAAAGTTGCATCGATACAAATAACTAAATATTATCAATTTAAAATATCGAATGTTTATAATACTCAATATTTTTATATTAATATTAAGGAAAAAATAAAATTAACTTATTCTGTAACGAGTTTTTTTCTAAAAACAAGTGACTTACCTGTGACGCACACCGCCTCACGGAATAGTTAAGTGTGACCCACCGGTGGGTAACGCCACTCCACAGAACAAAGTGCGACCCACCGGTTTATCACACCGGAGTGAACGTGTTAAAGGTAAGATTCTTCCTTTTCAGAAATTGTAAGTATATTTTTAACTTTTTGTAAGTGCTGTTTTTAACGCTTACTAAATGCAAACGAAAAATTTTAAAGCTCATTTTCACCATTCTGTTACTCAACACGTTCTTCTTCCATTAGCATTTACAAAGCTACCAAGACAAGCTTTCATTTTTCATCTGATTCATCCGCCTGTTTCCAAAGAAAAAATTGCAAGACTTTTTCTCAGAACCATTTTCTCGCTATGTCAGGACAAGATGGATGTTAGTCAGTCCTGCTTAATTTGCCGCAGATATTTAAAATGTTTCTTAGTATCAGTTGGAAGCCATGAAGGTTTGAATTAAATGAACATACTTGGCGTGAAAAAAAAGTGAAGCTTTCTAAAAAAGGCCGCCAATTTGAGGTGATAAGGCCAAACAAATCCTGCTGCGAACTCTAAAAAGAACTTCTGTACAAAGCGTCTCATTTTGTTTTGGAATAATTCAGTGGGTTAAAATTCAAAAAAAATACTATTTGTGCACTTATAAATTATGCACTCTCAGAAATGAATACTCAAAAACGGCGAAATTTTCTTAAAATTTGACGATGCCGTTTACTGGCAAATGCTCCGAGTTTTTCTTTCCTCAAAGTGAGGAAATTTGATTCTTCATTTTTATGTGGATTCGAATTTCGTCTAATCTAAAGAAATATTTCGTCATTTTTGAGCATTTGAGTACAGTAATGAGATTCAGTTTCCTCAAAATCAAGATACAGAATCGTCAAATCAAGATCGTTGAAGTGAGGATTCGCATTTACTCAAAAGTCACCTGATAGTTTGGCGAAATACTCCTCAAAATTAACGAAATGAGGCTTGAGGATTAATGAATCGTCAAAAATGAAAGTGTTAATTCTGAGAGTGTGGGACATGATCTTGATTACAACTCAAAAACGACGACTTTATAAATGCCATTAATACCTTCACATCCGGATATAAAATCGCTAACTTTAAACTTAATGGGTAAATGGAAGCGCTGGACCGGGGGTCTCCAAACTCAAGAGTCTCAATTTTAATCCAATGGGGAAAAAACTAATTTCTATGCTACATTTCTCCCGCTGTATATGTATATTTTTACAAACGAATTTTTTGATGTGATGATTGTAGCTGATTGAAAGGACCCGACAATCCCACTTTTTGAAATGGGTTCGACATTTTTTGAATATTTTTACAAACGGTTTTTTTTAATAATAAATGTAGATAACGTACACTTTCTTTCCCCCACTTTTTTTAAATTCGAATACTTTTTGTGGAATTATTTATCCAAAAAAATTTTAAAAAATTTCGAACCAATTTCAAAGAGTGGGATTGTCGGGACCTGTAAGTCAGATGCATTTATCACGTAAAAAATCCGTTTGTAAAAATATTCAATACAGCCGGAGAAATGTGGTAGAGAAAATAGTTTTTTGTCCTTTGGATTAACACTGATGTACTTTCTTTTAGAGACCCGCGATCCACGGCGCCCATTCAACCTTAAAAATCTTTCTTCGTGTAACTTAATTTGTCCTACGTTCAGTTTTTAGGACTAAAGTCTTCATTTGTATTATATTTTGTTTATTTAAATAAACTTAAGCAAAAAGCTCATTTACGCGTGGCAAATTTTCTTGCCTAACATCGTTCAGGGTTGAATACAGTCTCTAAAAACTTCAATGGGATTGTTTCACGGAGGATCTGGCAACAGCTTTGCAGTCTTGTTTTCATTTTTCGCGAATTACTTTTGTTTTGGTTGATTGGTTGGTTGGTTAGTAGACATATTCAGATTAGTGTGCTTGGTTAGCATACAAACCTGAATATATATCTCTACCAACCAAAATAAAAGTAATTGTAGAAAAATAAAAACAAGATGACGGAGCTGTTGTCAGATCCTCCGTGAAACAACCCCATCCATATGAAATTATATTGTTATTTATTTTAACGAAGCAGCAATTAAACCTAAAAAAATTAAATGAAATCTTCATTTTTAGATTGTAGGACAAGATCTGAACCAATAAATAGCTTTGAAACAAATACATAGATATATTTATATTTTTGGTGAAAGACTAAATGCGTTATTTACAAATTCCATTGACTGCATCGTAGCGTCAAATAATTAGCCAAGCTATTGTTTGGGCTTATCACAGAAGCTTTAAATAGTCTCACTTGGCGAACAAGTTTTTTTACACAGATTTTTAACAAGACAGCATACCTATCTTCTAAACTCCATGGTAGAAGCTAATTCTTTTTTTGCATAATAAATCTATGAAAATAATCCTTGACATTGAAAGAGCGCCGATAATTAAAACTACCGAAGTGGGAGTGTCAAGCGATAATTAATCGTTACGATCACTCATTGGCGAACTCTTATATGCGATAAGAGAAATATAATTCGATATGGAAGGGTACGTCTAAAAAATAATTAATAATTTGGTAATTACCTTAAAAATGAATTTTCAAAATGTTATAAACACAAGAATAACGTCTACTTAAGCAATAGGAAATTGTAATACGAGTAATTCGTAAATAAAAACTGAGAGAAACTCAGTTTATAATGGGTCTAGGCCTGCGGTGTCCATTTCGGCAATTCCCATTTGATTAAGGAATGAGCTGTTAAGGAAATGTTCCCCGGCAGTTAACTTCAGGCGGAACCCTCCAATGTTTTGTTCTCAATGATGCTTGGTTACATCAATAATAATAAAAGAAAGAGTCTGTCTGTCTGTGTGTATGTCTGTGGATCGCAAAAGACCTACTTAGACTGCTCTAAAAAATTCGAAATTTTTAATATAGATTCCTTTTAGTACCTACGTGTGCACCTGAGGCTTAGTTTTTTCATATTTGATTGTGATTTTTAATTAATATAATTAGTTTAAAAAACCATAACAGGGCTTGAAAATACATGGACCGGGCCGAAACGGGGGATTGACGCCATCCTCTATTAGTTTGATTGATTGAGTTTGGTTGAGATATGCGCTCGCCCTAAGGCTGCTTCATCCTCTATTAGTGTTTGCTTTTTTTAAGTGCGCATGCGCCAACACGACTTTAATTTTGTTTTGATTTTGAGTGTATTTTCACAAGTAAGCATGCCTCTAAAAGGAAGCAATGCGAAGTTAACGGGTTCCCAGTAAGGCGGGACCATACTGCTAGTTTTTAATAATCCACTTAAGAAATGGAAGGCTGAGTGAACCTGAACATTGCCTAATCCGATATTCGAACCCTTATCCATAATTAGTAAAAAACAAAGTTTTTTTAAAATGTTAAAAAACGGCATGGAACAGAATTTCTTTGTGCAAAATAAACCCAATTTAATTCTATAATTATTCGCTAAGAATGTAAATATATGGTTTTAGAATTCTTTTTTAAAATGTTACGTTTTTAGAAATCTTTTTTTGAATTTGAAAGAATCGAAAAATGGAAAGTTACGTATTTATATCGTGGAAATGACCGTCCTAACCCTCCTTTCAGCTTCCATTCTACAATTGCCTTTTTTTTGTTAGGAAGGTATGACTATCAGAGACTTTTTTTTACATTTTGGTATATGTCTGTCCGTACCCAAATCCAGAAAACATACGACTTAATATTTAAAAAAAAAGTATGCCTTAAGAGACGTTGATTTTGTCATCTGTGCAGTAAGAAACTATATATGAGTACTTAAATAAGAGGAAAATGGGACTATTTTATAACGTTCACAATATTTTATTTGTTAAAATATTACATTCAAGAAATTAGTGGTGTATATAAGTAATGAGTTAAGATAGTTAGTGAGGTGGTTCAATTTTTTAAAATAGCTATTTAAGCAACTAGTGACGAAAAGAACACTTTATTAAGCGAGTGGATTTCATTTCACGAGCGAGGTACAAGCGAGTGAAATAATGACAAAAGAGATTAATAAAGTATTATTTGGCACGTGTTTGCCTACAATATTTTTATAATAACGTGCAAAAGCGTGAAAATTGTGTCTTATTTAATTTCTTTTAATATTTTTTTAGTACTTGTAGTTTCCATGGAGATAGTAGAAAATGCAAAAGTAATGAACCAAAATAAGTGAATTTCATGACCATTTAGTTTCCATGGAGATATTCATGACATCATTTTGTTTTTCTACCAATCAGATACTCTTATTTCCTTTACCGCACTAGTGTCGAAAGTCCCTTTTTCGGCATCTGTCTGTGACGTAAGCGCGTAAAGTGTCATTTTCGCAACGATTTATGAATGAATATGATATTAAAAAAAGTTAATTTGTTTGCACGTTATTATAAAAAATAATTTAAGCTCAATTCGAATTAAATATTTACTCGGTAAAAGCAAGATAATCACAAAAGATCGAAGCAATAAAAATGATTAACCTTTCTAAATATTAATAAACAAATTTCAAACCCAGCCCCTAATACAAAATTATCTAACACTTTTAACAAGATTAATAGCCTCGGAGCAAAGTTCAAGAAACATGCAAAAAAGTAAAACGTGTTTAAATCTATTTCACCTCGTGAAGATTTCAATGTCTGTTTGGCACGTTTGTTGCTGATTGTGTAATAGTTTAGAAAAAAAAACGCCAAGTATTTAAGCTTAATTCTGGCACGTGAATCTGCAATTAAGTAACCCGTTGGCATGCAAAATAAGTTTAAAAAAAAGTTAATCTAAAAGTAAAAATGACAGGTTGGGTTGGGGACCAAGATAAATTGTTTAATTGGTGTTGAAGAGTGCTATCTTTGGCGACCTATCCCTACTTTTAAACTATAAAATAAATTAAAACGTTAATTTAAATATTTCTGAAATTTAAATATCATGAAAATTATTGTTAAAAACATTAATTGACTCTTAAATATTTAAAAAACCACATAAAGTTTTAAACTGCTACACACAAAAAAATCACCATTGGGGTTGTTTCCAGTCGTGGATAGCAACAACTCTAGCAGTCTGGATTTCACTTGTTGTCTAGAATTTCTTTTGGTGTTCGAAAATGAGTTTTGAGAACATTATTAAATTTTTAAAGCAAACTTCTTGCTGTGCTGTTGGTTGTTCAAAACTGTTAAAGAAAGCTTGCATAAAAAGAAAGTGTATTTTCATCTTTAACGGTCTTTTTGAGAGTGAAACCGAAGCAACCAATGATATCACCGCAGTACGCACAGAAAAATAATAACAGTAACAAGTACCCCCATGAGACAGTGATTGGTCCCCCGTTTACGTTGATACATATTTCCTTAACGGCCATATTGCTTATTAGATTTTTAGTGCGCTGTTGCCAACATGACGAATGTTAATGGCGGGAATTTTAAATAAATTTGTCACACCTATTTTGAACTTTAACATCTTACTATTTTCAAAAATGAATGAGTGGGCCAATCACTGTACTCGTTACCCCATCCGAAACCATTCCCATTATTTTCAGTGTATTATTTTTAAAGCAAGCCAAAACCCACGTGACTTGGAAATGATGTTGGTTCCTCTTTAGGTTTGCCAATACGAAGTCTACTTAGTGCGTTGAAAAAGGGGTATGAGGTTGATAAAGTTTAAAATCTGCCAAGGCATTAATTGAAATTCAATATGGAGAAACACGCTGTAACTGTCAGTACGTGCTGAAAGAAAGGTTTAAAACTATTTTTTAAGATAAAAAAAACTTGACTTTCTCTTACTGTCTACTGTTTGAATTTACTATCTTTTTACAGATGTCACCTGTTTTGGACCTTTGTCAAGTAGAATGAGTCTGTCTCCTTGTTTAAATTTAAATGTTCCTTGTATTATGAGTATTGAATGAATAGCAACTGTTGAATGTAAAACAATTTCTTTGAGGGGGGGGGGGAGTTAGTCGCTTTTTTGGAATCCCGCCGTATTTTTTTCCTTACCTACAAGAGGTTATTCTATTAGCCATTTTTGTTCACCACTACTGCTTAGCGCTGATTTCAAAATTTATAAAAATATATGGATTCTTTTAACAACTTTAGATTCTTAGGCAGTTCCTTTGTTATTATTAATTATTATTATTAATTACCATCATTTATTATTATTAATTATTATCATTATTAATTATTATCATTATCATTACTAAATATTATAATTTTTATTAATTATTATAATTACCATTAATGATTATTAATTATCATTATCATTTTATTATTATTATTTACTGTAACCCATGTAATATATTATGTAATAAATTGCAAATGCATAATTTTCTTATATTTTTAATTCTTGAAAATTTTTAGAAATTATATTCGAAAACATTTTTCTTTTGTCTACTTACTTTTTAAAGAAGGTATTAACTTGATGAATATGTCCGTCAGTCCGTACTACAAATTACTTTCTGTCCGTCCAGAGCTTAAATATATTCTTTTTCGTCTTATATTTTTAGTTCATCCGTCTGTAGGTCCGGACAGACACTTGTCTACCTGGCTGTCGATGCTTGTCGTCGCCAACTTAAATAGAATTAAAAAATTCATTTTTGAGCTGTTGCTATGTTACAAATCGCATGAGAAGCAATTCAAAATGACTATTTGAAAGAAAGTAATGCTATTTAATAATTTTATCATTACATAATCGCAAACCACCCCACATTGGGTTAATAAAATGCATGGAACCCTCTAAAACTGTGTTAACTTTATGCAAAAATATTTATAAGATCATAAAGAAAACTTTACTAATTATTAAATGTTCACGAATGACCTTTCGAATAACCATCAACTGTAAATTCATGAATTCATTATTCAAAAAACATAAGTATAGTTTCTTATTTTTGAATTTTTTAACTAATCCTCAGATACAACTCTTACAACCCCACTCCATAACTAATCCGATTCGTTCCGTTGCCACTCAGACACGACAAATTCTCGTTATTTACTGTTTGTGAGGTCTGGGGGCGTATCGAAATGTGATTTTCATGCAACTTTGCATTGATGGGAATAGCTGATTTATACAACGTTTGGCAGTGTAGGCGGATCTAGAGACACTTCTGGAATGCCCAATTGACCTCTAACTGTCGGAGTTTCGGGAATGACTCATTTTGGATGAGTCATAATCGAATTGAAAAGAAAAACTCTAGGGTTTAGTTATAAGTACCTACCCTAGTACTTTAGTTATAAGTAGTTTAGTCATAGTATATTATATTAAGTACCTGTGTGGATTCTTTTTATGTTATAAGCGACATTCAGACCTGTCTGTAGGCACATTGTCGACTGCCTAGGTTAGGTTAGGTTTTGAATTAACGTCGCACTACAGCTACAAGAACGCTATTGGCGACGGGTGTCGTATTTTAGAACCACAGTCAGGTGACGGGCCGACACCTGTATAGGCACCCAACGCAACCGTTAAGGGCGACATCGTACGCAGCGTGAGAACTTTGAAGGATATTTAACGAAGGAACTCCCTTACACGGGGTATTATTCGTCGGACATTTTGGCTGCACGGGCCGTTTATAGGTCAGCAGTTATTTTGGCGATGCCCGAACCCGAACCTGGGACCTTCCGCGTGCTAGGCGAGTGCCTAACCGACTGGTCTCCCCAGCCCTACAAATTTAAAATAAAAACTCTAGGGTAGTTACAAACGACATTCAGACCAGTCTCTAGGAACATTGTCGACTCCATAGATTTTTGACGAAGACTTATAAGCGGCTCACTGAGCAAGCACACAAGTCGGAATATATATGTAAAATGCCCTACCCTATCCATAGATTTTATTCTGCTATACGAGACTCTTAACTATTTTCTTAATTTCCGTGTCATCTGTACCAATTTCCGTCGTATTATCAATGTGGGAAACATAGTTTTCTCGGTTCTTGAAGGTCCAAGCATCGCCAAAACAACTGCCACAACCAATAAACGGACCGTGCAACAAAAAATGTCCCCCGTGTAAAGGAGCGCACGGTAAATATATCCTTCAAAGTCCTAACGCTGCGTACGATGTCACCCTTAACGGTTGCGTTGAGGTTATATGTATATGGAGCAAAAAAAGTTGAATGAACTATAAATCGAAATCACAGGTTGATTTATTTAACCGACTGAACAACAAAGAGTACCCTTTATGTTTGAAAAAGACATGCTTGATTAAAATAAAAATCTGAAAATAGCTGTTAAAAAAAGGGCGGGAGTGCCAGTTTGAGAATATCATTTTAAACATTACTCACTATCTCAAGTCATTCTCAATGGTACAAAAATAACAAGTTTGTAGCCCTTTGCGTCCATTAAAAAAAATCCGTCTTTATTCGATAAATTTATGCACAATTAAAAAAATAAAATTTTGAAATTTTCGTAAGAAATCAGTAGGAGTGTATACTTGCGAAAATCGTATTTTTACCTTCTGACCGGTAAACCGGCTTTTTCCATCATTATTCACCAGCTGGCCCAGGCAATAACAATTCATTTTATTAAATATAAATTTTTATTGATATCCTATTAACTTTTTTAGGTGGAAAGGATTTTAGGATCATATCTTCAAAAATCTAATGCATTATTTTTTTTTAAAAAAAATAATTTTAAAATTTATGCAGAGAAAACGGTTAAACTAAAGAATCGTGGCCGGATTTGGTGTCTTTTTGAAAATGTCGCCAATTCAAAATGATAACAAACCCCGACACTTACCGAGATGGTTGCCAGCTCGAAATGAACAAATTCTACATCATTTCAAAATGGCCGACTTAAAACCCCCCACGGAAAAATTCATTAAATTACAAACCAGATTTATAAAAAATGAGAAAATGCCGAAAAGTTAATAATTATTTAAAAAACCAAAAAGTAAATAATTATTTCAAATAAATTAAATTCATTCATTTTTTAAGCATATAATTAATAAAAGATTAGTTTAAGAGAACTTCAGAATAAATAAAATGTATTTTAGATTTAAATAGATTAACCAATTCGAAATTGTCAATGCGATTGCTAATTCTGCCAATAGTTGCCATAATACCAATTTTTCTGGGTTACCAGTTTTGGCGTAAAATTGCCGGCCACGATTCTTTAGTTTAACCGAGAAAACAACCATACATCTTTGACCATTTCCAGGCCCCACCAGAAGGTTAAACATTCTACGATCACATGTCATTCTCAATAGCAAAAAAGTAAGTTCGTAACCCTTTACCGCCATTAAAAAATACATAAATCTGGGCGTCTGATCTGCATACTAATGGCCCGACATAAATGGCGATCGGAGGTGTAAATTCAGAGACATGGACAAAGCTTAGCGGCACAGCTGATGTCACATAACTTCGGATTTAAAGTCGTGAAATCTGCTGATTTATGTTCAAAACATACCCCACCAGAGAAAGTTAAAATATTTTATAAAAGTCAAGATTTTTTTACGTTATTTTGCATAGTGTAGTAGGGAAAAATAGGGTAGGGGGAAAATTGCAAGTTGTTTGTTTGAAATTAGTTAGCAACCTATTTCTTTTGTAAACAAGTGACATATTATATCCAAGCCCCCTAAAAATCTTATATTAAATTAAAATTTTCACATATCCGTAATATCACTTAGTAATTTAACATCCCAACTACACTCTGTCGGCGCCAAGCAGTCGCCTAGACCAATCGTTCACACAGAAACTTTGCTGAGTCATCTTACCCCATTTCACACGAATAATCTTAAATTTGATTGGTCAGGGGAGGAGAAATGAACAACATTCCTCGAAATTTTTTCTAGATCATTCCGTCACATTCTCTCGTCGACTTAAGACGACCAATCTATCATCTCCCAATGTCTAAATGAAAATAAAAAAAGGCTTAACTACTCCAAAGTTTCTCTGTCGACTTATTTTACATAAATATTTTGCTTACAATATGCATCAGATTTTAGACATGTTGCAACCAGGATAACATTTATGACGTTATGTACTTACACTTATTTCTTGAATAGAATCTGGTAATAGGGTGTAGAAATTCAGTGGAAAATAAAATGTTATTCGTTAGACAACTTTGAAATAAAGTATTTACGAGTATCTTGTATATAAAAATAATTGTTTTCATTTAAAATTTACTATCAGAAAATACTTTAAGATATATGCGATATGTAAGATTGTACGATATTTGCCGAAAAGAGATTTCAATTAAAATGTTCAGTCATATTTCTTTCGTAAGCAGGAAGGAGTCTTTAAAACTACTTAAAATTTTATAAAATTACAAATACTTTGAACTTTAAGAGTTATGCATGTTTTCCAGACGGGCAATGTATAAAAAATATTTTACAAGTAACTAACGTATTATGCATGGCTATAATTTAAAATACATTTTTAAAGTATTATATGTTATTTAACCCTTTCAGTCCCAGTGATGCCATTTGGCATCATCACTTTCAATATTTTTTTCAAAATTTTTATGTCCCGTTATGACATCCAAACACACATCATTCGATTCTTCACAATTTGTTCTGTCAGACAATATTTTACATTAATCTCAATAGAAGTTAGAACTATTTTTTTTATTTAGAAAATAGTCAACAGGCGTTTCTCCTGATTTTTGATGAGTTCACTTCAGTTCCACATATTTAAAACACAATTTAAACTATTTCGGTTAAAATAATTACTAGATTTTTTGTAATAATATGGTCAGATACCTTAAAATATATAACTCGAAGTGTTTTTAGGTAATATATATATTTTTTATTTTGTTGTTTTCCACAGTTAAAAAATTTTGGCATTGTTTCAAAAACCATATAAAAAATTTAAATGATTTTTTTTCCTTATGGAATTCGTATATTTGACCTAAAATAAGCTTATTTTGCGAAGATCAGATGTTTCTATAGTGTAGTAAATTTTTGGGACTGAAAGGGTTAAATAAATATTTTATCAGTAAGTTTAAAACTAAAGACAATTTCTTTCCCAATCTGCCACATTCATTGCACATTAAAACTTAACAAAACTTTAAAAGTTACAAGTAACACTAAATGACGTCTTTAAATGTGACAACAATACATCCAATCAATCATATTGAATAAGGTCATAAATAATCGATAAGTAAGTGTTGAAGATGAAACTAAATAATACTTGGAAAAATTTAGAAAATTTAGAATGCTTCAAAAATGGTGATCGATCAATGCCAGAAGTGTCTGGTTAACTGTCAAGAGTTTAGACTTAAGAAAAAAAATAACCAGCCTTTGTTTGGGTGACAAAGCCTATTGTGTACGAGGTAGATATCTGAAGTTTTCATATATTTATTTTTATAAACTTTTAATTACCTAACGTAAAATGTAAGATAATGAAAGTATTGCGATGAGGTCGAAAATATAAAATGAAGTATGAGCTTTCTACAATCGAAAATTTTAATAGTCTCAAAAATACACTCCGTGCCAACCTAACTTGAGTAGAAACAAATAGTAAAAAGGAAGCGGGAAAAGCGCGATTGGTCCGTTAGTTGGAAACTCTTGTAAGGTACTATTTACATTCAAAAATGATCTGATACAATTTAGTGAAATTTTCTCAAATAATATTCAAATCTGTTCCCTTACTAAAATTCTGAGGTATTTTTAAGGTATTTATAAGGTTTCTCTTCATAGGTATTTTGGAGGTATTTTAGAGGTATTGAGTTGAGGTATTTTCAGCTACTAAATGATGCAGAAAAAAACCTCTGATGTATTAGAAAAAAACCTCTGTTGAAGGTATCTCACAAATACATAGAGGTATTATTTAGAAACCTTCAACAGAGGGTTTTTTTAATACATCAGAGGTTTTTTCCTGCACCATTTAGTAGCTGAAAATACCTTAATCCAATACCTCGAAAATACCTAAAATATACCTCTGATGAAAAACCTCAAAGGTTTTCCTAAAATACCTTTAATGAGGTATTTTGAATAAACCAAAAAGGTTTTCCAAAATACCTTTCAATGAGGTATTTTAAACAAACCTAAAGGTTTTCTTAAATTACCTTGCAATAGTTGAGGAGTAAAATGTTATTGCCTTGCCCATGGAAATGCCAGTGCCCCGAAGACGTTAGTCGCCTTTTAACACAAGTAAATACACAGATACGACCATAGAGACACGTTACATATATGAACAAGACAACAATAGATGATTTTACTTACCGGGAATCGAACCGAGGACTAACAAGCTGGGATTCAGACGCTCTAACCACTACACCAGACTGTATATTAGTGTTAGGCATTTAAGGGCTGCACATGTTTTTAAATAAAGTATACGACCTGTACTCACGAAAGCTTACTAAAATATACAGAAGAGGGTTATTTTACCATTAAAATATGTAATACATTTTAAAGATATTAATTAGTTATGATTAAAACCATTTTTTTAAGTTCGTACTCGTTCGTGCTGCCATCTATAGTTCATTAATAATTACTACAATTTCGCTTTAATTATAACTAATTAATATTTTTAAAATTATACTTTTTAATTATGTAAATGACATTCTTTTGTATTTTTTGTAAGTTTTCGTAGGTACATGTCATCAGAGAGGTATTTTTTTGTCGTTATTTAAAAACAGAGCCCAACGTTTTCCCATTAGAAGTTAAATAATTGTAATTTTTTTTATAAAACTTTGTGCTTTCTAACTTTTCTTCTATACTTTTAAGGAACTTTGAAAAGATGTTTTTAGAAAATATATAAATAGCTTAAACAGTTATAAATATATCTTAATAAGAGTATTTGATTGTATCATATTAAAAATGTTTATATCTCATGCAAAATTGTTTGATAGCATCCATATTAAATTTTGAGTCATATTCTTTGGTTCCTACTAAAAATGAATAGAAAAAGACCAAGAGCCCAAGATATTTGCATTTAAAAATAATGAAAAGAAAATGGGAGATACTTTATCTTTAATACATTTGAACCACAAAATATTGCATAGTTGCTTTTAAAGTCTATTGTAAATGTTACTTAATTAGCCAGTAAGAATCTTATAACTTTCACTCTATTGCATTATTAGAGTTGTAAGTATGGATATCAGGGCCATAAAATATGTAACATATTATTTGTATGCATGTGAAATAACTTTTAAAGAGAAATTAATTTGCATTCACATAAACTTTCTACCAAAATTATGTTTATAAAACTATAGTTTCTAAAAATACATTAATTTAATTTCATAAAAAAATCTTCGCAATGACTTCGATAATAGTTTTAAAAAATAGTATGTGCTTCAATACCATGCTATCCCTATCAATCTTGCCCCCCACCAAGAAAGTCATAAGTCATAAGTTATGCTATCCCTACAATAGTTATTTATGCAACAAGTGTGAAAAGTAACAGTTTTAAAAACTAGTGGATTACCTCGCTCGTGAAATAATGACACGGGTTCTAAAAAGTTTACTTTTCGCACGTGGTTCATACAATATTTTTTATAATTTTGTGGAAAAAAAATCATTGGTCCAAAAATATTTCACGCGCATTACTATCTTTAAAAAAAAAGCAGATCGATAAATATCTGGATTTTATTAATATTATGAAATAGAACTTTTAGCTTGAAATGTTTGCATCTTATGAAAAATAGTGAAAAAAGCTTTTTATTCACTGCTTTATTGGGTGACAGTAAGTACTTTTTTTCACTGTTTCAAAAAGTCTAACTTTTTGCACGCGTCTGATATTGAAATTATAATGTAAAAGTCGGATTTTTTTCACGCAATTATAATTATATATTTCAGAATACTTAAATAAAACCTCAAAATACCTGTAGTATTAAAGAGGTATTCCTCTGAATACCTTAAAATACCATAAGTATTTATTAGAAACCTCGCTAAACTATATGAATACCAAATGATTCCGAGGTTTACAAGTTTTAAAAAATAAAACCTCAAAATACCTGTAGTATTCAGGAGGTATTCATCTATACACCTTAAAATACCATAAGTATTTATTAGAAACCTCGCTAAACTATATGAATACCAAATGATTCCGAGGTATATAGGTTTTAAAAAATAAAACCTCAAAATACCTGAAGTATTCAGGAGGTATTAATTTAAATACCTTAAAATACCATAGGTATTTATTAGAAACCTATATAAACTATATGAATACCAAATGATTCCGAGGTATATAGGTTTTAAAAAATAAAACCCCAAAATACCTGTAGTATTCAGGAGGTATTTATCTGCATACCTTAAAAACCATAGGTTTTTATTAGAAACCTCGCGAAACTTGTAAAATACCTAAAACTTCAGAGGTTTCTCTAGGTATTTGAAAATAAAACCTTAAAAATACCTTCGGTCAGGTATTATTCCAAGAGGTATTATTACTGAAAACCTCAAAAATACCTTTTAATACCATGAATACCTAGTTTAAACCTCCAAAAAACCTCCAAAATACCTTAAATTTTAGTAAGGGTTATACCTTAAATGAAATTAATGTTTTAAAAATGTTTTCTGGATGGATTTTCGTTTGGATGTGTTCCGTATCACTAAAGGCGCACACATTGAGCACTTATACAAAAAACTAGGTTAGTTTTCCTTCAATTTCATGTATGATTTGTTATATTTAGTAAAAATAAACTCCTGTAATATACCATTAAAACTCGGACATTCTTTTACGCACACCCTGTATTATAATGCGTACTAAAGGATAAGATTTAAAAGTTGAGCATTTTCGAATTAATGACTCACTAGAGCTACTCGAATGTACCCACGACGCAGACGGGTTAAATAATTTTCAATCACGGCTACTTGAGGAATTGGTTTCCCAATTTGCATAGATATATTATGTGATACTAGGAATTCAAACCTCTACAGATTCTACGATAGTTCTTATATGAGATTACTTAATATAAAATGTATTCAAAAAGTTTATTAAAAATATTTGTAAAAAGTAATGTTATTTAATATAAAATTTATTTTGAAAAAATCAACATAAATTAACTAAATTAAAACACCAAATTTAAAACTTTCTTCTTAATACGCAACAGTTATAACTAAACGAGGAAAAAATATTTTGTAAATTGAATATTTAAATTAATTAACTAAAATAAGACAGTTTAGTATAGTACTTTAAATTAATCATCTCCTCGGATCCCATGTTAGATCAGAACAACATTTATTTTAATTAAGTACTTTAAAAATTCCCTAATGCAATTTATTTTACCATTGTTTTTAGAAATGAAAATAAATTCGAAAGAAATATAATTAATGTGTGAGAATATAAAAGAGAATAATTAATTATTTTCTTACTTGTTTTAAAAAATTAAAAGAAATGTACCCCTTATAAAACACGATATATTATAATCAACCACCGATATCTAAACGATATCATAGCATTAGAATTACATCAGAAAATATAGTATGATTGTCATTTGATATACATGGTTTTACACACACGGGTTTCTAAATAACAATAATTAAAGTAATAATAAATGTTATGAAATTTATATTGAATAAGTTTTTCCGATATAAATTTAGGCTACAACGTATCAACTGATAATTGATTTTTGCAATTAATACTTCAGCTAAATATAACTCGATTTTTCAAGTTGGGCTTAGAAAGCTGAAAATGCAAAAAAAAAAAAAAAAAAAAAAAAATGACAAAATAGATTCAATGTAGTTCTGAAAATTGTGTTTCATTTTTGTTACACAGTAGCCATCATTTTTCTTTTTTAATTAATCTTATTTATTTTTTTGAAAATCACATACAGACATTAAAAAATTAAAGCGTTAAATGCAATACTTACAGGATCTTTTATTTCATTATTTCATTTTTTATTGTACATGGCATCTTTATTGTTCAGCATTATAGAAATATTTTTGCTTGGTACGAAAATGTAAGCTTGAATACGATGTTTGTTCACATAAAGTGCACACATAAATAACAATATTCATACAAAGCATCAAAATTGCATTTCATTATCTGCACAATTTAAAGACTTTTAATAAATATAATAATCATCGATAGCTCATTTTTCATTCTAAAAGATCGTTTAAGAATCTCTTAACACTTCAAAAATACAAAACAAAACAAAAACACAAGATTAAAGTGTTCCAATAAAGGAACGCATCAGACGATGTTTTTAAGTGTTGCCACACCACGCCAGAGAAATAAGAAACAAAATAATGTGATTCATCTTCCATTTTATGAAGTCTACCTTTTTAAATAATATAATTAAAGACTCCTTCGGAAACCATAGGGGTGTGGATATTATAACGAAGACAGATTCGTGTTCGTTTAAAAGTTTTTCGAAGGAAATTCGAAGAAAAACTATTCTAACGAGTCGCCGTAGTTATAAGGGAACATCTGCTCTTAAGGTAATAAGAAGAATGTCATAAAAATTCGAATGCTGCGTAACTACTAGTTTCTTGTTTTAGTTTTTGGTCAGTTTTGAAGGATGTAACTTTTTTATATTCTAAGAAGATAGAATGTTAAAAAATGGAATCGCTTCTGAGAATTGGTCGAACGGGGTTAAATGACCTTGTGGCAGACGAGACTTAATATTAACGTCGGGACAAAAATGATTATTTTTTGTTTCGGGATATGCAAATTAGGAATTTGTCTAATATAATTAAACGGCTGTGTTATTACGTTAATTAATAAACAATCACACATTTCATTTTTGCTATTTTTGTCGGCAGTTTTGAATTTTTTTTTTTTTTTGGTTTGTTTGAATTGGCTTGTTACAGGTAACCTATTTCTATATAACCTATTTCGAATAAAGATTAAATTCTCAATTTGTTTATTTTCATAAATAATATTGACAATTATTTTATTAAAGGGTTTCAATTTTAAATTATGCAAGCTAATTTCCCCATTTTTATCTGATAACTACTGAACAAAGGTTTCTTCTTATGTACTTTTAAACTCGAATTTTGAAATTATAAATAGTTTTTTTCTCTGTCACTCCCATATTTTTTCACAATTATATAAATTTAATCAAATGCTACAAGAATTTTAAAGTTATTTACCAGAATAATAAAACATTATGTTAAGTAACATCTATTACATTAAAAGTCAAGGAAGTTCTAAAGGAAGTCAAAAGTAATTTACGGAGTAACATTACACAACAAGTTGACCTTTATTTTTCAGAGTAACTTTACTCCGTCAATTTCGTGTAATGTTACTCCGTAAAATTGAAAAAAAATTATGTAATAAGGTCCTAATTTGTTTGACATTACTCCACGAAGGTAAAGAAACAAACATTAGACTAAATTATTTTTGTACACTCTTAAAACAAACACTCCCAATTTACCTCAGTCTGAGTGGATTTCACTCCTCCAGACTGGAAAATGCACTTCTCCTTTTGGAGCGGATCCTTTGTGTGTTAAACCTCCGACAGGATCACTCCAAACGAGTGATTTTAACTCAGTCTGAGTAAATATGCATGCCTTTAGGGTGTCGAAAATGCACTTCTCCAACTGGAGTGGATTTCACTCTTTTGTTTTAAGAGTATGGCAGGTCCAAATCCATGTATGCAAATGAACCGAATAAATGTTTTCAAAATATTCACACAAATGCAAAACATTTGTCAAAATGAACTGTTACAAAAACTTATATCCTCCATAAATTTTAGTTTCTTTATCGCCACTTTTCGAAACAACAAGCGAATCAAAAGAGTGAAATACTTACACCAAAGAAATATCCCAAATACATTAAATAAATCTCCAGTACTAGTAAAAATGTACTGTCTAGTAACATTTTCGCTAAATAGTTTTCCTTAAATAACCAAAAAGGGCATTCATCAAAATGCATTTGATAAATTTTATCGGAGTTATTTATATAACTGTATTTTAGAAACAGACATTATTCATTAGTTTAATGGTTGAGAAAATTGTCGAAAGGAATCGATTGTTGTGTGAAATGTAGTTTACAATAAATCTAAATAAATGTAAGATGTTTTTGTTTGCCTGAAATTTTGTAGACACTGCTTATTACATAAAACATAATGAATCGAGTTCATTTGGGACTTGAAGGGCATTTTTTTTTGTTTGTTTAAGGGTATATAGTAACCAAAAATTATCAAGAATATCAATTAAGTTGCTTCTGCACTTCAACAAATTAAATTATGTTAGGTTTGGCATGAACGAAAATGCTTTTTTTGCTATTTTAAACAGTTAGTGAAGGACTTAAGGGAACATGTTTTTATAAGAAATTAAAAGGAAATTCTTAAAACTGTATGATAAGTAGGGTTTTGAAGGTTTCTTTTATATATTTAGTCAGTTGCTAAAATAGGGAGAAGGTTCTACTGGCGGATGTAAAGTGTTCTATACATTATTTGTGAATCCATCCAGAAAACATGTTTAAACATTAATTTCGTTTAAGGTCTAACAGGATACAATATTATTTGAGAAAATTTGGGAATTTTATTGTAATGAAAAGTGCATTTTCGTTAAATTGTATTCAGATCATTTTGTATGTAAATATTAAATTGCAAAAGTTTCCAACTAACGGACCAATCCAGCTTTTCCCTCTCCCTTTTTAATCTTTGTTTTTACCCAAGTTAGGTTTTCACGAACACTGTCTATTACATAAAAAATAATGAATCGAGTTCATTTGGGACATGAAGGGCCAAAAATTTATTGATTAGGAGGATGTAGTAACCAAAAATTATCAAGAATATCAATTAGGTTGTTTTTTTCACTTTAACAAATTAAATTAGATTAGATTTAGCATTAACAAAAATGCTTTTTTTTTGCTATTTTAATATATATCCGCAGTTGGTGAAAGACTGTTAAGAGAACAGTTTTTATAGGAATTTATTAGGAAATTCTTAAAACTGTTGGAGAAGTAAGGTTTTGAAGGTTTCTTTTATACGTTTAGTTAGTTGAAAAAAATACATTTTTGTAATTAAGGGAAGGCCAACTAGTTTTCACTATAGATTATTTGAAGGGTTAAGTTTGAACACTAACATTGTCTAAAGTTAACTAAAATATTGGGTCCGACCCGTTCATTGGCTACTTCGTCTAATTGAATTTACGATGATCAAAACTCGCCAATCAACGATCGTTATATCTTAGTTATACTTTGGTTTAGTTTGAATTACCGTAATTAAACGATAGCTATTGACGACGGGCTTCGTATTTTAGAACCACAGTCAAGTGACGAGTCGACACTTGAGTGGGCACCGAGCGCAACCGTTAAGAGCGACATCGTACACAGCTTTGGAACTTTGGAGGATATTCAATGTGCACTCCCTCTACACGGGGTATTATTCATTGGACATTTTTGAATGCAAAAGCGCAATTATTTTGGCGATGCCCGTATCCGAACCTCCGGACCTTTCGCATGCTAGGCGGACGCCTAACCGACTGGACTCTCCAGCCCCACTAGTTGTCCTTTGGAGAATGTGTTTTGTAACTAGACTCTTCCTTTAGCTAAAGTTAAAACGTTTCAAGTTACAGAAACTTAAATTCGAAATAAGTTTTCTAAAAGAGAGGTTTTAAAGGAGTTTTTAAAACTAGCTTGTAAAATTTATTATAACTGAAGTATGTCTGTTGGTTTTGAAAATAACATTCCTTAGTTTAGTTTGGCTGTAATAACGTCACACTAGTGCCGTTTGGGTCATTCTTCGATGAATTATTGTTGTTATGTTTCTTTTTGCCTGCGAGAAACGAATATAGTCTGACTGCCACAAGTTGGCATCCAAAATATTTTGATTGCGGAAGATTGCACTTTGAATTAAGGTTTTAAGCTGAAGGAAAAAGGGTTGGTAGCCCAAGGCGTTTGACGAGAAGAGGGGACCACTTATAATAAATAAGTTAAACTCAAATTAATTGTTGCATAAAAAAGTTAAAATCAAAGTTGAAAATTGTAAACTTAATTAAACTACTAAAAAACAATGATAAACCATATTTAATCCAATACCGAACCCAATTACCCCGTCACTCAATACCTTATACTACACAAACAAGACAAAACGTTTGATGTGTATAATAAATAATACCAATATTTATTATACTCAGAAGGTTACAAGAAGAAGATGACGCTGCTGCTGGGCAAAAACTAATACAAAAACGGGATTGACAAGTGAATCAATCGATCGCTCTATATTAAGCCCAAGCAAATACTCTTGGCAAACTCTTTGGCGCTATTCTACTGTGGAGTTTGCATAGGCTTATACTGCATCGACTTGGAGATTTTTGACTCAACACTCCTTGCCAACCTAAGTTGGGAAAATAGAAATTTGCTATGGAGAAGATCCTTCCGCGCATGTAAAGAGTTCCATAAATTATTTGTGAATCCATCCAGAACACATGTTTAAAACATTAATTTCGCTTTAGGTCTAACAGATTTTAAGAAATTTGGCAGTTTTATCAGAATGAAAAGAGTATTTTGGTTAAATTGTATTCAAATCATTTTGCATGTAAATATTACCTTACAAGAGTTTCCAACTAATGGACCAGCCGCGTTTTTATTCCTGCCTTTTTACTCTTTGTTTTCGCCCAAGTTATGCTGGCACGGAGTATAATAAATACTATAGTAACACTAACAACGCAATTTTCTTGCTTGATGAGACTACTATCTTTTGTTGATTCCGATCTCGTTCTATAGCGTACAACAGTCAAAATTGTTTGATTTTCAATTGGCGCTTTTTTAAGGGTAGTTGTATGGTTCTCTCTCGCCTATGTTAATTTTCCTAACTTTAGGAAAATTTTTCTCACGAACTATGAGATATGTATCATTATGAACTTTTTAAATATATTTTTTCCCTTATATATAGTTCTTTGATTTAAAATGAGGAATTTTACATATCTCCGTTTTTTTTAAAAAAATATCCAACTTTAAATCTGACTTTTTTGAGTTTTTAATAAATATTTCTAAAAAATCGCTGAAAAGGTATTTTTTATACTTAGAATTATTCATAGTTTAATTCAAATTTTTTTATGTAAGGAACAAAATATTTAAAAAAAGCAAAGATATATGATCTAGTTTCTGAGAAAAATGTTTCTGAACTTAGGAAAGCTTTGGGTAAAATCGAACCACCTGATTATCCTTAAACTTTCTTTATGCAAGATTTTTGTTATCGCGTAATATGCGATATAGGAATATCATTATCGAATAATCAGTTACGACCGTCTGGGCCGTTTCATAAATAAAAGGATTAAGGAACAAGTGACACGTTTTACATTGAACTAACGTTGAGTGAGCCGTTTGTTTGGGCTTACTACACTCCTTGCCAACCTAAATTGGGTAAATAGAATTATGCTATGGAGAAGATCCTCCCGCGCATGTAAAGAGTTCCATAAATTTGTGAATCCATCCAGAAAATATGTTTAGACCATTAATTTCGTTTAAGGTCTAACAGATTTGAATATTATTTAAGAAAATTTGGCAATTTTATCAGAATGAAAAGTGTATTTTTGTTAAATTGTATTCAGATCATTTTGTATGTAAATATTACCTCACAAGAATTTCCAACTAACGGACCAACCGCGCTTTTCCCTCTGCCTTTTTACTCTTTGGTTTTACCCAAGTTAGGTTGGCACAGAGTGAAGGGTTGCTTTACTAACTATCCAAGGCTTCGTATTGTTTCTCGCCAAGCATATCCATTTTCCTCTTAACTCTATGGCGGTCTCGCTTCAGCAGACGTTGTCTGATTCCGATGTTATCGCACCCCTCGTCTCGCCAATATCCCATGATATATCACAAAACTTGGACACTTTATGTCTGTGTCTGAACCCTGTCTGAGAACAGGAAACTTATACTGCTCGGAAATTATTAGTTGTTCGGAAATTGAATCTATGAAGCAAGTATTAAATACATGAATTTTGTAATGTATATGTATAGCTACTTAAAATTGATACTCATTAAATATTGCACACATGGGTCCCTTCATTGTTCTATGCTTTTAATTATTTATATTATCTCTATGTTTTTGCACGGATGTTTTTGTGTGCGATAAAAGTTTAAATGGCCATTAACTTTATATTTATTATTAAATATTCATTTTAATGTACGAAATTACGTATTTAAAAGATCTCATTTCTCTGGGGGGAGGGGGCATTTTTAGTGATTACTGGTACATTTAGGTTATTCATTCTCAATCTAAGATTGACTAGTTGCGTAATTGATAAAGGATAGTTGTAATTCCTTAAGAAATTCGTATTAAGTTATTACAAAATTTCTAACCTTTAATTAGTTAACTAAATTGCAATTACGTATTATTTTTTACCCTGCTAATTTTTTAAATAATACTTATCACTTGGAATACAAACCTATTTTTACCCAAAAATTACAAACCTATTATTAACAAATAAAAACAAACAACTAATAACTTAACTACCTTCGTTAATCGAATTGCTGCTTTCAGAATGCTTAAACCAGCAAAAACTCCAATATTCACTCCAGTTTTATACTTTAAAGGTAAAAAGTATATATATTTTGTTTTATCTAGGGTTAAGCATTGCTAGAAATTTGAATAAATTGCCATTTTGTAAATTTTAATTTGTAGCTTCCACACAGCGTTTGTAAAGTAAAAAGTGGAAGGTATAAAAATTGTTTGGTCCGTCTGTTTGTGCGTCCATCTGTCCGTCCGTCACCCACTTTCATAGACCAAACTACAAATGCTACGGGGCTGGGGAGCCCAGTCGGTTAAGCACTCGCTTAGCATGCGGAAGGTCCCAGGTTCGGGTCCGGGCATCGCCAAAATAGCTGCCGACCTATAAACGGCCCGTGCAGCCAAAAATGTCCGACGAATAATACCCCGTGTAAGGGAGTGCACGTTAAATATCCTTCAAAGTCCTAACGCTGCGTACGATGTCGCCCTTAACGGTTGCGTTGGGTGCCTATTCAGGTGTGGCTCGTCACCTGACTGTGGTTCTAAAATACGACGCCCGTCGCCAATAGCCCTCTTGTAGCTCTAGTGCGACGATAATTCAAACCAAACCAAACCAAACAAATGCTACGGGAAAGTGTGATACGCCAAAATTACGCAATGACCGCCCACAGGACTTTCGGACCCAACATATTTAACGAGCACGTACTCCACATATACTCGACAAACACCCATGCCTTATCGGGATTCGAGCTCGAACCCAGAGGTTCCTAAGGCTAGCTCCTAACCATTACGAAGCCTTCTTTACTTGACAGTACACAAAACATCATCGATCCTAACTATATCAACATAGCTCATCATCTTCAAAATCAACCAACCATCATCCTAAATATTTAAAACCCCAAATTTCCCGTCCGTTCCTTTTTGCTAGCCCTAATTAAAAAGCAATTAATATCCCTCAAATCTCCGTTTCGCTAACTATTATTATTTACTATCTCAAAAGTTGCAAACAAGCGTTACAGAATTAAAACCCAGCCATTTCATTACTATTTTTTCAATGATTGCATTTTTGAAGACAGCATATTGATATCCAAAATGAAATTAAGTGGTTCAAGTTTTCGGGAAAGTATTCCTACAAACTCTTCTTTGCCTAAAATAATTAAAAGAAAGAGCGTAGAGAGAAACTTTTCTAGGCCTTTCTCTTTTTTTAGAAGATTGCGTGTGTACAAAAGCACAGCAGTCCAGTGCTGTAACTGGGATGTAGATCTGTCAACTGCAGAATGATTAATGGTTAGTCGACGAAAATGGCGCAAGAGTTTAGAGATGCTATTTACGATATTTCTAGAAAGTAGTTGATTAGCACTACCGTCGTTTTTTACTACAGTAGAGATGTATTTCTAAGGAAGCTCACAGCGACAAATTTGGAAGGGGAGTTAAAACAATTTGTTGCAGAAACTGTTAAGATTGAAGTTTTATCTGCTTTTTGGACTCTTAATAAATGAATCTCTCGCAATAAATCTTTAATCAGTTGGATACTCTTGTAAGGTAATATTTACATACAAAATGATTTGAATACAATTCAACCAAAGTATACACTTTTCATTCTGATAAAATTGCCAAATTTTCTGTTAGACCTTAAACGAAATTAATGTTTTAAACATGTTTTCTGGATGGATTCACAAATAATTTATGGGACACTTTACATCCTTTCCATTGCATATCTTTTACATTGCATATTTCTATTTACCCAACTTAGGTTGGCTAGGAGTGTAGTCAAAATGTTATTTTCGTCTTCAACATTTCTTAAACAGAATATGAAGTTATGAGTTTTATTTTGTGCAGCTTCGATAGTTTTTAACCCTTTCAGTCCCATTTGGCATCATCATGTTGCTGATCATAATTTAAAAAAAATAATAGGGCTGACATCTATTGGGATTAATAAAAAATATTTTCTAATAGAAAAAAGTTTGCAGAATCGAATGATATCATAAATAGCTATAAACTATCAGATTTTTTTTTCTAAAATGATGACAAATTATCATTAGGACTGAAAGGGTTAAATAATAATTTGTGATACTATTTATATATTTGCATACCATGCTACATAGTTATTAATGACAGTTTTGAAAAAAATATCAATCAACTAGAAACCCACTTTTTTGTGGCAATTTTGACATTTTTAATAAATTTAAACAAAATCATAAGTATTTTCATGAAAAGTGCACTCCGTTTATGAAACTTCAAAATACTTCCTGTAGTGGCCTCGATAACCCACAATTTACCAAAAGGATCTTCAAGGTGGAGAGTGGAGATGAGTTACCTCGGCTTTAATACTACTATTTCCGTTGTTATCTGGAATAGTGGTAGGAACATAGGCGGTCAATCAGCGCCACCTAAATGTTGATGGAATATTGAGGTTTCGTGAGTGGTAACCGCCACACATCCCAAAAATGTGTACGTGAATCTAAAATCATTTATTACAAAAAAAAAAAAAAACCTTCGTTTATGCATACTTTTGAAGACCTTTTGACTGCAAAACTCTTTGCCAGTTTAAATAACTTTTTTACGACTTTCAAGATACTAATAAAAATAATCTAGTATTATTTCCTTAGCATTTCTACAGCATTCATTCCGTAACGGGATGATCACGTGATTTAATCTAGTGTCTGGGTCCGAGAGTAGCAGAATACGGGTACAGTTAGTTGAAAAAAAAAAACTTTAATTTTAGTTTTCGGTCTTCCAAACTCTTTGATGTTGTCGGAGCTTGTTAGTAAACCTATAATAATGATTTTTTTTATCATACAATTTTTTTTTATACCTAATTTGGTTTTAAAGTAGGCAGTGGGTGGAACTTGTTTGTCTTCTTGACCCTAATTACTTTTCGGAAGAAAATAATATTGGCTCGAGTTTGCATTAATGTTTGAAGAGTTTACCGAAAAATTTTATTTGATGAGTTTTTAATGGTCGATAGTGAGTTGAATGTACGCACACAGCGTCGGGACTTTGGAGCACATTTTACGTGCACTCCCTTACACGGGAAATTATTAGTAAGACTTGTTTTAGATCTATCACAGACCTATCATAGACTGTTCATAGACCTATCATAGACTGTTTATAGGTCGGCAGTTATTTTGGCAAGGCCCGTACCCGAACTGGGACTTTTCGCATGCAAGGAAGGCAGGCACCGTACCGACTTGGCTCCCCAGCCCTTTTTAACCCTTTATAAGGCCATTTCTTTCTAGGAATGTTACGTTTAAGTATTTATGGGATTGAGATTGATTTATAATTAAAGAAATTCATTTAGCTAATTACCTAAAATTAATTTTGATTATTAAGACCATTTTATTTCAGTAGGAAGTATGTTTCCCATCGCCCGCTGGAAGCTATTCAAGCGTATCGTCCATAGGAATCCTGCTGCATTAGTAATGTTGATTTTGTTTTCTGAAGTTATCAGGAGATGGGGCAGCACTAATCAAAATTGATAAAGTTGCTGGGAAGTATGCTTCCCACAGCCTTATAAAGGGTTAATGGTCGAAAAATGGTTGAACTTACACTCTCAAAACAAAAGAGTGAAATCCACTCCAGTTGGAGAAGTGCATTTTCGACTCTGGAAAGGAATGAATATTAACTCAGACTGAGTTAAAATCACTCGTTTGGAGTGATCCTGTCATAGGTTTAACACACAAAGGATCCATTCCAAAAGGAGAAGTGCATTTTCCAGACTGGAGGAGTGAAAATTAATCAGACTGAGTTAAAATCGCTCGTTCGTTTTAAGAGTGTATGTTTCAGTTTATAGCTACCCGGGTAGATGCAAAATTGATGTGTGCCTCAATGTTCTCCCAAATGGTCGATTAAAACGAGGTGTGGAGCGGCCTTTTAGTGGGATAGAAAGCAATGTCTGACGCAGCTGTGACGTCGAGATAGGCATGACCATTCCAATTTGGACGAGTTAGCTGCCGGCTGGTTTGTTCGTGTATGAGACAACATTTTACGTATAGTTGGTGACATATGGTTCATTTAACCCTTTCAGTCCCAGTGATGCCATTTGGCATCATCACTTTCAATATTTTTTTCCAAATTTTTATGTCCCGTTATGACATCCAATCACACATCATTTAATTCTTCACACTTTGTTCTATTAGACAATATTTTACATTAATCTCAAAAGAAGTCAGAACTATTATTTTTTTTATTTAGAAAATAACTAACAAGCGTTTCACCGGATTTTTGAAAAGTTTACTTCAGTTCCACACATTTAAAATTCAATTTAAACTATTTCGGTTAAAATAATTACTTAATTTTTTTTAATAATATGATCAGATACCTTAAAATATACAACTCGAAGTGTTTTTAAGTAGTATATATTTTTTTATTTTGCCGTTTACCGCAGTTAAAAAAATTTTGGCATTATTTCAAAAACCATATAAAAAATTAAAATCAATTTTTTTTCTTATGGAACTCTTATTTCTGACCTAATATAAGCTTATTTTGTGAATATCAGATGTTTCTGTAGTGTAGTAAATTTTTGGGACTGAAAGGGTTAAAAAATTATGCTATATGTCATTAAAAAAATAACAGTTTAAATTGACTATATAATTAGCAAAAGCTCCTGCATCAATCGATGAAAATCTCTCCTAAGGTCAGTAAAGAACCAGTGGGTGCCGTCCCACTGTGATATCGAATTAAATGAGAGAGCGGATCACTTGCCTAAAAAAAGGATGCGAAGTTTCGCAGAGATGAGACAGAAAGGTTATATTCCATTTCTCAAAGCTGGAAGTCAACAGGGTCTACACACGATCATTTCGCAAGGATGTAGCTCATGGTTCTTGCACTCTTAAAACAAAAGAGTGAAATCCACTCCAGTTGGAGAAGTGCATTTTCGACACCGTAAAGGCATGCCTATTTATTCAGACTGAGTTAAAATCACTCGTTTGGAGTGATCCTGTAGGAGGTTTAACACACAAAGGATCCACTCCAAAAGGAGAAGTGCATTTTCCAGTCTGGAGGAGTGAAATCCACTCAGACTGAGTTAAATTAGGAGTGTTTGTTTTAAGAGTGTACACTCTTAAAACGAACGAGCAATTTGAACTCAGTCTGATTGATGACTTTCAGTCTGGAAAAATGCACTTCTCCTTTTGGAGAGGATCCTTTATGTGTTATACCTCCGACCGGATCACTCCAAACGAGTGATTTTAACTCAGTCTGAGTTATATTCACTCCTTTCCAGTGTCGAAAATGCACAGCTCCAACTGGAGTGAAATTCACTCTTTTGTTTTAAGAGTGTATGGTAAACCCTGGAGTATCCTTTCGTCCTCCTCGCATTGTGTTCTTCTTTAAGCAAATTTGAAATATTCGCTTCTGTAAAACCTCCTTCCATTATCTAAATAATTCTTATTTTAATAGCAAAATTAGGCAAAAAAACATCCCACCGGTTTGTTTATATATACCAGTGACGTCAGCCAAATCGACGTGATTGTGATCACGTGACGTATCGATGAAAAAAGATACATTTTAAAATGATTTTATAAATTATTCACAGATTTATTTGGGGGAAATATATTTATACGTTCGTTATTTTTGGGTTCAAACTATAATTTAATATTAGAAGGTATATAAGCGATACAGTCAAGTACCCATTGCTTAATGGATATTTTAACCCCTTATAGTTGTTTGTGAGGTAAAAGGCAATGCTTGAAGTATAGCTGCTTCTTCACAGTTGGCGTGGCGGTTCTAATTTTGACGAATAAGCTGACTGGTGGTTTGTTTGTGGGCTATAAGACCACGGTTCTGACGTCACCGTAGGCGTAGCCATTCCAGTTATCCATTAACGTCGAGTCGACCATTAATAAATGAAGACTAGAAAGTTTAGAAGAAATTCGAAGATGTTCTACAGTTCGTACTATACTCGAGGTTTACTTCGCAGAGTAATAGCTGGAATTTATGAATTAATATTCTGGAATAATGTGCATAGTAATAGCTGGATAAGAATTGAAGGTTTCGGTTGAATTAACGTCGAACCAGATATACAGTTCACGAAGTTATCGGTCACGGGTTTTGTAATTTTTAACTGCTGTCGAGTAAAATTAAATAAAAATTTTCTTTAGTACCAAATTTAGTTATTTCACGGGTTATACTTTAACTCGCGATTATACAGCCACCATGAGTGGGATTGATGTTTAATTACCGCGATAAATTTGGATGTGGTGCAAGAAAAACAAGTTTTGCATGTGAGATTCGGGCGATCCCGCGTTTATGCATTCATCAGTCAAAATCAGAATTACCCTGCTACGCTGGACGCATACGAGATTGCAGAACGTTGAGTGATCGTTTTTTAATGCACGTGGGTACCGGGCGGAGTGCAATTTGGCCACGACCTTTGTTTTATCAGCGAGAACAACAAAAAATAGATACTTATAAAAAGGTTTGTAACAGATTTCTTTTGATTGGCTCATTGGCAAGGCAAAACTGAATTGAGTATCCAGTCCTCGCCAAAAAGGCAGCGGTAGTAGTGTAGGACGTGACGACTCGTAGCGCCACTCGAGTGTGGTGGCGGAAATCGGTACTACTAACCAAAACAAAAGTGATTCTTATGGAAATTGTAAAATCTCGTGCTATTTTAGGCGAATCAAATGTTTACCACCATGCATAAAAAATTTCAGGTTTGAAATAATTAACTATAATATGAATTTCAGCTAATGTTCGCCATCTAAGTTTTTATTGACTTATGTACCCAATGAATGTACCCAACCCTAATACCAACATTGTTCCACAATCCATACTCGAGCTAACGTTCATCACATTTTTGTTTAACATTCTTCAAATAACGAATGTATTTTCTGCGCATTAACACCCCACGCACAAATTCATTTATTGATTGAATATGTTCATGTTGGACATCAATCAATTTGTCAATTATCTCGTTAATTGGCTAAAAAAGTAATTGCAACTAATTACAATAAATTAATCGCGATTTAACATTTAATTGCACCTTGCAAATAAATTAATTCTATTAACGTATGTAAATTGTACTCACATTTTAAATATTTGCAATTAGCTTTTCTAGTTGTTTTATGAAACAATTAAAACTAACAATTAACGTCATTAAGCAATTAATTATTTTAATTTATAAACAATTAACTAAGCTTTAAGTCTTAGACTTGAGACGAATAAAAAAGTGGTTAATTGCCTTTTTAATTAAAATTAACAAAACAATAGAAAATTAATTGTTAAATGCTAATAAGTTAACAATTAAATAATTGTCATTTTTCACAATATCAATTGATTAATTGTTAGTTGTTGTGGTTACAATTACCAATTAATTGTTAGTCTTTAATTGTTCTTGTAATTACAATTTGCCCAACACTGTTTCTACATAATGAAGACTGTGAAAATATTAGCTCTATGATTTTATCAGAATTGCGTTGTGTTCCAATGGTATACAAAATTGTGGTGGTCTGTTAATTTAAACCTAATCGCGATGTTACATTAGTTTATACAAAATTGCGTTGCTTCATTAATTTATTATACAAAATTGCATTGTTCGATTAATCTTCTTAAAATTGTGCTGGTCCGTTAATTTTTACAAAATTGCGCTATTTTACTAATTTAGTCTATACATTGATACAAAATTCCGTTTATTCTATTACACACCATCAATTCTATCCATTAACTTATGTTGATAAACCTTTATATATTGTCATTTACATTTTTTTAATTAAAATTGTCCCTATTCTAACTCCGCAACTTATAATTTTTAATCAAATTTCTTTAAAAGTATAATGGTAAAACATCAGTGATAACTTAATCAGTTCAGCTCAGCGACATAGGGACTTTTTTCATAAAGGTCATGTGACCAGTTAAACCACTTTACCATACATTTACAAACTCATCTTCAACAAATTATTCTATTTCAAAAAAACATAACTGTTACGATTTATGATTTCATACGCGCTTCGCTAATCTCGCATAAAACTAAATTTTCCAGCATACAGAATCTTCTAAATTCAATAAAAACTTTCGCAAACATTTCTCTCCACTTAGAACAAAATATAAAAAGCAAATAAAATGTTCCATTTTACACGCAGAACGCATCCATATTCCCTCTTGCAAACGATAATATGTTTGGAGGAACATCTTTTCGGTTCGAAAAGGAAGGATGAAGAGGTGGACTGGGATGAAAGGTATTTATTTTTTAAAAGCAGCTGTTCTTAAATTATGCTATTATTAGAAATGGTGTTCGCTTATCTTTTATTGTAGAGCAAATTATTATTTTTTTTCTTACAATTTCTGTTGCACTTGTAATTAAGTTAATAAATGTTGGAAAATTTAAAAAAAAAAATTGTGGTGAATGCAAAAACATTTTTAAAAAATTATGCGCACATTTATACAATTTATATGAAAAAAAGGTTTTTTTTTACAAACAAATTCTAGAAATCGCATTTGGATAGTAGTGTTTTTTTCCTTATCTTATTTTTTGATTGTTGAAAGAGAAAGCTTAAATAAATAAGCCCGACATATTTGCAGATAAGTCGTGTATTCTTGGATAAGTCTTGTTCGAGACAGGATTGTGATAAAGGGATGAAGGTGTTAATTGGCCTTGAAATGGCTTTGTATAGGTTTCTGATTCTAAAAAAAAAAGTTATTTTTGAACATTGGTTCGTCTGTCTGGCTGTCGATCTTAAACCACTTTAATAATCGAACTAAAAAAGATAACCGCCTAAAAATTTTAACATGAGTTCCAAGTGACTGTTAGATGTGATAATAAGGTTTCTGAGAAATAGGCGCATGCGCAAAGGGCTGGTATAGAACTTTAGGTTTTAAGGGTAATGATGGAAAATTATAGAAAATATATCCAAACTTCAAATTTAGTGCAAAAAGAACTTTATAGGCTTTAATCTTATTGAAATTATCTTATAGGTTATATAGATACTTTTAATTGTTGTGTAGTTATTGAAAGTAGTGTAGTATTTCACACCCCTAGTTTTGTTTAATTTTCATAATTCTTTCTATGTAAATAAAATAACAATGCCGAAAGACCACATTTGATTCAAAAACCCGAAGGTCAAAAAAGATCACAAATTATTTAAGAACATGTATTAAAACCAAAACAAGTTCTTTACTTTTCCATCTCAAATCCTCAATTGATCCCGAAAGCGTTGCCATTCCGGTAGGAGGAATTAATATTCCCGCCGCTCTTCCCCACTCCCCTACCCCCTTCGCGATGTCTGGTTTGGTGTCTGGATTTTCGAGACGACAGCTGAAGTAACCATGGATACTACTCGGGGGGATGTGTCCATATGAAATTAAGGTTTTGATGGGGTTGGTTGAGTGGACGCCGTACTAGAGCTATTGAGGATGTGTGTCATAATTTTGAACCATAGTCAAGACAGCATCAACGCCGTACAAGAGCTTAAGGTAGGCGAATACCCAAAATTTCCCAAAATTCTAAAAATTTTACTAGTGCTTTAATCTTTTCCAAATTTGGCATAGTGATTTCAAATATAATGAATAAGACTATTTAGGCTTTTGTTTTTATTTAAATATAATTTATTTTAAACGGTGTTTTCCTACTAAAAAAAGAGGTTTACGCCAACAAGTCTACCACATAGAATTTTCATCCTATGAACATTTATTATGTGTTAAATTCTTCGTTTTGAACTGATACATGCAATGACCCTCTAGAGTTACATACAAATTACAAGAAAAGAAGTTATTAAGAAAAATTTTATAAATTAACCACAAAAAAAGGATTTTTTTCGATTAACTTACACTTGGACATTGTTTAAAAAAAAACTTGTATACTTACACCAGATGTTAGAGGTTCATGGCACAGATATATATTGAAATAGCATCTGTGAAAAATTTCAGGTAAATTAATGTAAAAATTTTTATGCTAGAAGTGTTGGCGTAAACCCCTTTTTTTAGTTGAAAAACACCGTTTAAAATAAATCAATTATATTTAAATAAAAAAAATTGCCCATAAAGCATTGTTCATTTTATTTGAAATCGCTATGCCAAATTTGGAAAAGATTACTGTAATAGTAAAAATTTTTAGAATTTTGGGTATTCGCCTACCTTAAGCAGTGGAGAAAAAAAGAGGCAAGGGGGATGAGTCCATATGAAATTAATGTTTGAGGGGTTTGGTTGAGTTGACGTTTTACTATAGAGCTGTATGTGGGGATTGGGAGACGCGTGTCGAATTTTGGATCCACAGTCAAGTGACGAGATGACAAGTGACGTCATCGTTCGCAGCGTCAACGTCGAATTAGAGCTAGAAATAAATTTTAAGCCATGGCTAAGTAACGAGGCGCGGGGGACGTGTCCATATGAAATAAAAGTTTGAGGGGACGCTGCACAAGATCTATAGGAGGAGTTGGGGGGATAGTTAGGTCAACTTTTCATCGTACTAGAGCTACAGTATGGATATTGGCGATGGGAGTCGCAATTTAGAACCAAAGTGACGAGCCGACACACGAGTAGGCACCCAGCTCAATTTTTCAACTTAACATCGTACTCAGTGTCGTGTCGTGTAATGACCCCATCTATATCGAACCTAACTCTTCGCTTCTAATCCCCCCCCCCCCCCTTTTTTTGGCGAGTCTGGCACAAAACTATTTTTTTAGGCAATTTTTATGTAACATATTGCGAAAGAAACCAGTCTAAGGTTATATTAATTTCGCTGCAAAACCCTATATTAAACGTAAATTTTCCTTAATACAAAGTCCTAAATACTAACGCTTCCAGAAAGCTTGTGTTTGAAAGCTATCATCTAAAAGCAATCAGCAGGACAGTTTTTCTGCTCGTTAAAGAGACAGTTTATTACATCCTGATGCTAAATTAGCTTGCCAAAAATGTTAAATTTTTTTTTTTTATCTTGAAAAGGGAAAGATGACTTTATGTTCATTTCCTTTACTTCCCTATAAATCACTTGTCCTTGGCGCAAAATAGCAACCCCTTTCGAATGTTCGAACTGTGACGCAATAGGCAATGTTTACATACCTCGAAAGCGGGAAGGAATTTGAGAGTCGAAAAAGATTTTGTAGCGCCATCTATTGAGAGTAGGAAGAAGTTAGCACTTTCTTAACAGTACGGTGTGAAGCACTAGGAACCCAATTCTATGAGGACATTTAATTTTTATATACTGTAAATTTATTAATTTGCAATTCGTGGATGTATATAGATTTAAAATGGTTTAAAAATAGTCAAACCTGTTTGTTGCTTGAAAAATTTGTTAATTAAAAAAATAAAATTAATAAGCAATTTTATTCTACGGAACATAATTAAGAAATCAAAGGGTTGAGAAAGATCTTTGTTCGAATCATTTCATGTGATTTATTAACTAGTATTTTAATTTGCGTCTAGTTAGGACTTAACCATTTGGGCAATTGTTAAAAGCATCCATTAGCCATTGTTAGCAATAACACGTAAGCACATAGCGGAGAAGATGCACTGATATATTTAATTACGTTTGTTAACTGAAATTACATAATTATATAAAACATTTCTGTTACTAATGTCTTTACTTTAAACTAAATTGCATTTAGTATATTAGTTACTATTGAAAATAACATTTACTATAATATTGTCTTGTTAATTTGAAGCGTCTGTTCAATCACCTTATTATTCATCATAGTTGTTTATAAATATATAATGATGTTTACGAATAAGTTTTCAAAGCCAATTTATTTTCTCTTATTTGAACAATTAGTAGAAGTAAATTACATCCCAAAGTATAAAACTCAAATATTTTTGAATTCACTCCAAAAATTATTTATAGAAGACATAATCTATATTCAAAAATAATTTTTTATTGTAAAAAAAAACACATCTGTCATATAACGTAACTACAGAGATCAAAGTATTTAAAGAATTAGTAGAAGTAAATAACATCCCAAAATTTGTAACTTGAATATTTTTAAACTCTCACAAAAAAAAATTTTCATAGAAGACATCTAATATCTCTAAAAATAATTTCTTATTGTTGAAAAATTACATCTGTCACATTACGCAACTACAGAGATAAAAGTATTTAAACAGTTGCCACTTAACTATATTTAAATAGTTTAAATATAAAAGGAATCCGTCTGTTCAAACAGACATCTACCATTACATCTGACAAAACACACGGAAAACTCATTTAATATTCAAGAATAAGCTTAAAATAAGACATGACACATTTTATATTGAAATCGTCAGACAATAACCTTTCAAAACATCTTTACTCGTTTGAATAATAATATTCTAAAATACGTTCAAAAATAAATAAGACTATATAGATGTCACATTTTATATTTAAATCCATTAGACAATAAATAACATCACAAAATAGCTTTGCTTGTTTTTAAGAAGTTGATGTTTCAATTACTTAATGTTTTGAATTTGAAAATAAAAAAAAATTTAACAGTCGTGGATTTGCATATAAATGGAAATAGAAGCGTTTATATTGCCACCTGCTGCAAGGAATGCATTTATAAAAACTGGTAACGCAAGCACAAAGCCATAAATTGTTTTACACATTCGTGAGTCAAAGATCGGGATAGGGTAGACTAACCAGTGAATGAACGTTTAAGGACAATTTGTTTTAAGAAAATTCATAAATTTTCAGTACATGTAAATTCTGAGTGTATGACAATGTGAACACATCTGTCATTATGTATAAATTCTACAAAAAAAAGGAGGTGAAATAATATTACATTGCTTCGGGTCCTTTGGGGGTCCAAATAAAAAGTGGTACAAAAGCCAAGTGAATGAACAGTTCTTGCCAGTGAATAAACACAAAAATGTCCAGTCAATGAACAGGGACTATTCATATCAAATTATAGAGAAACTTAAAATATATTTTTTTTGTTTTGATAAAGTTATAATGTTAAAAGAAATTTCCGTGCGTCAGAACTAGGCCATTTCTTCAATTGGTCTTTTTAACTATGCTTTTTTTTGGTGTAGTAGGTGCTGAAGCTGGTGCTTTTTTGTATTTTTCTTTTACACAAATTTAGTAAACTTTATATTTTCCCCACCTTACAAATAAATTTTCGCGCGAGTGACTATCTTCTTATTCCCTCTGCTCTATTCTTACAATTTTTCTAATGTAAAATGCAAAAAGAAATTCTTTAAAAAATACACCGATTTAGTTAGTTATTGATTAATTTATTATTTTAAAAAGTTTATGTTACTTGTGCATAAAACAAATTAAATTCAAATAATAAAAAATAATAATTTATTATTGTTCCTTGCTTCGACTTCAATAGGATTTAGCGCAACCGTATGATGTTCTTTTTTCGGTACATATTTTGTCCACATTGAAAAAAGTGCAGGTTCTCGGATGTTTGACATGTTGGACTCAGCATTGAAAGTTTCATTAAAAGACTTCAACATATCTGGAGGAAGTTCAGACTCAAGTGTTTGAAGAAATAGCTCGCTTCTTTTTCAGAGCATGCTCTTTCTTCATGATCTTTCTTACTCTTCAACACTTGGTGTGTGTGCTGCATACATTTGTTGAAGTCTATACATTTTCTACATTAAATGGGGAAATTCCACTTTTCGTGAAAGCTTCCTGAATTTTGATGGCATCAACTGATGCATCGAAAGCTTCTTTGAAAATTGGGGTAAAATTAAATTTACTTATCGTTTTTGAACCACCATATTTCTGTCTCCAACGTCGACACAAGCTCTCAATCATACTTTTAATGGGCGGAAAACTCCTACATCACAAGGCTGAAGTATGTTAGTCGCATTTGTTAGAAAACTGAAGAGGATGATTCGTTTCTCTGAGTAAAATTTGCTCAATTCCAGGCTAATGTGATACTTGTGACCATCCAGAAAGAATAAGATGGGAAATTTGATACCATTTTCAATCAGCCATGGATAAAAACAGTTTGCAACATATTCGTTATATTCATACATAAATTACAATAAAATAACTTCCTTAAAAATATAAGCTATGCTAGACATTACAAAATCATAATCACAAATTGTTCATTCACTGGGGAAAACTAGCCTAAGGTGTTGCTACCCGTGAATGAACATGTGTGTTCAGTCACTGGTTAAGAGGTGTTTTTTATTTATTCACGTGAGTTTTATTGTATAAAATGGCTAAAGAAGTTAGAAAAATGCTATTTTGCTTTGATTGTTTGCAACACAGACAAATCCCAGTTAATGAACATGTGTACATTCATTGGCTTTATCACAATTTGCCTAGCCAGTTATTGAACACCCTTGTACTTACAATTTACTCATGTTACAATGCTTGAAACAATCAGAATCATTGCTTAAATATGCATATTCAATGTAACCTTAATAGAATTAGTGAAAAAAACTAATAAGAAGCATTAATTACAATCAAAAGAGGTGATGGCAGAAAACTTGCCTTATTACTTTAACAGAGAAACAAGTTGATGCACAGATAACAACATTGTCAGCATTTTTAAAAAAAAAGGTCATGTGACCAGGACAACCAATCATATGTCAAATAGCTTCCTACTAGATGGAAGGAAGTCTGTGTTGCCAATTCATCCAGTGGAATTATTTTCAATCCTTATTTTTTAAGTGTATTTACCAAATGTTCATTCACTGGGGCCTGTTCATTCACTGGTCAGTCTACCCTAAAAATCTTTAGGAACTAACTTATTATTTACAGATGTTTTATATTTAATATAAAAATTTTGCTGCCATCTAGTGGTGATACATAAAACTAAATCTTAAGTTTTTCCTCCGAGGGTCTCCAAACTATTAGTTTGTTATAAAGGTTAAGTTTGGTTGAATTAACGTCGTGCTAGAGCTACACACCGGACAGAAAAATGTCTGGCTATTTTGAATCGTGGTAAAGTGATACTTATGGGGGTTGGGGAGGGGGGCTAAACCATGGGTATGCATTGTAATCGTAGTGATGGTCATGATTTACATGCTGCTTTGCAAAAAAAGAGGATGCCTAATGTCTTGAAGATTTAGTTTTGTTTAGTTTGAATTATCGTCGCACTAGAGTTACTCGAGGACTATTGGCGTCGTATTTTAGAACCACAATCAAGTGACTAGCCGACGCCTGAGTAGGCACCCAAAGCGATCGTTAAGAGCGACGTCGTACGCAGCGGTAGGACTTTGAAGAATATTTAATGAGCACTCCCTTACACGGAGTATTATTCGTCGGACATTTTTGGCTGCACGGGCCGTTTATAGGTCGGTAGTTATTTTGGCGATGCCCGGACCCGAACCTGGAACCTTCCGCACGCAAGGCGAATGCCTAACCGACTTGGCTCCCCAGCCCCCAACGTTAACTTCTGGGTGAATGTAACTTCTTGAACGAGAAAAGTTTAAAAGAGAAAGTGAATTCTATGAAAAAAGGATGGGAATTCCTTAATAACTGAATAGTTAATAGAAATACAAGTGAATAATTTTTGCTGTTTGGTTAACCATTTTTACTAACGTCTAAAAACAATACTTGGGAAATAATAGGTTATTGACCAAATAATCACTGCTCGTGTTCAGTCATTGAGACTTAAAATATTCACACGATATTCATTGATTGAATTGACAAATTTTCTTAGAAATTTAAAACTTTATTTTGTTGTCCATGTTGAACGTGAGAAAGTGAATAAGACTACACTTCCGCTGATACATTGGATTGTTTTTGTTAAACATCCAACCAACCGTTTCAGAGATTAGGCAAGTGAAATCTGGGAACCGATGTCTTTGCATTAAAAAAATAAAGGCTGGTGTAAATAAAGGCTTTATTTTTATTCGACTTTACAAGAAAATGCCCAAAATAACCAAATTTGGCTTTTTTTGTTTTTAAGTCCATTAGAATTTCCAATTTTTCCTCTTTAAAATGATAGAAAGTTTGTATTGGTAGGGTAGACGAACCAGTGAATAAACGCTTAAGCACAATTTGTTTAAGAAAATTCATAAATTTTAAGAAAATATAGCTTCTGGTTTATGACAATGTAAACACATCTGTCATTACATGTAAATTCAAGAAGAAAGAAAAATTAGGTGACTTTAAATTGCATTGCTTTGGGTCTTTTGGGGGTCCAAATAAAAAGTGGTACAAAAGCAAAGTGAAGGAACAGTTCTTTTGCCAGTGAATGAACACAAAAAGGTCCAGTCAATAAACATGCTGGATTTTAATTAATGACCAATTACAACTAATCGGATGTCAGATAACTTTCTTCGAGATGGGAGGAAGTCAGTGTTGTCAATCCATCCAGTGGAATGATTTTTAGTCCTTACTTTTTAAATTTATTTACCAACTGTTCATTCACTGGGGCTTATTCACTCACTAGTCGGTATACCCTACTCCACTCTAGAAAACCTTTAATAATCTTCCAAATCATGGAAGATAGTTAGCTTTTATAACCCTTAAACTTAATTTTCTCAAAACTTCATTTTTCTCATGTGTTACTTTGCAACCTATGATAACTAATTTTAACAAAATTAAAATTTTATCAAATGAATTGTTCATTTACACTCTCAGAAATAACACTTTCATTTTTGACGATTCAAGAATCCTCCAGCCTCATTTCGTTAAATTTGAGGATTGTTTCGTCAAACTATCACACGTGACTTGTGTAAACGCTAATCCTCACTTTTACTATCGTGATTTGACAATTCTGTATCTTGATTTTGAGGAAACTGAATCTCATTGTTGTACTCACATGCTCAAAAATGACGAAATATTTCTTTAGATTAGACGACATTAAAATCTTCATAAAAAAGCCATTCAAATTTCCTCACTTTAGTCCAGTAACCAGGTAGTCAAAAGGGGGTGTTTCAGGAAAAAAATACAGAAACTGTTTTCTCAACGGTTTTATATGTTTTCGAGGGTGCTGAATCCGAATATCAACTTTGTTAACAAATTCGGACATGGGAACATTAAAAAAAATTGAAAAAATCCCGAAATTTTACCTCTTTTTTTGGTTTTTTCCTTCTAGCTGGAAAAGTATTAATTTCTCAACAAAAACGTCAATACAAAAGTTAAAGTACTTTAAACAAGCTAAATAAAAGTCAATTACACTATTTATGTCAGATTAATAGCTTAGTTGCTACAGCGCGCTGAAAATTGGGCAATTCCTCCTGAATGTGAAAAGTCCGAAATTTTCACTTTTAGCACACGCAAAATAGTACTGTCGAAATAGAGTTAGGGGTGGAGCTAATTGAAACACAAACTAATCTTGTTGCAAATGGTAGGAAACATGCATCTAAGGAACATAATAAAAATCACAACCCGAACTGTCGCTCAAAATTTGTTTTTTAGCCGCAATCTTGAAATAACGTCAATTTTTTTTTTTTTAAAGTTACAATGAACTACAATAAGTCAAGTTTGGTATCAAATTAAAGGAAATTTTACGCTGAAAATGAATATACCATTGGTTTTAAAACCTTAATATTTACAAAGATTATTTTTGAAGGAAATGATGAGAAAACGGGCGAAAAATTTCCGGAAAACGGTAAAAAAATATTGAACAAACTCTCATGAAATGTTCGAAAAGAATGGCTGAAAGTCAACATGGAACCTGGTTTAAAATCATTTGAAATGCAGTGAAATAACTTATGCAATGAGTTTGTTGACCAGTGTTTTCCGTTAATCTAACTCATGCAATAATGGTTAAAGATTTTGTAGATCTAAACAAGGTAATGCGAACAATGTGCTCCATATATGTTATGTTTGGTTTTTCATACCCATCAAATACTATTATAACTTTTCCCATAAATTCTGTTGACATTATACAAGTACTTCCATGTGACATCCCCAAATGTTGTACAAGTGTTCCAGAGAAATTAATGCACAGTTATCAAGCACGTAGGAAATACTTTGCTGGGCACAAAGAGTCTATTGAATTTTATTATTATAAATGGAATATGATGAGTTTGCAATATATTTGTCCGTTATATTCATTCGTCGATTGCTATGGTCTATAAATGAAGTTGGTAACGTTTATACAGCTCGTAATTGAATTTTTCGTACTGTCCTTTACTATCCAAGCAGATGTAACATGTAAGCTCGCATCCTGTATGTTAAAAGACTTGAATTTATTCGATGAGTTTCACCAGAAAGGCAAAGGACTAGTTATTCTACTCCTTTTTCCATAGTTTTATCGTAGCTGCTTAGTACTTTTTCTATTAAGTTCCATCTCTAAAAGTTATGGTAGACTAGTTTATTTTAAATATTGCTTCAAATCATGTCACGTTAGCCTTGTCCTGCAAGATATATTATTCCATTAACGAAATTCTACGAAGCACTTGAAAAATCAGGGGATGGATTGCCCACACACACACATTGCGGTCTAAATGTATTACCTTGTTAAGATCTACAAAATCTTGCTTGAGTTAGATTAACGAAAACACTGGTCAGCAAACTCATTGCATAAGTTATTTCACTGCATTTCGAATGATTTAAAACCAGGTTCCATGTTGACTTAGTTATTCTTTCTCAATTCTTTTGATACATTTCATGAGGGTTTGCTCATTATTGCTTATTATTGGGGACTCCATGTTTTTTATTCACTGAAACATGGCTCTGGGTCGCAAACTTTTGTTCTATATCTCAATAATGACAAGGAGTGCCGTGGCGTGCAGTGAAATTTTTCGGCCATTCTCTCATCGTTTCCTTCTAAAATCATCTTTGCAAATATTTAAGCTTTAAAACTAAGTGTATATTCTTTGTCAGCATAAAATTTCCTTTAATTTGATACCAAACTTGACTTATTATGGTTTATTGTAAATTTTAAAAAAATTGATGTTTTTTTCAAGATTGCGGCTAAAAAACTTATTTTGAGCGACAGTTCGGGTTGTGATTTTTAGTATGTTCATTAGAAGCATGTTTTCTACCATTTGCAGCAAGATTAGTTTGTGTTCCAATTAATTCCACCCTTAACTCTATTTCGACAGTACTATTTTGCGTGCTGAAAGTGAAAATTTCGGACTTTTCCCATTCAGGAGGAATTTGCCCGATTTTCAGCCCGTTGTAGCAGCTAAACTATTAATCTGACATAAATAGTGTAATTGACTTTTATTTAGCTTGTTCAAAGTACTTTAACTTTTGTATTGACTTTTTTGTTGAGAAATTAATGCTTTTCCTGCTAGAAGGAAAAAACCAAAAAAAGGGGTAAAATTTCGGGATTTTTTCCATTTTTTTTAATGTTCCCATGCCCGAATTTGTTAACAAAGTTGATATTCGGATTCAGCACCCTCGAAAACATATAAAACAGTTGAGAAAACAATTTCTGTATTTTTTTCCTGAAAAAACTACCTGGTTACTGGACTACTTTGAGGAAACGAAAACTCGGAGCATTTGCCAGTAAACGGAATCGTCAAAATTAAGGAAAATTTCGTCGTTTTCGAACATTCATTTTTTAGAGTGTAAGGTCCACCTTAATTGCCTGCAATTAAGAATCAATATTAAGGTGTCGGCCAACAGTAGGGTGTGATCCGAAACAACCCCACCCACGAATACCATTGTTGGAGCTTTTACGACGAAATTTTTTACTAACCCATTAAAACCCCTTTAGGAATTACATTAACCCTTTTTGTCCCAGTGATGCCATTTGGCATCATCACTTTCAATATTTTTTTTCAAAATTTGTATGTCCCGTTATGACATCCAAACACACATCATTCGATTCTTCACACTTTGGTCTATCAGACAATATTTTACATTAATCTCAATAGAAGTCAGAACTACTATTTTTTTTATTCAGAAAATAGTCAACAAGAGTTTTTCCTGATTTTTGATAAGTTCTCTTCAGTTCCACATATTTAAAACACAATTTAAACTATTTCGGTTAAAATAATTACCAATTTTTTTTTAATAATATGGTCAGATAACTTAAAATATATAACTCGAAGTATTTTTAGGAAATATATATATATATATTTATTTTGTTGTTTCCACAGTTAAAAAATTTTGGCATTGTTTCAAAAACCATATAAAAAAATTTAAATGATTTTTCTTCTTATGGAATTCGTATATTTGACCTAAAATACGCTTATTTTGTGAATATCAGATGTTTCTGTAGTGTAGTAAATTTTTGGGACTGAAAGGGTTAAAAAGACACGTTCACGCCCGCCAGGGAAAATATCTACGTTTTTCCGCGTGAGGCAGGACTGTCTTACATTGTTACGTTTTTCGACGGGCCGGGAAACACTTTGCGAGTTAGAAAGCACCTAATGCGCGATCACAAGTAGTGAAAATACAAGGTAGATGATATGCCGCGAAAAAAAAGTGAAAAAGTAGCTACATATTGTAAACGTTGTAAGGGCCAGCCCGCATTATGTTTGGAATGTTTTTAAAAGTTGCATTGATATAAATAAATAATTGTTATCAATTTTAAATATTTAATGGTTTTTAATACTCAATATTTTTGTATGTAATGTTGAGAAAAAATAAAATGAAATTATTCTTTAATGATTTTTTTTTCTGAAAACAAGTGACTCACCTGTGATGCACCTCGCCTCACGGGAAAGTCAAGTACCGTTGGGTCACGTCGTCAAACAGAAGAGTCAAGCGTGACCCATCAGTGGGTCACACCGGTGTGAATGTTTTAATTGGTCCTGTGTAATTGCATCCTACCCGAAATGACTTAATTTTACTTTATACCTTTTCCTGGTACATTAGAAGCAGCAGATTCTGAATATCAGCTTAAAAATCTTCAAAAAATGATTCATTTAGCCCGAAATGTGCACATTAAAATTCTATGAAACTCTGTGATGGAAAATAGCGGCTTTATGAATGTTATGGATAAAATATTAAATTTCATCTTTTTCATTTCCTTTAAAGCAGCACTTGACATTGTTTCAAAATCGAAAGAAAATATTCCCCCAAAAATATATTGCATATAATTTTTAAACTAATTATTGTATGGCAGTTTCAATGTGTATTTTTATTTTTCACCATAATAAATAATAAAAAAAAAAATAAAGCATTTTTTTCATTATTTCAAAAAGAAACTTTTAAGTTTCATTTCTATAAAAGTTGAAAATTATGGATTATGGATACACTTAATCCCTTCTCAAAACATTCTCATGTGACTTTATTGGCCACCTACCAAGAATTAATTTAACACACGAAAAACCAGTGCTTTCTCGATAATTGAATTCAGCCATCTAATTATACGAAAAGTTTTTATTTCAGTGAAATAATTTCAACCAAACCAAAACACATCAATCATTTAGCTTCCTAAATTGGCAACATTCATAAAAAAAAAACTAAACTAAAGATTGGACTTTTTAACTATTCTAATCACCGTCGACCCCAAGTTCACATGGAATAGTCTTCGCAAATAAAGGAAAGTCGCAATCAAAAGTTTTCGTCAAACAGCGCAAATTCGAAAATTCCGTGCCTAAATGCCGAAACTTAGAAATCGAATAATAAGAGAAATGGAGATTTAGTGTTCTGTTTAGAACACATTTGTTTTTGCTCCTGTTCTTTTAGCAGTTAATGTAATGGGTAACGTAATCGTTCCCAGCTGCCTATTTCTAGCCTCCTTTAGAAGCATTAGAACAGTCAATTACGCTTTGTAATTTATAACCCTGGTCAAGGAACAAATTAGTAGTTACAGTTTTCATACCTCTTGGTTTTTTGGTCGACGAGTATATTCAGGTTTGTTTGCTTGGTCAGAGACCCTCTTATAAACCTTCCTCAAGTAAGACAGACACAACACACTTAAGTGATAGATGTTGCCATCTATCGCCACCTCTGCAATTTAGACATGTCCCCGAAGGGGAGGGAAATAGTCTCCAGGGACCTGTATCCGTGGGAAACTGCGCCATGGCCGACCGCAGGACTTCCGGACCCACAGATTTAACGAGCACGTACTCCTCATAACTCGGTGGATCTTCAGTGGTATCGGGACTCGATCGCGGGACCTTCCGATTCCGAGAACGAGACTTAACCACTAGGCTATCCACTGCCCCATCATGACTTTTTATGGATATTTTCTTATTAAATTAGGTTAAAATTGCTAGATAAACAGTTACTGTGTACTTATACGTCGCGATCAATTGGATTCCGCGCATCGCGTTTCCGGCTCTTTTTAGGATTTAAAAACTTTTAGGTTAGGTTAGGTTTGAAATATCGTCGCACTAGAGCTACACGAGGGTTATTGACGACTATTTAAAAACTAAAATAGTTAAATGAATTAAATTCTAGCAGATTTTTAAACTCAATGTTCAGATTCCTTTTTTTTTCTCTATAAAAATAATATAATTAAATAAAAATTTATAAATTATCTGCGATTCCCTAATAAAAAGATGTAATTTACCCAAATTTAATGCACCATTTGCAGTAGTGTACAGCTCTGACATTTTTTTTTTTTTGTTTAACAATTTAGTAAGTACCAGTGCAAATAGATTTTTCTAAATTTTTTTCCTCAATTTATGATCAAAGATCAAAAGATGTATTTTTTATATAAAAATAAGAAAAAATCATGCACAATCGGGATTTCAAGTAGTAATAAAATTTCCAATATAACTTGTAAATGACATCAAATACAGTACAGTCCCTTTTATCCGAACCCTTTTATCCGAAATTCGGCTTAACCGGAATTCTTTTTCGAAGCTCGGGAATTTTTTTTTAAATATTAAATGTATACGCATAAATAAATACACAGAAAATAAATAAATACTTACAAAGTTGGATTTATTTCTCAAAATATACAGTTTTTTTTTTTTTTGCTGCTATTTCAGTCCCATGCCTTTCGGATAAGCGGGACTCTACTGTACATTCCTCCTAATTCACAATAGTTAAAGGTAAACTTAAGTATTAAAACAAAAACTTTTAAAGAGCAAATTGAAGTATTAAAACAAAATTATATCTATTTAAAGTTTAGTGGAGCGAAAATCTCTCTAAACTGCAACTTAGCAGCCCAGCTAACAAAGTTCAATAGTAGTGAAAACACTTCTACAGAACTATTTTATTAGGTTACACTCCTTGCCTACCTAAGTTGGGTAAATAGAAGAATGCTATGGAGAAGATCCATCCGCGCATGTAGAGAGTTCCATATATTATTTGTGAATCCATCCAGAAAACATGTTTAAAACATTCATTTCGTTTAAGGTCTAACATCAGATTTGAATATTATTTGAGAAAATTTGGCAATTATATCAGAATGAAAAGTGTATTTTGGTTAAACTGTATTTAGATAATTTTGTATGTTAATATTGCTTTACACGAGTTTCCAACTAACGGACCAATCATGCTTTTCCTCTTGCCTTTTTACTATTTGTTTTTACCCAAGTTAATTGGCACGGAGTGTAGGTTAGTGTTCGATTGCATATGATCATCTATTGGAAGATACGAAAATCATTATTGAAATCATTAGTTTAATAATCTTTTTTAAAAAAAATAATTTGTGTAAAAAAATAAGTTGAATAAAAAAAATCACGAGTCTTACGAAATATCACGAAAATAAATTAATGTTCACCCTGAATAAACGTTTTCCAGCAATAAAAACAAATATTTACAAAAAGTTTTTAATTTATTTTTTAAAAAAATCAAAATTTTGAACTTTACCATTTGTTTAAGAACTGCGCATGTATTTTAAAATGTGAGTATAGCTAAAAACTAACATGCATTTATATTGGAAACACAAAAAAATTACAATTTATTGAATTAAACATTAAAAAAAAAATAACTATACATAGAAGACCTTATTCCGTGCACAATTTTGTGCACCATATATATAAGAACACAGGTTAAAACTTTCAAAATTCTTACTTAATTAGCAAAAAAGCCTTAGGGTATTATTAAACACAAAAATTGAAAAACGTGAAACAGAGGGGGAAAAATAAGGTTGCAAGCAGAGGAAATGCGTATTCAAACTTATAGGAATGACTCCAGAGAATATTTAATAAGACCCGTTTTTTTTTAAAAGTGTGCTTAACTTTTAGATTTGATTAAACGGTCACTGGATCAACATATGACCAAAATTGTTTTTAGGCAGAGATTCCCTTAACAAAAAAAAAATAACCGACGAATAATAACCCCGTGTAAGGGAGTACACGTTAAATATCCTTCAAAGTCCTAACGTTGCGTACGATGTCCCCCTTAACGGTTACGCTGGGTTCAGGTGTCAGGTGTCGGCTTGTCACTTGACTATGCTTCTAAAATATGACGCCCGTCGCCAATAGCCCTCGTGTAGCTCCAGTGAGACGATAATTCAAACATTACCTAACCATATTTACCGCAATTTTTAGTATCTGTCGGATGTCATAATTATGACGAAAATCAAACGTGCAAAAATGGCATCTGCCGTAGAACACTTTTGGTTGTAAGCAGGTTAGGTTGAAGCATATTTAACTTGCACTCCCTCTCCACGACCTCATGAGGAAAGGGTTGTTAAAAGAGGACGAATTGAAAAATCCTTTCAAAATGAACATTTTTTCGGACAGTGCAAATGAGTTTATTGATTGAAATAAAAGAGAAGAGAAAAGAGAGTGCAATAAAGAACTTTATTACTACCAATACTAGCCGTAAATTCTGTTAAAATGGTAAAAAAAGATGCTATAAATTACACTTAAGAAACCGTAAACGGAAGTTTAGAACAATAAAATTGTGAATATCGAAATAGAAAAAAACATCTTGGATAAGAAAATAATCAAAATTTATTATCCGAACTAATTATAAAACGTTGACCACAGTTTTAGTAAATGAGACTCATTAAAGGGTAATTATTTTTGTCTTTTATTTATATTGATCTATGCAGCATCATGTGACAATGATAATCTGTAGTCAACGTCTCCAAAATTGGCTGCGTACTTAAAATAAAGTAGACTTGTGTAGAAAATTGTATGAATTAGTACTTTATAACACAAGGTTAACTTTATCTTCTTATCAAAAGCATGCACAAAACAGAGAAAGTATTTCCTTTATGTTTTTTTAGGAAGCAATGGACAATCGGCACCTTAGGGTGTCTATAATTTATTTAATACAATGCATCGGTAGCTCATTAAGTGAAAAGTATAAATGATTCTTCAAAAACAAAACACTTTTAAAATTAAAATATCTAAAATTAAAAAATCTTCAAAATTATTTTTCAAAACAAATTTAAATCTTGTTATTTATAGATTACAGCAAAAAAACAGCTTCATGGTGATCCAAATATATTTGCTCATCAAAATCCAAATATATTTGCTATTTCGCGCATACATATAACTTATTTATAAGGCCTGTTCCTTAATAAAAACCATAGTATATAGCACTGGATCAACATAATGGATAATTTTATTATTTTAGCGGCCAAATAACAATAGACTTTTCAAACAATGTAAAAAAAATTAATAGTAGTTTTCAAATTCCAACAATGAATTATGGGATCGAGTAAAACTGAAAAATCATTGTTGCAGATCAAATAAAGCACAAAAAAAACCTTTCTCGTCCCATTTGAGCATTTGACTGCCGATCTTAAGTCTGACGGTAACAAATATCAATTTGTTTGCGATTTTATTGTAAAAAAGAAAACTTCGTTAATTTCATATAGCTTGGACTAATCAAATCCAAAGCAATCTTATAGCAAAAGGAAAAACTTAACATCTATCTGTACCTGAAATCGTTGCACTAAAAACCAGGACAGCTAAATCCTGCACACGAATTTTAGGTCATTTGAAAAAAAGAACCATTCAAATAAACAATGGGCTGTTTTGGATGTTTCGCCTGGTGCTATAAGCACTTGTAAGTATTTTTCTTTTTCTTGTTATTATAAATGAAATGTATACCTTCAATGCCGATTTTAATAAGTAAACGCTTCTAACAAATATACTTTTAAAGTTTATATCAGTTAAATTTAGAGACCAAATAATAAAGTTTTAGGATATCAAAAACAATTTACATTCAAAAAGCTTTATGCAGAATCAGTTGTAGTTTAGTTTTGATCGCGAGTGTCAAAATGTGAGTGTGAAAATTAAAGTTTGGATAGATATGATTAAACACATGAGATATTGGTAGAGTAGTGCAGTACATCCTAAATAAAACATTATTAAATAAAAAAAAACATGTATTCAACTAATTTCAAATGTGATTGTCATATGCATGAATTCGTAATATGGATTTTACTTCTAATCATACTTAATCTCTTTCTCCATGTGTGTCAGACCATACAACATCAACCACAAACAACGCTACACTAATCTTGTAAATAGGCAAAACTGGTTTTAAACTATTCAAAATCTAGATAACATTTTGATTTTGTTATAGTTATTTGAAATTAATAGAAAAACTTGTTCTACAAAGGCCCAGAACAAAATATGATGGTTAGTTAGGGTATGGGACATAATCTCGACAGCCAAAATACTGACTGCCCAAAATCCTGACAACCAAAAATTAATAGTTAAAATGTTCTTAATTAGGCATAACGTCATTAATATTTGATTTGTCGAGATTTTTGAACCTCGAGGGATAATGTCTTGTTCTCCTCGAGGTTCACGCAAAAAACTGTCTGGTACGTACAAACGAAAATTTAGTTATCCCAACCAAACTGTTCGGTCGCTATAGGACTGACAGGATTGTCTAGTTGCAGGAACCAAACACGTTTGGTTAGAAGCGTTCGTCTGGCGCAAACGAGTAGTTCGGTTGAGAGAACTACACTGATACCGCGCAGTTTAGTTCTCACACAGAGTTTAGTTGCCTCAACCGAACTCATTGAGGCAGTCTGGTCCCGTTGACTAAACTCGTTCAATCGAACGAGTATAGTTATGGTAACTAAACTGGTAGGTTTGAAAGAAACCACCAGTTTGGCTGTGCCAATTAAACACCCATCAACCGAACTTGGTTGAGTTGCAGGACAAGCACCATTTTTTGCGTGTTCTTATGTCTTGTTACGTCCAATTACATATAGTAAAAAATTCCCTGGAGGATCCCTGGATGTAAAAGATCCCTGGAGGGTCCATTTGGCTTGGATTCTCTAGGCAAAATTAAATCTCAGTATGCTTTAAGGGGTCACAGGAGTCTTAAAAATGTGCAAAGAAGATACTACATAGCATAGTTTGATCTCTCTTGTAATTTTTTAACTACTCAATAAATGAGTATAATTTTTTTATATGTAATTCTACAAGATTTATTTATTATAAAACAAGTTTTAAAATTTATGAAACTTTATCCAAAACTAAAATAAACGATATTAAACATGAAGGTACTTGAACACACTGTGATTAGGCTTGCGCGGCAAATTGTGAGGTCAAAATTGAGAAAATGACCAAGAAAATGACTTTATATTGTACAAATATGTACAGACTAGGACTTATACCTAAATTCTCAGCTCAATTTTAATTAGAAATTATTTTAAGAATTTTTTCTAAAAAAATTATTAAAAAATTAAAAATTTTGATTTAAAATTTTTAAAAAAATAATTTCTAATTGAAATTGAGCTGAGAATTTAGGTATAAGTCCTAGTCTGCACATATTTGTACAATATAAAGTCATTTTCTAATTCATTTTTTCAATTTTGACCTCACAATTTGCCGCGCAAGCCTAATCACAGTGTGTTCAAGTACCTTCATGTTTAATATCATTTATTTTAGTTTTGGCTAAAGTTTCATAAATTTTAAAACTTGTTTTATAATAAATAAATCTTGTAGAATTACATATAAAAAAATTATACTTATACATTCAGTAGTTCAAAAATGACATGAAAGATCAAACTTTGCTTTGTAGTATCTTCTTTGCACATTTTTAAGACTCCTTAGACCCCTTAACATCCACACAGAGCTCAGATTCATTGTAATCTGGGCGTCAAATTTGGTAGCGAGAGTCGCCTAGATGGTTCCACAAAAGAATGGCTCTCAGTTCTGGGGAATATGCCGAGTCTGCAAAAGCTTGACAGTAAATATTGCAGGCCCATTATAATAAAATAAAATAAATAAATAAAAAATTAAGGTTATTGTAGGAAAGAATGGTGCATAAACCGTGGAAGAAGCCATGTCTAACGATAGAGGGGGTTTTAATACGAAAATTTAACCGGACGTGTCAAATTTTTCTTCCCTAGGTGGCCCCCCGAACGTCGCCGCCAAAAAGCAGCAAAAATTCGCCGCGAAGCCTTTGTAGCTTCACTGTGGCAACAAGTGGGCATAGACAGATGGGTCTGCGACACTAAGCTATGCAGAATGCCGGAGCCGCACTACATGGCCCGTACCTCCAGGGTGACTGTCTAAAGAAAGTCAGTCCAAAAGAGTAAGTACTTTAAATAGAGTTTATATCAGTTAAAACTATAGACCAAATAATAACGTTTTAGGATACCAAAAACATGGACAATTTTTCGTCTTTTATTATCCTCTGAAACCGAAATAAAGTTTTACAAAATTAAAAAAATATATTCAGTTAAAAATTTTAAAACAGCACTGCAAACCAGTCTTGCAATGAAAACTAGTTTACACTACCTCCAATTTCCTTATCCCTCAAAGTATCAAACATTTGGCCGAGTAGTTTGGACCATTACGCTAGCAGTCTGCGCGCTGTAACGGGTGAGGGTTCGATTACCGCCTTCATCCTGGGTGTATATTCCTTTCTCTAAAAACTAAACTCCCCGGTGCACCAGCCCATTACAAGGCCAAGGCCTGCCGTGCCCATTTCAGCTTTCGTGACCTAGGGCGCTGGGGTGATAGGCATATGTCCTTGTAAGGTGGTCAGCCTCACGCGAAACCCCAGTGTTTAGTTTCCAAGCATGCTTGGTACCCATTTTATAGACCCACTCAAGGGATAAAAGGCTGGGTCAACTTCGTCCAGTCCGGGACTCGATCCCCGGACCTATGGCGTGGCAATGCGAAGCACTACCACTAGGCCTGTATTCCTTTCTCTGTGACAGTAAAAATTCCTTCTGTGTGTTTTACTTGACGAAGGCTTCATAAGCGGGTCTCTGATCAAGCATACGAGCCGGAATATATATGTCTTGAGCAGATATTAAAGAAAGAATATCACCCCAAGATATGTAATAGTAGTAGTTAAACATTTTATTTTAAAACAGGATTTTATGACAAATAATTAGATCTTTCAAGTGAAATATTTATTAACAAATATGCATTTATAATATTAATATTTGTAACATGGAATTTTCTTTTTTAGTCTGGCCGATTAGAGATCGCCTAAGAAGGGGGCGACCGACAGGACAAAAGTGCCTGTTGTGTACATAGTGTATATAGATTGTGTCTTCGTCATGTGTTTCGTCCCTGTTTCGTCCTTGTGATTTCGTCTGATTTTATAAAAAAAATTCCATAGTTGCTCACCTCAATAGATTGTATCCCTCGCTCCACCTCAATAGTTTCAAATAAAAAAAACCCAAAAAATTGTGTCTTTTTTGAGTTATAGTTATTACATATTTAATGCATATGTTATAATTTTACTATCATATGTAACAACAGAAATATTTTTAGTTTCTATTCACATAGTTAACAAAAATATAAATTTTTCTAAAATTATCACTTCTTCCGCTAAGCTCTTTCAACCCTTTCAGTCCCAATGACAATTCGGCATAATCATTTGAGAATTTTTTTTTCTTATCGTCTATAACCATTTATGATATCAAAAAGCACAACATTCGATTCTTCAAACTTTTTTCTATTAGAAAATATTTTTCATTACTCCCAATAGATTTGAGTCATATTATTTTTTTTTTAATTATGATCAGCAACATGATGATGCCAAATGACATCACTGGAACTGAAAGGGTTAACTTCGGATTGTTCCACCATGATAAACTCCTAATTAAATTTGAAATTATACGAACTATTCACACTACTATTTAATTATGAAATGTTATCCTTTTAAAACTAGAGGTGTGCAACATTACATGACACCCTTAAAACTAAATAAGTTCTTTTGCAACTACCCGATGCACGTGCATGATTTTCGCGAAAACCTTATCATGACGTCCAACAAGCACTAGAAACTTGTGTACCAAATTTAAACCTTGTAGCTCTTTTTGTTCGATCAATAGAGTAGTTTAAGACAGGCACACCAATGCGCAAAACCCCCCTTTTCAGAATCAGCGCCCTCCAAAACATGTCGAAAACACAAAATCTCCATTAATGATTTTCGAGCACCTCGCAATACTTCTACTACCTTATATTTCATATTAGGTAATTGAAAGCAATAAACAACCAGTTTTATAGGCTAGGGAAATGCTTTCAGTTCATTAAGCGAAATTTTGTGTTAAGCCAGTTCGTGACAACGAGGTTTGACAATGAGTAGTACGGTGTATCCAATGTGAAACTGACAGTTGAGGAGTACACGGGAAGAACCGATTGATTTCGTACAAGGCTTTCCTTAATAGCCTCTTTGGGGATGATAGCCAGAAATCGCCTAAACTTGTGTGAAGAAGCCAGTTACTCGCTTTGTTTATCTTTCGCGGCAACCCTAATTCACGCCAGAGTTGAGTGGAACGAGTCACACTGTTAATGAAGAACCATAGTGAAAAACCGGTTTCCTGTTGCCAATGTCCGCCAAGCAAAAACAATTACGGAAAGACTATAGAGAAATCAATCAGTTCGTCCCGTGTACTCTTCATTTAGAAATAAGGAAACCAGAGGGGAAACTCCCTCGTTCTTTTCCTTATCTTCACCCATGGAGGGGCGTATTAAAAGGGGTGAGGGGGGGGGGGCTATCGAGCGGACACCCACTGCAGCAGTCATTTATCAATGTCAGAACGATGTGTTTGTTGGGCATGCCGAGGACACGGCCCCCAGAACGCAACCATGTCCGCCTTCCAATCCAAGATCCAGACACACCAAATGCCGAATCTACTACAGAGTACCTATAATCAAGCTTTTTAACAATGGGATATTTTAAACTATCGTCGCACTAGAGCTACACGAGGGCTATCGGTGACGGGCATCGAAGTTTAGAACCACACTCAAGTGACGAGTTGACACCTGAATAGGCACCCAACGCAACCATTAAGGGCGACATCGTAAGCAGCGTTAGGACTTTGAAGGATATTTAACCTGCACTATACCCTCCCAAGAGGTATTATTCATCGGACAATTTGGCAGCACGGGTCGTTTATCGGTCCGCAGTTATTTTGGCGATTCAGGACCCGAGCCTGGGACCTTTCGCATGCTAGGCGAGTGCCTAACTGACTGGACTTCTCAGCCCCGAACCTACTATAGAATACCCATACCCCAGCTTTTTTACAATAGGGTATTTTGAATTATCGTCGCACTAGAACTACAAGACGGCTATTGGTGTAGTAATTTAGAAACACATTGAAATGACGACCCGATACCTAAATAGGCACCCAACTCAACCGTTTACACTCTTGCTGCATAAGCACTTTGTTGCCGCGTAACTTGCTGTAGGAAAGCATTATATAATTATTACTAGTAAGGTCATTTTAGAAGTGGAGGCGTTAAAGGCAACATCGTACGCAGCGTTAGGACATTGAAGATATTAAACGTACACTCTCTCTACATGGGGTTTATTCGTAGGGCACTTTTGGCTTCACTGGCCGTTTATTGACAGTTATTTTGGTGATGCCCAGACCCGAACCAGGGACCTCTCGCATGCTAGGCGAGTGCATAACCAACTGGACTCCCCAGCCCCAGATAGACCCGATTAAGAGAAAAGCTTTTTAGTTATACTGATAGAAAATTATGTACACAACATTCGTTTCAGTAAAGTAAAGAAATATGGTATTGTTAAAATCAAATGCCATTCCAAAAGGACCGAAAATGAAATCAATACCGCTAAAAGGTTTCCACTCACGATGTGAAACATTGGGCAAGAAAAAATCGCATTCTTCAAAACAAATGACTTTTCAGAAGGACCAAAAATGAAAACAATATCGCTAGAAATATTGCCACTCACGACATGAAGCATATTTCCATCGCATAATAAAGTGGGGTCAGCTTTTAATTTTCCATCCAGACATTCGGACCAGACGATCCTTATTTGTTGCCACCGCAGCTGAGCTAAATTCTAGGGAAAGTTGAGACAGTGGGGGGAAGGAATGTAAAGAAAAAAACTAAATCTGTTGTCTGGAAAACTCCAGGAAAAAGATTATTCCAGGTTCGCCATTTTGGAACAAACTAACTAGTAAAAAATGCCAGACTTATGGGTCTGGCAATGGAAGCTTGTTCATAGACAAGGGGGAGGAAACTCTTTGTGTTAAAGTTTGGTGAAGTTTCGCACAGACGACTTTTTAAGGGAATTAAGGTTTTTTTTCCCGTCTGGAAAAAGTGTTATGTTTTTTGCGTGGTCTCCGTCAAATAATTCAATTTTTGTGACTGGGTTTTTAATTTTGTATATGACGCGACTAAAAAAAAGGTCTTTGTCGTGCGTCAATCCCCTACAAAATTAATATTAATGTAAAAATGTTAAATGCTATTGTTAAAAACTATACACAAGAAGATATTTAGAATTAATTATTACATATTTAGAATTAATTATTACATATTTAGAAATAATTATTGCATATTAGATATTTATAATTATTGCATATTATAGATTTAGAACTAATTATTGCATATTAGATATTTATAATTATTGCATATTATATATTTAGAACTAATTATTGCATATTAGATATTTGGATTTAATTATTGCATATTAGGTATTTGGATTTAATTATTGCGTATTAGATATTTAGAATTAATTATTGCGTATTAGATATTTAGAATAATTGCATATTAGATATTTATAATTATTGCATATTAGATATTTCGAATTAATTATTGCATATTGGATATTTAGAACTAATTCTTGCATATTAGATATTTGGAATGAATTATTGCGTATTAGACATTTAGAATTAATTATTGCATATTAGATATTTATAATTAATTATTGTATATTAGATATTTAATTAGAATTAAGATAATTAGAATTATTAGTTATTGTTACGGTTTGACTAAGCTTTTGCATTGCATATTTTATAGAAGGAATAAAATAAACTTTGTGTTGGTATTTTGTTCATTATCCATAATATTTTTGTTTCTCTAAAAAAAGTAACATTGAATAATTATTCATAAACTGGAATACCGTTTGGATAGTTAAGGCAGGATTTAGTCATTTACTTTTTTTAAAGTTGTTTCATTATTGTATTTTATACCAAACATGTTTTTGTACATTTAGGTCGCTTTTCTCAAAACATTAATATTCTAAGTCAGTTTGAGGGCAAGCTTCGTTGTAGTTTCCGTAAAAGCCAGCACTCAAACAAGAATACAACTAGAAAGTAAAATTAGGCATGTGTGAACTGACTTTTAAACCTAACAAGCCAGTTCACTGGGGTACAACTACACAACTGAAACAAAGTTGTTTCAGAGGCGGGATGTTCGGATCACTGCGGATTTAACGTATTCAAGTCTCCTTTACACATTGTTGATACGAGTGACAATCATCAATAGTTTTCCAAAAATAAATTGCCAACAAAAAATTAGTAGCCCCCAAAGATTCCCTAATTATAAAACACCCAGTTTCATCAAATGCAACCTCGCAATAACCATTCTAATTAAACACGAAAATTGTTAAATGTCAAAGCTAAAATGAACTAACGTCGAATGGGGTAACTTTGGCCCTATCTTTTCAGTCTAATAGCTTCGCCTTATACACCGTTATTGCTTTTTCTTTCAATTAGTGGTGACTCTACTTTGACCTAAAAAGTTAAAAAAAAATCCAATAAAAAAGTCCTTGTTTGGGTCTTTATTACTCCATTCAATAGTATTTCAAATTAAGAAACTCATAAATTATTCTAAATAACAAAACGCAGCAACTTAAGTTAAAAATGATGTTGTATCGCTATTTGCAAGTTTACATTCCATACAAAAGATAATAAATACAAAAAAAAACTTACCTTTTTTGGGGCTCAAAATCACAATTCCCAAGTCCCTTCAGGTAGGTTTGTTTATCGTTTCCGGCTGTCTTCTTCTAGCTTTCCGTGATAAACCTTAACACAAAGTCTATTTGTATCTAATACAAAAGAAGCACTATTTTATGTCATTGTGCACGTTTGGTTTTTCCATCATTAATTGCAATTGGAAACATCGCACACAGAAAAAAATTAGCATTTCAAATCTGCAACCAAATCTGTTAAACTTAAATCAGTTTGTAATTCAACGTTTCCGGCTGTCTATTTCTAGCCATCCTTATAAGTAGCTTTAACGCAGCCAATAACGCCTCGTAATTTAGAACCCGGGTCAACTGACGAGGTCGACACTGAGCGGGCACCCAACGACTAAATCAGTTGAACGTACATTGTCATATCACTTCTGGCCATTGATTTCTGTTCACTGTGTATTGTACTAGATCATTAATTAAGCCAATACGCGCCTCGTTATTTTGAATATAGAAAATTGAGAAAATCAATACCAGAGCTAGCACTAAACGCAACCTTTCAGCTACATAGTACGCCTAGATGCATAGTAAGCAAGGCCGTAGCCAGGATTTTATTTCGGGGGGGGGGGGGGGAGTTGAGATAAACTTTAAACGGCAACATCTAATTTATTTGTATTAGAAAAATTTGAAACTGTCACAATTTTTTTTTGTAGTTTTTAAAATAAATTTTAATGAAAGTTATTAAATAGATTTTGATGAATAATAGAACAAATTTATTTTTTTTTAAACGATAAACAAAAAAATTTATAGCTTGATTCTCCATGGAGTTTGAGAAAATCTGTCTACAACTTTTTTTTGGACAAACAGGAATGTCCCGGAAAAAACTCAACAGGGCCAACCCTGTGAGTCTCTCGTCGTTTGAAGAATTTCTTGTGGCAGTTTTGATGCGTTTCAATGTTGAAAATGTCCTCTCTGCCGTTGCAGTGGTGATTGGTAATGTGGCCAAAATTGACAACAAAGTAACTTACTATTAGTAAGTACATGTATATTCCGGTCTGTGCTCTTGATCAGAGACCCGCTTATAAGCCTCCCCCCCCCCCCCCTTCCCGTCAAGTAAGACAGACACAAAAAGAATGTTCACATACACAGAGAAAGGAAGTACACCCATGGCGATGGCGGGAATCGGATCCGCACCCGTTAGAGCTCCTCAGACTGCTAGAGTCCACAGGGCCATCCAGGCTCCTGCTCATTGATATTTGAATAATCTAATTGTTGTTGGATGTCTAAGCACCAAATAAGAGGGTAGGGTAGTTAACATTTATATTCCGGCTTGTGTGCTTGATCAGAGACCCGCTTAAAAGTCTTCCCGTCAAATAGGACAGACACAGAAAGAGTTTTACTGTCACGTCACAAAGAAAGGAAGTACACTCAGGGCGAAGGCGGGAATCGGACCCGCATCCGTTACTGCGCGCAGACTGCTGGCCTGCGATGCTAACCACTGGGAACGAAATGATGACCGACCCGGCCTCGTAATTTTAATACGCAGTCAAGTAACGAGGTTGTCACTTGAGATCAGGACATTGGACCAAGAACAAGATCGTTAGCCAAAGTAATACAATTAAAGTCCTTACCTAAAAATATTTTCAACCAATTTTACAAATAATAATAATCTATTGATGAAATTTTTTTTTAGCACAAGACGGTTTTTAAATGTGGTGGCGTCATCTATGATCGAAATACAAAACTAAACGCTGTTGTCTAATAACAATACATAACAAACAAAAGCTGTACCTGACAAATTAGAACAAAAAAAAACTCACCGAATAAATAAAATTTAATTATTTTGCGTCCTAATAATCGTCTTTTTTGAAAAAAAGTATAGAAATTACTGCAGTCTATGTTAACGTTTCAAAATGGATAATTTCCTTGAAATTAAGAAAATTGAAATTAAATTTTAATTATTATTTACTCCACGTGGTACGGATACAATATTTAAATAAAAAGCGAAAGTTTAAATGAGTTCTGGTAAAAATTTATATTTCTGTATTTTTGTTGTATAAATCAGAGATTTTTAAATGCGGTGGTGTCATCTTTTGTCAGAATTGTGAACCAAATATAATTTGCTGGGGTTAAGTTGGTTTGGTGCTGCCATCTATGAATTTTCGTCTACACTTAATGTTTATCCTAGTAAAGTAAGATTTTCACAACGGAAACACATAATTCCTTTTGAAATATGAACACAAAAGATAGCAATTCGTCTTTTTCCGAAAATATTTCATAATTTTTCGTTCTTTTTAAACATTGGTTACATCAAATTGAGGTTCCGCGTGAGGCTGACCACCTTACTGGGACATATGCCCTTCCGGTCTTTTTAAAAATTGCTAGCTCCCCAGAGTCCTAGGTCACGAAAGCTAAAATGGGCACGGTAGGCCTTGGTCCAGTAATGGGTCGTTGCACCGGGGAGTAGTATATGATATTGATGGGTTTTTTTTCATATTTATTCACCTTACCCCCGTAATGGCGCTGAACAACAGGTGAAACCCAAATTCTGAAGCATATTTTTCTTAAATGATCCAAACTGATAGTAATTAATATAAACAGCATACACTCTTAAAACAAGAGTGAAATCCACTCCAGTTGGAGAAGTGCATTTTCGACACCGTAAAGGCATGCATATTTACTCAGACTGAGTTAAAATCACTCGTTTGGAGTGATCCTGTCGGAGGTTTAACACACAAAGGATCCACTCCAAAAGGAGAAGTGCATTTTCCAGTCTGGAAGAGTGAAATCCACTCAGACTGAGTTAAATTAGGAGTGTTTGTTTTAAGAGTGTATATTATGCTGAAACCTCTAGAATTAAGTTTAAAGTTAAAAAATCATCAAATTTTCCTTACTAGAAATATAGATTAAGACAAAACCAAAAATAAAGTAACTTTTTATTTACAAAACATTTTCTCGACGTTACAAACTTAAATTCTCAAGTTAAATTTAAAAAAGGTGGTTCGTATCTAGCAAAATACAATATGAACAGTAAACAACTTATCTGGTAACTCACCAGATTTTTTTAAAAACATTTTTCAGTTTATTTATATGGGATATTCAAACTTTACAATAGCTTTAATATATATCATTTACTTATTAGTATTATTCATAACTCTAATAAAATAATAAAATTTTAAGCTCTGTTCTTAGCTTTAAAGCATACCATTATGATGATAGATATAAATAACATAAAGCATTTCTTTATGTGCAAAAAAGGCTTATATTTATTTGGAAAATGTTATTAATAGTATTAACATATTTATCAATTTTTTTGGAATAAATTTTTTGATACTCAATATTAGAAAAACATTAATATGTAACTTTAAAAAAATAGTTTCCGCTTTTAATACTTACACAATAAAAATAAAATTTGTAAATTAAAATAATTTTATAAGTGCCTCACAAAAAAAGTTCTACTTTTTGACATGGAGACAATATAACAAAATATTGTCTGTAACAGATAAAAATTCTTATTGATGGATTCACATTCTACGATCCCTTTAGCTTTTAACTACAAGCTTTCACACATTTCAATTATTTAACAAAAACTATTTTATTTAAAGAATAAATTTAACACATATTTTAATGATATATCTAGTTCATGTATGTCCTTTATAACATAACACATATAACATACACATATAATGTTCGTTTTAACATAACCATAAAAACTTTTTTAAACATAAATAGTTAAATTGTTCTACAACAATTCCTAAATTATTGGTGTATTACACGTTAATTACACAGCTGCTTTATTTTGGAAGTGTGTAAAAACTACTTTGGTAATTAGAATAAATTTCGCGTTTCTTTGCGTATGAAACATTCTAGGAAAATGAACGATTTACATTATGCTTTCTACAATCCTTTATAACATACTTAACAAAATAAAAAACGACTAAAATTTTTTTAACTTAGAAAGAGATATATATTTTGATGAATAATGTCTAACTACTAAATTAAACAGAAAATTAATAGTTTAAAATTAACAACTTACACAGGTGATCAGAGCCATGTACAGAGGAGCATAAGTAAGAAGCTGGACTAATTTTACTTCTTACTAAATTCAAACAAAAACTTTGAGATATTAAAGTATAAAGTAATAATCGTTACACTGATATTTTCAGTGCAATAACTTACTTTAAATAAAACTATACCTTTGAAATTTTATCAAAGTATTTAAAAAAAATTTGCCCTTGTTAAATTAGACTTTTCTGTTGAATCACCGTGACCAATTGACACAAACAGCATAAAAAAAATAGAACATATTGAAACAACCAGCAGTTTTTATCACTAAACTGAAACTCTGGAAGGATCATCACATGACGTGAAAAGCTGGTGAAGCCTACTTTTGGGTAACTTAGCGACAGCTTGAGGGAGAATATGTGGCGAGCGATTTGGCTTGTGCCGAAAACATCCAATGCAAACTGTTAAGTCAAGCGTCAATTGTGATCTTCAAATTCATGCCAAATGTGGCACATTTTCCTTAAAGCTTTCGCCAAGTGACCAAAAAATAGGCTTCAATAGCTGAGATGCTCCTTTCATGGTATGCTCCTTCCAGAGTTTCAGTTAAGTTAAGTGGTTCTTACCAATACCACCTAGATTAGAAGGCTGGCGAACTAAATGCTAGACGTCAAATTAGTGGACCGATTCTGTGGTTTTGACCAATGATCATTTGTGACTACATCTTGTATTCGAATAAATTTTTGAGATAAGATGAATCAAGATGCGACGTCATCTTAAGATCCGACGTTATTGGTCAACAAATCGAAATTGGTCTACTAGTGTGACGTTGTGTTGCTTAGTTCTTCGGCCTTCTAATCTAGGTGGTATTGTTCTTACACACTTCCATCAACCAAACCCTACAGGGCTTTAGTGAACCCATTCAGCACAATGTCCTCTTCAATACGCCCGGACAAGAAACCATTGGCATCCATCTTCGACGACATCTTCACGAACCCTGCCATGCTGCCCTCCTGCTGCTGATGAACAACCTTCTCCATGGTCTCAGCGGTCCAGGCAGACCTGTCGCTGAGCTTGTGCTCGATGTCCAGGTGGTTCACAGGGGGAAGTCCTAGACAACCTCTGAACAAGTTCTCGATGCAGGACCGCTGCCTCCCCAGGGCGTTGAGGACAGGGGCACCTTTGGGGACCACCGGGGCCTTGCAGAGGTAGCTGAGGACAGACAGGACAGAGTTGAGTTGTTGGTAGCTTGAAGAGGGGTTGGACAAGACTCGGAATGATATCCTCTGGCAGAGTTCGGCGAGGACGACCAGGTCCAGGATGAGAGGGGCTGCCAGTAGGGAGTCCTCGCAGGTGTTGTGGACCACGACTGTGTTCTTGCCGTTGAGCATGATCTCCGAGGTGTACTCGTCCAGAGCCCGCTTGCTGTCGCCGACGTAGGGGACGTATTTGATGACCACCTGGAAGAAATGAATTTTTTCGATTGTAGAATTGAATTTTGAGGAATTCAACCAACAATTTAAGAGCTGCTAACCCTCCAATCAAACTAACACAATCTCATCTCGAGAGCCTATATAAAGGCGGCTGGCTGAGCCGGCTATTATGTCATTAACGTAATTTACAAAGAAGTTCCTCTTCTTTTACACCACAAATTTTCAATTGGTAGAGTCTCACCGACTGACAATTGAGTCAGCATCTTGGGTACCCAAGTTTAAAAAGCCATAAATCTGAATATTACTTCTAGACCCTACCATCTGTAGATAAGATCGTTCACCCGAGCAGGACCAAGCCAAATAGAGAATCAGACCTAGACAACAAGCGTTTACGTGATGACAGCGTAAGATTACACCTTTGAAAACGCCACTCGAGTGAAGTGGTGAAAATGGCTGTTCACTGATTGCAAGATTTGTTCAAGTTAGTAGTAAAGATTTATTATGCTTGGCTCGAAGACCCGCTCAAACAAACTTGGCTGTAATGCCACAAACACGATGAAGAACTCTGCAGTAGCAGTGGACAGGTAAACAGTAGTAACTAGACTAATGACTTCTTGGACTATTGTTGCAATCACTCAACAACTCTAACATAAACGAAAGTATAAAAAAAAGTATATCTAATAGAGAAAATGTTCCAATTTATTGTTGTGGTTACTGCAGCAAGGCCGTTCATTTCCATACTACTAGTTTAATTACAATGCTAATTTTTGGGTATCGCCAGGACTGATGCTCAATTCGGTATGGCCTTGATTTGTGCTACTTTGTTTCTCGACAAAAATACCAAACTTACGCAGTGATCCGGTTTCTTCCCATCAGCATACAGCACCTGATTCGAAGCCACCATGTCATCCACAACATTACTCTTCGATATCTCTTTAGATCGGAACTGCATCGGGGCTGACAGGTTCTTTCCGTCGTTGTTTCCCAGGTGGTTGTAGCTCACGATCGAGGTCGGCTTGATGCCGGCTCCGATCAGGAAGTCGACCAGGACGGACTTGAATTTTGTCTGTCCGGACTTGAAATCGTCGCCGGCTATCATGACGCCGGACTGTTCAGCCAGTTCGATGAGTCCAGGGACGAAGGTGTTCTGGGGGGAACCGTTGATGTAGGCGCACTAGAAGAATAAGAAAGGAATTAACCACTTGCTTGCACTCGATTCCCAATTATTATTTTTTTCTTATTACTGACTTTCTTCTAAAAACGTTCGTTTCTTCTTTCAATATACAATTTGTGGCTTTTAGTCGCAAAAACTATCCAGCTTTTAGTGCTACAGATTCAAAAAGGAAATGAACCAAGATAGTTTTTCATCAAATGATAGAATACGCATCTTGTTAGCATATATAAAAACATACTTTTTAAGGGTAATTAGAAAACAGAAGGAGGTAACTTATCTGTAGATAAATTGACGTTAATCAAAAAAGCTTTCAAGTACAAGATCATGTCATAATTTAATCCGCAATTGCAGTTGCGTTTGTATTTTAAATAATCCAACAACGCAAATTTTGGGCATACTGTTCGAAGTTAGAACCTTTTTTTTTTACCTTAAATAGGTCGGCCAATAAACACTATCAGCAAAAACAATTTGCGTCAACTCATTACGTTTTCATAGATAAACGAGGTCATATATGAAGAGTACACGGGAAGAACAACTCGATTTTTTTTAGGAGTCTTACCTTATCTGACTGCTTGGCGGACATTGGCGATAGAAAACCGGGTTTTCTTTCGGTTCTTCATTGGCCGTACAAACGTGTTACACGTGTCCACTGATCTCAACCGTGAATCAGGGTAACCGGTTTCTTTATAACAGTTTAGGCGACTTCTCGCTATCATTGCCAAAGAGGCCTATTGAGGAAAGCCTTCTACGAAATCAAGTGGTTTTCCCCTTGTACTTTTCTTATACCGACAGAGTAGTATACTCACGTCTTCGAGGACGCTGGCCACAGCGTATAAGGTGGACGGTGACACTTCCGCCTCCCCGTCTTTGATGGACTTGAGCAGATTCTGAGCAGTGTCGTTGAGTCCTGGTCTGACGTCACAGAAGCGTTCGGTGTTGGCCGTCCACAGAACTATCACCTTGTCCACGGACCGCTCGCGCTTGAATTCTCGGATGTGGCGGCGAATCTTGAAAGAAAAGGAGGGTTTTTTTTAGAAATATTAAAAATAGGTTGTATTTCTTGATAGAGTATTTTAACAATCTGATTCATTAATGTTGGAGATTATCTATTTTATTTCGGACTTTATGTAAATTGGACTTGTAACTGTTAAATATTAGGAGTGAAATCCACTCCAGTAGGAGAAGTACATTTTCGACACTGGAAAGGAATGAAAATTAACTCAGACTGAGTTAAAACCACTCGTTTGGAGTGATCCTGTCGGAGGTTAAACACACGAAAATTCCACTCCTCTAGGAGAAGTGCATTTTCCAGACTGGAGGAGTGAAAATTACTCAGACTAATTTCAAATCGCTCGTTCGTTTTAAGAGTGTATATATATACGACATATCCTGACTAAAACCCCTCAAAAACTTATATTTTTTGCCCTCAATTAAACTTAGTGACTTAATTACCTTTTCAAATATCCTTATTATCTCTTAGTACTTTAACATCCCAACCGCACCCTGTCACGACAAACAGTCGCCTAAAATAGGTTTCCCACGGTACTATCTTGAATCATATCCACCTACACGTTGACCTTTTAAAACCTTGCTCATAACAAATTCCTAACTTCTGATTGGTTAGGCGAATCACAAGTAATAATAATCTATAGATGTGACGCACTTTTAAATTAGACTTCAAGATTTCAGGTTGTGTGATTTTTGGCTGCCGAGCTACGGCTCTGTTCTTTACAAACTCTAAAATATGCTTTCTTTACAATAAACCACCTCTGGACGTACAGTATTTCTTTATTTCTAGATAAACTCAATAAGAATTATACTCTCATGTGTAATAGATGTTATTTTTTCATATATCACGCCTCTGGTAGGCTGATGGCGCTTGTGTCCGAGCGCGTCATGTCTTACTGTTCGTGTTTTTCGTAGTTGATGATTTTAAATGAATGCCTTAAAATTAAAAAATACAGGTAACCTTTACCTCGATAAAGAAAATTCAAAACTAGACTGCAACAAATTGTAATCGCAGCGTTTTATTAATAGCATTCTTTCAATGAGAAAAAATTTAAATTGACAATTTCTTCAGCTTCCCCCGAGCCTTGACCTTCGACAACATGTTCCACAACTCTTCAAATCCCAAAGGGAAGTTTCTGAAGTCAATGATCCCATCCTGGCGTTCTTCCAGCTAATCTTGACAGTAAAAAGAAGCATCACTGAAAGTACTATGCCGGTGAAATAATTATGTGTTCATTAGTTTTCTCTTGAGCTCATACGATCGGGACTTTATGTAATCATACACTCATAAAACAAACGAGCGATTATAACTCAGCCTGAGTTAACTTTCATGTTTATTCTCTTTCACTACCGGAAAAAAATTTCTACCCACTAATTTTCTATACAAAGATTTTGCAAATAACTGTACAAATTTTGAAAAATTAGCTTTTAAAATTTGCTGAGAGTCACATTAGTTTAGTGGAATTAGGAGTTTTAGCAACAAAAATTCACTTTTATGTGATGGAAACAAAAAAAAAACTCCGACAGTTCCTTGGGACCTTTCACATGCTAGGCGAGTGCCTTATCGACTGGGCTCCCCAGCCCCAATCAATAAAACAGCTGCTTCGTATCGGTAATTTTGAAAAGTCTGGACATTCTAATTTATTATAAAGTTAGAATTAAAAAAAATGCAAATTGAATTCTGCAAAGTTCAATGTATTTGTACCTCTGTTGTGAAGAGGATTTAATTAAAGACAGTACGCTGCTTTGAAAAACTAAATATCTTTACCTGCTCCATTTGTTCCCACTTGGTACCTCGTATGACGTTGTCTGCCCTGTCTTCTTGGTTAGCAGCAATAAAGTCCTTTTCATATATCCCAGGCAGAGGCTTCAAGCCTTTCATGAGGGGTGCCAACTGCCTCTGCAGATCATAGTCGATGACCTAGATTAAATACAGAACCATGTATAATATAATAAAACATTTGGCATCGATGCCCTTTTGATTTAATTATAAATGACATCTTCCATAAAATTGACTATGTTAAATGCACAGAAAAAACTTGTGTTGATACAGCACAAGTGTTGTAGAAAAACAGAAACATTTAAGTATTGCGCTGTTTATAAATACATGAATTGTGTTATTACATGCGAACAATTTGCACACACATTTGTGTATTTCCAATACTACCGACATTCGCGAGAGGAAACGATTATTATACCCATAAGAGAGATTTTTCAAAAACTGTAAGCTATGTTGTTTTTTATAACATTCATTTTAAAAGTACCATTATATATATTTTTAAGTTCTTGTCATTTCCAGCGCCTATCATGGCTTGGCGACATAGAAAGAATGGAGGATAGAAGAGGAATCGAAAAGATCTTAAACTGAACACCTTTGGGAACAAGACCAAGAGGACGCCCAAAGAAAAGGTAAAAGGATGATGTGCGGAATGATATTGACAGTATGAAGATCCGTAACTGGAAAACAAAGGCCACACATAGAGCTGCCTGGAATAAAATTGTGCAACGAGCCAAGGCCCACACGGGCTGTAGAGCTAAAGGAAGAAGAAGCTTTATTTTGTAGAAATCTATTTTAAACTGTAAACCAATTTAATAAAACCAGTGCAAGACCGTAAAGTCACCGAAACTGTTTTAAACCACCGAAAGTATGGGAAACATCTGTAAAAGAGAACGGATTTTTTTGCAGCTTTAACATCAAAAATAAAACATACCTTGGCGCGATCCATGGCCTCCGCCAAATTGGCGGAAGAGATGTCCCACCCGCCGAATTCGATGTCGTTCGGACTGACCAAGGGTAGCATGTCTTTGAAGGCGATGTAGGCCTCTCCGGTTGTGTCATACGTACCCAAAAGTGTGGTGCCACTCTGGATTAGGGAACCGTAGTAGTTGGGCTTCTACGTAAGAGTAAAAGAAATTGATATCAATACTCAAGCTTATTGATGTCAGTACTTAAGGGGGAATGGGCGAGCTGGATCGCGGGTCTCCAAGGCAAAGTGCATCAGTGTTAATCTAATGGAGAAACAGCTATTTTCTCTGCCACATTTCTCCGGCTGTTTAGAATATTTTTACAAACTGATTTTTTATGTGATTAATGTAGCTGACTTACAGGTTTCCATCTTTACACTTTTTTTTAATTGCTTCGAATATTTCGTGTAAAATTATTTATTGAAAATTAAAAACAAATATTCGAACTAATTTCAAAAAGTGGGAAGGTAAGTTATCGACAATTAAAAAAATCGTTCGTAAAAAATTTCAATACAGCCGGAGAAATGACGCAGAGAAAATAGTTTTTCCTTCGATTTATTAATAGGCACTTGAGTTTGGAGGCCACCGGTCCTGCGCGTCCATTCCTCCTTAAGACTCCTATGTCCATACTCAAGAGTTAAATTATTGTCACACTAGAGCAACATTGGCAAAGGGCGTTAAAAATTAAAACCGTTTTAGCTTTATAATTAATGTTCAAGCATATTGGTGTCAATACCGATGGCATATGTGCCCATGTGTGCAAAATGGGCTCTCCTGTGATGTTTTACATGCCACATAATCTTATGACATGCGTGGACACTGGATAGTAAAAAAAGATTTCTTTACCTAATAGTTCTATTAAAATTGAACGTGAATGTTTGCCAAGCAACGAAAACTTGAATTTGGTAACCTAACAAATTGAGAATCATAACACAGCGGTACCTTAAAACAAAAGAGTGAAAACCACTCCCATAGAAATGCATTTTCGACACTGGAAAGGAGTGAAAATTAACTCCTAAATCGCTTGCAATCGCTCCTAATCACCTTAAATTCGTTCGTTTGTTGGAGGTTCAATACAAAAGAATGAAATCCACTTTTATAGGGGAAGTGAATTATTGAATTTTCGGACTGAGTTAAAATCGCTCGTTTGTTTTAAGAGTGTACTTTGGACAATGCTAGTTTAAAAACTCGTAATTCCCTTACTATTAAGTATATTTTATTTTATTAAGACCCTACCTGTAGCCCATCTTTCGTTCGCCAAGTGAGATTCCTCTTGTTCGCCAAGACGGCAGCAGTCACCGTGGACCCATTGTTGCCGCCCCACCCCACGAGCATGACGCCAAGTTTCGGCACATGGCGGGAGGTACGGAACTGGAGTCTCGTCGTACGAGGAGTTACCTAGGAAAAAGTATTAATTGCAAGAGAGATTGGAGGCTTGGAAATAGTCCAATGCTCATTCAGAGGATTCTTTCTATAATAGACTTTTTAAACACGTTCTCAACGGTGGGTCACACTTGACTGTTCTGTTAGGCGGCGTGACCCACGAATGGGTCACACTTAACTATTGCGAGGGGAGGTGTGACCTACCAATGGGTCACACTTACCTATTCCGTAGAGGGGTGTGACCCACCGGTGGGTCACACTTACCTATTCCATGGAGGGGGTGTGACCCACCGGTGTATCAAACTTAACTATTCCGTAGAGGGGGTGTGATCCATTTGTGGGTCAAGCCTAACTATCCCGTGAGGCGACGGGCATCACAGTTGAATCACTTGCTTTCAGAAAAGAAGTCTTTAAAGTGTAAGTTTTTTTTTCTCAACATTATATATAAAAATATTGAGTATTGTAAACATTTAATATTTTAAATGATAACAATTATTTATTTATATCTTTGCAACTTTTCAAAAATGTGGGCTGGCCCTAACAACGCTTACAATATGTAGTTACTTTTTTACTTTTTTTCGCGACAAATAATCTACCATGTATTTTCATTAGTTGTGATCTCGCATTCAACGCTTTCGAACTCGATATAAGTGTTTTCCCGCCCGACGAAGCTTAGTGATATAAGACGGTCCCACCTAACGCGGAAAAACGTAGATATGTGCACCGGCCGGCGTGAAAGTGTTATACCGTCGTTTTTTTAAATGCAAGAACAATATATGCATCAATGGGATGTTCAAAATATTTGTTTCAATTTTATAGATTCAGCCCAGCTGAAAATCAGTAATATCCTTGCCAACCTAACTTGGGTAAAAACAAAGAGTAAAAATGCAGAGGGAAAAGCGCGATTGGTCCGTTAGTTGAAAACTCTTGAAAGGTAATATTTACATACAAAATGATCTCAATACAATTTAACCAAAATACACTTTTCATTCGGATAAAATTGCCATATTTTCTCAAATAATATTCAAATATGTTAGACCTTAAACGAAATTAATGCTTTAAACATTTTTTTCTGGATAGATTCACAAATAATTTGTGGAACTCTTCACATGCGCGGAAGGATCATAGCATATTACTATTTACCCAACTTAGGTTTGCAGAGGTGTATTATAAAATTTCTCTGATTATTTCCAATAATTTCAAAGTGGGAATGCACAAATGTCCTTTAAATATTCATGTAGGAAGACCACTAAAGCGTGAAGTAACTACTTCAATCAATGATTTTTAACTTAAACAAACTTATAGACTTTTCTTTTCCGCAAGTATAGAAAAGTAAGTACCATTATTATTTATGTCAAGTTTTAGGCAATATAGATTCCATTACATAAAATAATGGACATCAATACATGTGTATATGTGTTCCTACATATTTTACTTTAAAAACTTAATAAGCAAAATTTTGATATTTTACCCTGTAATACATAAATTTATTTTTTTTCTTCCCGAAAAATATATTTGTATCTTTAATACTCATACATTATGGGAAAAATACTGAAAAAAAATTAACTACATTGGAATTTGAATAATTTCAATTTTTATTTTTGCTATATGGCAAAAACCCAACTACAAAATTCCAATTTTTATGAGAATGATTCAAAAACTACTAAGTATATATTAAAATGTCTCTCTTGAACTGTAATTATTTGTTCAAAACAATTTATTTGTATTTAGTGCTAATATTATTATACTTTAAATACTGCCAGTCAAAAGGGAGCTCTACATAAATAGAATAAAGTGGATTATGTTACTTGTTGCCATATGGTAACAGTATGCATCAGAGAGTTAATTCATTAACTTATACATCAAATAAAAACTTACCTTCAGTACACCATTTTCGCGTTTTACAGTGGTAGTGTCGTACTTGTAATCAGCTTCGATAAATTTGTCTGTGTACCGAGTATTCGGGCTTTGTACTTCAATGGGCTCGGACATTTTGACAAATATATTCTTAAATTCGATTAAATGCACTAGGGTCTTGCTTTAGTATATGACCTATAACAATAAGAAAAATCGTTACATTTTGTATAAAAAATAAACAGATACAGTCATGCATAATGTAGTTTATTATAAGCCCATACATAATTAGTTTTAATCATGCCTAATTTAGTTATAATATTATAACTGCTGCTTTTTGTTGATATGAATTACCTTTGCAAAAAATTAAATGTTGGTCTTCCCTTGAGCAATGAAATGTAAAATTTTGATTGAATTTAACAGAGTACATAGAAGCATTTGAAATTAGTGTCTAATAAATAAAAACTTATAAAAACGTTTCAAGTAAAAAAAAGGATTGAAATATTTATTGATCGAGTTATAAAAGATGTATATAATTAATTGCTGACTGAAACAAATTTTCAATATTATGATTATTTTGCAAGCTAAAAACGCTAAAAAATAAGCTTTATTTTATACGTTTTGGAAATATAACGTTTAGAAAGATAGAAAAAAAATTTACAAAGCTTGTATTTCAATTTTTTAAATTTTCCCAATAGTTTACTTCTTAAAATATATTTAAAAATAATTATGAAACATCAGATATTATAATAATTGTGTTTAGCTAAAAGAAGTCATCAATAATCCAATTATATTAAAATATAAATAGTACGTGTACCACATTTTGAAATCTGTAAAACTAGTTTTACGTTGCTATTAGTGTTATAGTTAAGAAAACAACTTTCAGTGACGTGTTACACGGAGAAAGATATTGTAACGCAACGCAGGAAGTAGACTACGAGTAATACCGATATAAATATCTTAAGGCGCTTAAAATCATGTAACCAGTAACAAAAAGTTACGTGACAGTACTATGTTTATGAATTAATATTCAGATATTTGTTCTGCCAATTTGATACTTATTGGTTTAATTGGGAACAAAAAAAATATACCTAGTTCTTAAAAATCGGTATTTAAGGATTTTCTTATTTTGATTCCCAACCTCCACAATGCAAAGAATTTTGTAAGAACTGCTATAATTCAAATTATACACTCTTTCTGTTAAATATAATTTACACCTTATTTATTTGCATCAAATAGAGTTAGTTTGTAGCAAAGATATTATCAAATAATTTTGTAAATAAATATACAAAATCATTGTCGATAAGTCTTTCATAAGCCAAAATATTTTATTACTAAAAGATTATAACAAGCACTGTTAATTTACCATTTTAAATATAATATTAACCTATTTATTTTATTTCCCAATAAAAATGCTAACTTTATTTTTTTTAATTAGTGTTTCGTGTAATTTCATTTCTTTCGATATAAATTGTTCAGAACAATGGTCTCCCCTTGTCTTATATTTGGTTTATTGATATAAACAAAGGCAGACAGCTTATTTTCGCTTAGCTAATTTTTTGCCAACCATCGCTTATAAGTTACATTTATGATTGAATCAATTATATAGTCACAATTACTAATTATTATAAGTAAAAATGGTATTGGAGAGCATCAGTTCAATTATCCAAACAATAGAAAGAGATTATATTTTATGGTAAGAAAGTACAATTTATTCAAATCCGGGCTTATTACCAGTCACAGAGCTTTTTAATTGAATCATTGTTTTGAAATTGCGTCATGTCATGTCAAACCAAGATTAAAGTTATGCAACACTATTGAATCACGAAATAATTAAATATATTTGGAACACTATAAAAGTGATCATACAACTTTTAACACTCTCACGGCGAAAACAATTTCACAACTATTATGATCAAAACTTACAATACTCTCCTCCATCTGATAACAAACATTGTTGCAACTTAAACTCTGATAATCGATATCTAAACTCAATGATCACAAATACATGCATCGATCTAATCGATAACTGTTACAAATCGATTATGTCACATGAAAATACAAAATATATATTATCCTAGAATATAAATCACAACTTACCTTTTCTGGTGACACTGTAAAGTAATCTAAACCACAATAAAGAAAGTTTGTCAATGAAAATACTTGATAACAACCAAACGTCACGAGAAAAAATATTCCACAAACTTCAATTTCGAACACGAATATATTCTACTGAAAATCGTTTGGTTTTATAAGCAAGAAAGAATGTTCCACACCGGCATCCACGAGCGCTTATTACTTGACGAATTTTCTGTCAATACCGAAAATCACAAGGTTAAGGTTAAAAAATCCTTTCTCCAAAAGATTCTCCAAAAAAAAAAATCGTCTGTCCAGGCGGTAATCGTTTGATTTTATGAATAACCCGTTTGAATGGGAATATTCTAGAATGTTTAAGAATCGTGTGTTTTTGAGGGGGCTTTTCCAAGCCGGTTGATGCGGCTCTGATGACGTCACAGAGTTAAGAAGGAGTTGGAGGAGCTTGGCGAGAAAAAAGTGAAGCTGTCAGGAAGTCGCCAAGTGATCCTAGTAAGCTCAAAATGCTTCTTCCTCAATGTAATGTTGACAGACATATATTTTCAGGCTTGTGTGCTTGGTCAGAGACCCGATTATAAACCTTCGTCAAGTAAGGTTAGGTTAGGTTTGAATTATCGTCGCACTAGAGCTACACGAGGGCTATTGGCGACGGGCGTCATATTTTAGAAACACAGTCAAGTGACGAGCCAACACCTGAATAGGCACCCAACGCAACCATTTAGGGCGACATCGTATTCAGGGTTATTCGTCAAGTAAGACAGACACAACACATACATACGCGACCGATGTTGCCATCTATCACGCGCCACCTCCACAATTTAGACATGTCCCTGAAGGGGATGGAAATACACTCTTAAAACAAGAGTGAAATCCACTCCAGTTGGAGAAGTGCATTTTCGACACCGTAAAGACATGCATATTTACTCAGACTGAGTTAAAATCACTCGTTTGGAGTGATCCTGTCGGAGGTTTAACACACAAAGGATCCACTCCAAAAGGAGAAGTGCATTTTCCAGTCTGGAGGAGTGAAATCCACTCAGACTGAGTAAAATTAGGAGTGCTTGTTTTAAGAGTGTAGACTCCAGGGACCTGTACCTGTGGGAAACTGCGCAATGACCGCCCGCAGGACTTTCGGACCCAACAGATTTAAAGAGCACGTACTCCGCATATACGACACAAACATCCAAGCCGTATCGGCATTCGAACCCGGACCCAGAAGCTCCAATATCTAGCGTTCTTACCATTGCGCCGCCGGGTCGGCTTGTTCAATGTTGAAGGCATCATTGTGTTCTTTAAAACGCGTTGTTAAAAAAATTAATGTTTGTGCAGTTCTAGGTGGTAGCACGAGATCTGATTGGAAATCGCCCTGGGTGTAATTTCTCTCTCTGTGACAGCTAAAATTCTTTCTGTGTCTGTGTTACTTGACGAAGGCTTATATAAGCGGGTCTCTGATCAAGCACACAAGCCGGAATATATGCGTATTTACCCTGTACCCTTCACAGGTAAGAAAAATACGCTGTAATTATAGTTTTATTACACTCCGTGTCACAACGTAACTTGGGTAAAAACAAAGAGTAAAAATGAGGTGGGAAATGTGAGGTTGGTCCGTTAGTTGGAAACTCTTGTAAGGTAATACTTACATACAAAATGATCTGAATACAACCTAACAAAAATACACTTTTCATTCTGATAAACTTGCCAAATTTTCTCAATTATTTTCAAATCTGTTGGACTTTAAGCGAAATTAATGCTTTAAACATGTTTTCTGGATGGATTCACAAATAGTTTATGAAACTCTTTACATCCGCGGACGGATTTTCTCCAAAGCATATTTCTATTTACCCAACTTAGGTTGGCAAGGAGTGTAAGCGTACACAAACTTCGCTTTAAAAATGGCGCTAATAAATTCACAGAGAGCGTTTGTTTGGGCCAACTACCAAACAATTGATGGCCTCACTTGGCAAATCTGTTTTTGCATTGGTAGTTGGTCGATAGCATCACCATCTCCTTCTTAACTCTACCGGTGACGTAGCTCGTAGAGACACGTGGGTATGCAGAGGTATACCCAGCCGGCTTTTTAGGGTTGCTGCGATCATCGATCGAGCCACTTGGCAGATTTTTGTGGGGGTAGGGTTTGCCAAAAAGAGTTTTAATTGCCCTAAGAGGTGTACAGTACAGTAACTCACAATTAATCCTCGGTTAGGTTAGGTTTTAATTATCGTCGCACTATAGCTACAAGAAAACTATTGGCGACGGGCGCCTGATTTTAAGACCACTGTCAAGTGACGAGCCAACACCTGAATTAACACCCAACGCAGCCGTTATAACGACGTCGTACGCAGCGTTAGGACTTTGAAGGATATTTAACATGCACTCCCTTACAAGACTTATTATTCGTCGGACATTTTTGGCTGCACGAGCAGTTTATAGGTCGACAATTATTTACATTTATTCTTTGAGAAAAATTATAAGTTGGGTTAAAAAGAGCCTAGTTATTAAATGAAGAAGCATTCAGAAGTAAACGTATCCGAGTATTAGAAAGTTATCTAAAAAAGGTTAGTTTACCATGGCTTTCTACTTTTTTGTGATTAAATTAAAACAATTTTTTTACTTTAATTGCCGTTTTAAGCGTGCAGAATGTACTAGGTTTAGGTATATTTTATGAAAGGGTTTAATTAATTTGTTAAAAAAAAAGTGGAGCATTATTATTTTTCGAAGAATTTGGAAAGTGAAAATAAGCTGAATTAGACGTGTACTAAATCTTCAACAACCATGAAAAATCAATCTTTTTTCAAATATGTTATAAAAGAATTTAGCAAGGGATAAGAAAAAAAACTCGTATGCACTATTTCAAAACAAACAACAAATAGATGTAATTTTATCAATTCATATTTTGACGGGTTTTTTTTTTTTTTTTGTTTTTCTTATGATTTCTTACAGAAAGTAACTCATTTTATAGATTTTAAGATGGATTGCACTGTAATCTTGCTTTAACCCTTTCGCTACGAAGGTATTTTGTTTCCTCGTAATATGTGATAGGAATATCATTATCGAATCCTTAGTAGGACGGCCGCCGTGGGCCGTTTCAGTAGCGAAAGGGGTAAAAGGAATTTTTTTCGTTTGCCACAAAATAACACCACTAAAATTTGATTATCATTTAATTCTAGCAAATTCAGAAGACGCAAAAAAAAACCATTACTAATAAACAATAACTTAAAAGTGCAATAAACTTTATGAACATTAAATGTCAGGTCCCAAATGGAAACAAAAATAAATCGCCAAATGATACAAAATCAACTATCGCCAAATACGCTTCCTACTTATAATCTCCAATGCAAAATAGTTCCCTTATGAATTTTTTACTATAAAAAAGAAGACAGAGATAAATGATTTCGTGCTCCGAATCTGAATTAAATAGCAAAACCAGTTAACGCTTCTTCACCTTGGGAATTGTATATTATTACTCAGAAAGGGCCCGGGTTCATAATGACACTGAAGAGTCTGAAGCTTCAAATTCTTTTGCTTATATATGTAAATGTTAGGCAAAATACGTTTATGGAAGCTATTTGCATCAATGTTTACAAGCATTTACTTAACAAAATTCACTAAAAACCCAAAAATTAAAGATTTTTTAACTGTTTTTTCATAAAATAAAACTTGGTTAGCTAATCTTAGGAACCCGGAAATATCGCATAATTTCATGGTCAAATACGACTTCTAAATAAAAACTTACGTGTTTATATTCTTGTTAGTAGTTTCTAAATTTAAATACAACTGGAACTTTCTAAGTGTTACGCAAAGTGCCACGCGTTTACATAGTGATTGGTTGAAACTGTGAAACTGTTTTTAAACTATCACGATCACGCGTGACTTTCACTCGTATGATGCAATTAAAGAAAATTCTCGTTTCTAGAATGATAAATATAGATGACGGGCTTAATTCACAAAGCAATGAATGACTGTATTCTAAATAACAATGACTTGTATATAATAATGTAAACGTTTAATTTTTGATAATTGATCCCCTTCCTCACTAGTAAGCCCCTATCTAGAATCTACACTTTTAAAACAAAAGAGTGAATAATAATATAATATTATGAATATTGTTCCATTTTAATTAATAAGTTGTGTTTTGGTAGTGCGGTGAGATAGGGCGTCAGGCCTCAGAGGGAATCTTCCTGTACTTTTCGCATACACTCTTAAAACAAGAGTGAAATCCACTCCTATAGGAGAAGTGCATTTTCGACACTGGAAAGGAGTGAAAATTAACTCAGGCTGAGTTAAAATCACTTGTTTGGAGTGATCCTGTCGGAGTTTTAACTAAACAAAAGAGTGAAATCCACTAAAATAGGATAAGTGCATTTTCGACACTGAAATGAGTGAAAATTAACTCAGACTGAGTTAAATTCATTTGTTTGTTTTAAGAGTGTAGATATTCTAAGCACCTCCCATTTTCGCTAGCGATGAAATTTCTTTCAAAATAAAATTCTCTATAAATGCTAAGCTTATTAAATTGTACGCGACGCTATTCCTATACACTCCGTGGCAACCTAACTTGGGTAAAAAGAGTAAAAAGGCACAGGGAAAAGAACGTTTTGGTCTGTTAGTCGGTAACTCTTGTAAGGTAATATTTACATACAAAATTATCTGCATACAATTGAACCAAAATACACTTTTCCTTCTGACAAAATTGCCAATTTTTCACATATAATATTCAAATATGTTAGACCTCAAACGAAATTAATGTTTTAAACATGTTTTCTGGATCTATTCACAAAAAATTTATGGAACTCTTTACATCCGCGGAAGGTTCTCTCCATAGCATATTTCTATTTACCCAACTTGGGTTGACAAGGAGTGTAGAGAATTTGGCTCACGTTTTACCCTCCTAGACCCGTTTGAGCCCGAAATTTAAAAAAAATCGCTTAGAAATGACGGCTTCAGTACTACAGAAATAAGTTCCTAGAATATGGATTCTGTACCTCAAAAAGTTTGGGTTGGTTTGAATGAATTCAGTCACTCTTCTTCCTTTATATACAGTGGATAGTCAAATGATTTATTGTTTTTGTCTAGGCGATTCTCTATTTCAAACTACCGATATTCTTGCATTTTAGGTATCTTTTTATCTTCAAAATAAACTAAGATTTTAAAAACTAAAATAGTCGAATCTTTTTATTAAATATTTCAGAAATATTTACTATTTATTATGTTTCCGCATTAAAATGCCTATCAGTTCTGGGGAATATGCCGGGTCTGTAAATGCTTGACCGAAAACAATGCACCAGTGTTGGATTCAAAATAAAAATAAATACTTATTCAAAAGATGTAGTAGAATTTTTGTAAACCAAAAAAAAATTATTTTTATAAAGTTTTTTTTTGTTTCAGCGGCCTCAGGCAAAAGTAAATATTGGAAAAAATTGATCAATTTTTTTTTCTATGGCACATGTTAACAGGGAAATAACCCTAAACACAACAAAAGTATTTGTGTATTATGAAGAAATTTCATATTTAAATGGCACAAAATATTCATCACATTGTATTCACTTTCCAGAAACTAAAATTCAGATTTAAGGATTCCTAATGCTATTCCATACTTCTTAAAAATATGAAAAGTTTAACTAGTTTGATTACTAACGCACTTTACTTTTATAAATCTTGTATAAATTACAATCAAATTAATATATTTTTAACAAATAACATATTAGTTTGACTAAAAGAATAAATATTCATTAGCAGTATTGATTATCAATAGTATAATACCTTAAAACATTTTTAAAGAAAACTAAATTTCACTTACTGCATAAGAGAAGAAAACGTATTATCGTATCAACGTATGTAAATTTTAATCAAACTAATATATTTTTAACAAATAATATATTAGTTTGACTAAAAGAATAAATTTTCATTAATGGTATTGATTATTAATAGTATGATACCTTAAAACAATTTTTACTACTACATATACATCCGGCTTGTGCGCTTGATCAGAGACTCGAACAATTTTTAACAAAACTAAATTACACTTACTGCATAAGAGAAGAAAACGTATGTATCTCAAATCACCGTGCTAATAATCACAAATCATAAATTGCAATTAATCTAATAAAATTTTATTTTATCAAATAAAATAATTAATATTCATTATCTGAATTTTTATTACCAATATTGTAATAGTACAAAAAAAAAGTACTTACTGCAAACGGGAATAATACTCAAATATCAAAAATTCTTATATGCACATTTCTGTTTTTTATAGGTGTTGTTTATTCAGATATATACAGTCCAAAGCTCACGCTGGTGTTCCTGGACTCATATAAATAGACTTCTGAGAATATCAAAAATATTTACTCCTAGCAGCTTTTTACCAGACTACTTGAAACTTAGAGATACGGGATACCTTTAAACTTTTGTCTTAGTCATAATAGTGGTTTAAAACCGATTTTTGCGCTGTCATTGGTTCTGACGTGTCTGAATTTTTTTGCATGTGCATTCAATTAAGAGATTACAAGTTGTTAAGCTTAACCCATTTTTTTATGAGGAGATATTTATTGCGTCAGAATCGCGTTATAACTGCAGAATATGCATAATTGAAGTTTTGAAGGATATTTAGTAATAAACTTTTTTACAAAGAAATTCTAATTTAAAGGTATGGTATGGTATGGTACGTATATACTATATATTCCAGCTTGTGTGCTTGTTCAGAGAACCGCTTATAAGCTTTCGTCAAGTGGGACAGACACAGAAGGAATTTTTACAGTCACGAAGAAAGGAATAACACATAGACAAATAACAACATTTATTGATGGTCACAAACATCCATGCCTGACAAGGATTCGAACCCGACCCCAGCAGCTCCGAAGGCCAACATCCTAACGTTTGAGTCACCAAGGAGGCTAATTTAAAGACTATTGAATATTAAAAATGTAAAATCACATCCCAATAGAAATACTACAAGAATTATAAAATAAGAAAAATGTCTAATAGTGGTAACGTTGAAATATCATTTCAGATTCCACACTACGTTTATATCGTAAAATGAAGGTTTTTGTAACAGTAAATGTGCGAACCACTTCCACTCACTATTTTATCCTCTTTAAAAAAAAAACTCCCCGGCGCAACAGCCCAATACTGGACCATGGCCTGCCGTGCCCATTTCAGCTTTCGTGACCTAGGGCTCTGGGGTGCTAGGTGTATGTCCCGGTAAGGTGGTCAGCCTCACGCGGAACCCCCAGTGTTTAGTTCCCAAGCATGCTTGGTACCCATTTTATCGACACACTCAAGGGATGAAAGGATGTTATCCTCTTAAAACCCGAGCAAAATCCTACACGTATATTCTTAATCTAAACTAAACATACTTTTCATACATATGTTTTTCAAAGAAATTTTTTAAAAAAAACTATATTAATAGTTACTTAGTTACTACTAAAGGAACTTTTTAAAAGTTGGGGAAAAAATTAAAATAATTTTTTAAGAACGCTAATATCGTCCCTTGACCCTTGTTCAACTTCATTTTTTATAGAAATAAATGACTGATACCAGTAATCAAAGGCTGAAAACTGTTATTTGGATCTTCTTCTGTCGGGCCAGGTCAATTTCGGAACTTATTAACGTGTTAATTGTTTGTGGGGAAGTTTTAAAAAATGTCTCCGAATGGGGACGCCAGGTCTCAAGAGGTTATACATCTTAGAAAAAAATAGCTATGGACGTCTTTAGCTTACTTATTTTCTTTTGGAATAATTAGTCTTAACAGTTTAATAAATTAGTTTAAAGATAGAAACAAAATTGTGCAATTTGTTTTGCTCAAAAAATAGAAGAGAAACTTACAGAACATCGCTATTGTTTATGGAAGACGAAGAAGTATTTACCATTTTTGAATAAATAATCTATTATTTATATTTTGACGTCTTCATGCACTTTTTTATTAATAAACGATGAAAAGTAAATTAAAAAACGGACCAAATTATTTATGCAAAAAAATTTAGAACTCCGCATCTTTCTTAATACACATATTTTATTGGGCCATTAAAGAACCCTACTGTGATATACACTACGATATCATTCTAAACTGATTTACGTCACATAAATAAATATTCCTCCAAGTTTTGTTTTTCTACTTTTAATAAACTTTCTCGTGCATTTGGCCCATGACAATGGTGTAAATATTAAAAAAAATTGAATTCTCTTGATATTTAAATGTAGATTAAAATTTTAGTTATTTAAAGTTTAAATATTCTTCTAATTTCAAATTTTAATGAGATTTGTGATATAGCTTTTTCAAATGTTTTGTTCAATACGGCGTATCCACTTGTTTGTGAGACTTATGGCTCGTTCTGCAAAAGTGGGTGACCGCTGGACAGACAGACGAGCGGACGGACATAGCTTTATTAAAAGCTTTTTCCACGTTTCAAACGAAGCGTAAAAACAAATAATGCTATAAACGTCAATTTAAGTAAAAAAACAACTATCAAACTTTTGTTTAGTTTGAATTATCGTCGCACTAGAGCTACAAGAGGGCTATTGGCGACGGGCTTAGTATTTTCTGACCACAGTCAAGTGACGAGCCGACGCCTGTATAGGCACCCAATCCAACTGTTAAGGGCCACGTACGCAGCGTTCGGACTTTGAAGGATATTTAACGTGCACTCCCGCCACACGGTGTATTATTCGTCGGACATTTTATCCGCACTGGCCGTTTATAGGTCCGCAGTTATTTTGGCGATGCCCGGACCCGAACCTGGGACTTTCCGCATGAAAGGCTAATGCCTAACCGGCTGGGCTCCCCAGCCCCTTGATCAAACTTTTCCTTTTAATGTCTTAAATACAATTATTCCCAAAATAATTTAATTTCCACGATGTTCGAATAAATGTTTAAAAAAACCCTTCCATTCTTACTTGACCATGGATTCTATTTTCGTCCTTTGTAGCTTCATCAGCTCTTTTTTTTTTCATCATTGTTTTGTGCTATCAAAAAAAAAAAAATCCAGACACAACTTAAGTTGTTTTAATCTCTAGCCGCTTTCTCTGCGGTTTAGGATAAACTATATCTTATTCTATCTATTTCTCATCGCAGTTTCACGTCTAGCAGAAGTAGAAATGTTAATGTTGCAAATAGTTTCAAAGGATATTTAATATTGGTGTTAATTTTCAAATTACTTTCATCTGGTTTAAACTACCAAAAGGAGATCTGTGGAAGAAGTTATCATCACATGAAGCCACCAAATATGATTAAACAAACATGATAAGGTCCTTGTCCAGAATTTTTTTAATATAAAAATTAGGCACTAAGGTTTTACAAAAGTAATAACATGCGATTAGTGTCCAAAATTCTTTAAGGTTGACCGGAACCCTTCATTGAAGCTCATGTTAAAATGACATTTTTTATGTCAATTTTTTACCTATTTGATACTTTTCTTCCTTTGATACTTTTAAATGGATTTTGTACTAGTTTTAAAATGGATGTTTAACTTTACTTTTAAGAAAGCATTTTTAAAATTTGTGATTATTTTTAAATTATAAATTTGGAAGTGAAACTACATATTTTTGGCCTAAAAAAATATGAATAATACTAAAAAGGAAAAAAAATAAGATAGTTATACTCAAATCCCTCCCGCAATTTTAAAAGTAACTTCTTAATTACGTATAACAAATTGCAGGCTGACACTTAAAGTAGATTCTGAGAACAAGTACACCAGTACATTGAAAAAGTAAGTTTTGAGATATACGCGTTTAAAGCAAACAATTGTGGTTTCTTACCCATCAAACATAATTGGATTTTACCTAAGCAATGTTTTTAAAAAATATACTAAAAAATACTTTTAGTACTTGAAACTTTTATGTGAAGATATAGTTGTAAAGCTGAGATTGCATAGTTTACGAAACATTAAAAATATTGAAATGTCATTTTTGAAAATTTTTGGGGGTCTGGCCCATCTTGAATCATCTTAACTTAAAAATTTATTCAAATAAAAGATCTAGTCACGAATGATCATTGGTCAAAACCACAGAATCGGTCCACTAATTTGACGTCAAGCATTTAGTTCACCGGCCTTCTAATCTAGGTGGTATTGTCTGGTCCCCATTTTAAAATAAATTAACTCCAAACATACTCCGTTTGAGGAATTTTAGTGCTCATTTACATCCCTCTTAGAGCAATTTTTTATGCATAAGGTAATTTTTTCCCTTTCAATTCTAAAGAATCCGTCTAAAGAGCTTTTCACAGAGAATGTGATCTGAGATGCGTTAAAAAAATCAAGCGCATCGAAATTAAAAGTCATTGTAAATCTCCGAAAAAATTAGAATTCTAAGTATTTCAATCATTGAAAAAAAGGCAAAGTTAATCCATGAAAAATCAAATGAATGCCATTTTTAATTTTTTTTAAATTCATAATATTGCCACTTAATTACCAAACTAAAAACTTAATTCAAAATAAATGAAAAAAAGCAAAATTATTTTTATAATATAAGTCAATTTAGAACGACATTATAATCTGTATCAAAATAAGGTTATTTGACAGATTGCATTATTTGTTAAGGTAGAAGAGTCCTAATTTGTTTTATTTTAAAAGCAAACTAAATTTTTCACTTACATTTAAACATTTATTAATGAATAATGATGTTTTAATACTGTTTTTTCCTTTTGATAAGGCTACGTGGTCTAAGTGAGAGATTTTGTTACAAACCTACTTGTTTAAATAATACAGATAATATTTAAGACCAATTGTACTTTTATATCAGATTGTATTGGGAAAAAAAACAAGTAAGTTTGTAACAGAATCTGTCGCTTAACCCTCTTAAACAAACAGTTGAGTTTAGCAGGTAAAAAGACACCAAACACAGCATTAATCCGATATTAAACATTTCCATGCTAAAATGGGCCAGTTTCGTTTATTTTATTTCGAAAATTGGACTGATTGTTTGCAAAAATTATATTATGTTTCAAAGAATAAATATATAATAGGTCTCGCTTTTAAATAGAATGAAAACATTGCATAACAGCATATAAAGAATCTCGAAGTGAAATATATCTGACGTCATTTAAACCTAATCTACGTCTAAAAAATACATTATTAGTTTATTGTCTTCAAGAATAAACAGATAGCTTCCTACTACATGGGAGGAATTCAGTGTTGCCAATCCATATAGTGGAATGATTTTCAATCCTTATTTTTTTTAATTATATTTACTAAATGTTCATTCACTGGAGCCTGTTCACTCACTGGTCAGTCTACCCTATCACACTTAGTCCGTAGCATTTGTAGTTTGGGGCTATGAAAATGGTTGACAGACAGACGGACGGACAGAACGATTATAATACTTTCGACTTTTTACATTATAAACGTAGTGTGGAAGCTAAAATCATGAAAATAATTACATAAAAGAGAACCATAATTAAACAAATTATTTTGATTCTGTCTGAAATTAAATTGAAAAACAAACTTGGACGTTTTATGGAATATTCTCTATTCGACATTATAAGCTCAAAAATGAGTGCAAAAGATCAGTTATTGCTAATAAAAACTAAATACTGATGTATTAAAAATGAAAAAAAAAAGGTAATAAAAGACATTGAAAAAGACGCAAGGGAGATCACTTAGATTTAGGTAGTGCTGCCATCTCTTATAGAAAGGGAACAAAAAGATTTATGAAAATAATTTGAAATTATATTTCCTTAAAATATTTTAAAAATCTAAATATAACAAATATAGTTCTTGGCTCACACTGGGAATTGAAATCGAAGACTTTTCAAACTGCTATCATTTTTATCAATAAGATGTGAAGCAACTATTATTTTGTAAATTGCTTTTTAATTGAAAATTCAATTGTAAAATATAAGTTTCAAATCATTTATCCCAAGAGGTTTTCTCTTCTAGATCTATGAAAATCGCAATTTCCATGGCTTCACGAAGGATTTTTTTTTTAATATTAAGGATTTTAAATAAAGATTTCCTTATTTTTTTTTTATATTTGTAAATAGACATATGCTATTTTTCAGTATTAGTGCTGCTATCTGGCAGAGAAAATATACCCTCTTGCGGCCTGGTGCCCTATTTGGGGACATTTTTTAAAACCTCCCCACAAAAATTCCCGTATTTTTTAAAAACACTTCAAAACTATTTTTCTTAATAAAATAAACAACGCTGATTCCGAATATCCTGGTTAAAATATCGAAAAAAATTTGGTTTATTTAATTTTAAAAACTCGCAGAAATTGGTTCTTGTTTTAACCGTTCTTCTATTGGTCGAGCGATTGTGACGTCACTATTTATGTTCGTGGGTTTGCTCACTAAAGTTTACAACGGCGTGCAGACGACCTACCTAGAGTTTTCAATTGATTTCTTATTAAATTTATTTTATTTCTTAAACGATCGGATTTTTAATTAACTATTATTTATCATTCTATTTGCCTTTTTTCTTTAATTTATTTCGATGGAACCAGGCTTTTTCAAAGCGCAGAGCGACAACTTACCCAAAAGCTGCGTTATTATACACCCAGAATCTTACCAAGGTCGTTTTCACCCAGCCCGGGTGTTCGGCAGTGCAGTTCATAATATAACGGAATTTAAAATAACTATTTCAACAAATTTTTCAATTTAATTCCAATTGAAAAACCCAAAAATATTTAAATATAAGCTATTAATTAATTACTTTATGTATTTAAAACATTGATACCAAAGCAGTTGTCTACAGCTTACGATTTAGGAGAAACAGGATCAAGTCGCATAGCCTTTATCCATAGTTTTCTTCTTTCAGGACAATTTGAAATATAAAAAAAAATCTTTTCTTTGGTAGTAACTGTAGTATTATGGCAATCAGGAACTATACAATACTGATATGATATGTTCAAATAGTTGTAGCAAACGAAACTAATTGTATCGCATACTTCACAGTTTCACACAAATGTCAATATCAACCAGAGCTGATCGGAATATGTCAACGAGTTTTGTAAAAACTGACGTCACAGCGTTTCCGCGCGCTTTTGAGTGATTTTCGCGCGCTTCTCGAAAGCTCGACTTTGAAATTGAATAAAAAAAAATACGCATCGGACATTTTTTTTGTTTGGACTAATATTTTTTTTTCGACACCCTTCATCGAATAAAAAAAAATTGTGGGAATTGTCCATTAACATGTTATAGTTAATTAGCTCCGAAATTGACCTGGACCGATAGAAGATCCAAATATCAATTTCCAGCCTTCGATTACATGTATCAGTCATTTATTTCTTTAAAAATAAGTAGAACGACGGTCAATACAATATTAGAGTTTATAAAAACATTATTTTAATTTTTTTCAAACTTTTCTAAAATGCTCTTTTAGTCCTTAACTTTAAAAACATTTCGCATTAAAAATAATGTTAAAATAATCTGTTAACTACAAATAAATGATATACGACCTTTTTTTGTTTACATTTATAGCACACAAAAAATGTGTATTTTTACAGTTTAAGGCGTTGTCCCTAAGTAACTATTAAACATAGTTATTTCTTCAATTTCCCTGAAAAACATACTTTTTAGCATATATTTGTATAAAAAGTATGCTTAGATTATAAATAAACGTGTAGGATTTTGCTCAGGTCTTAAGAGAATAGATCAGCCGTGTTTTGCTCTTTTTCTTCGGAAAAGCCGACTCTTTGGGCCGGACGAATAGCTTGACGTCACGAAAAACTTTTGTGGCCTTTAATGTTGAGTGGGCTATGCCTGTGCTATGATTAATTTATTTGCATACAAATGTATGTATACTGGTTTACTTGGAATTTAATAGGCGACTTTTTTTAACATCATGTAAAATTCCATATGTTTTAGTTAAACTCAATCTATATAAATGCAGAACATGTACAGTTCAAACCCATACATAGACATAGATAACATAGACATAGACAACTATTTTTATTACGAGTTCATCGAAAATCGAAGGCCAACTCGAATCTTATCCTAAAATTATCAAGAAACTAATTTCCATTAAACTTTAATACATTTCATTAAACTTGACATAACGTGACTAAATCAATTTTTGAGATGAAACTTTGATCATTAATTCTCTGACATTTTAAATTAATAGTAGCTTAAAGCCTACCTTAAACTCTTAATCAATTAAAATTTGATTGAAAAAATGAATTGAATGATTTCTACAAAAATGCTAAGAATAGATCACAAAGAGTAGTATCAGCTAATTTAATACAAACGACTTTATCTGACTTTTCTCTACATCTTCTGAATTATTTCCCCCTTTTTTATTAATGGTTTTAATAGTCCGTTAAAAATCAGGGGGTCTCTAAACTATACTGTTTAAAATTTCGAGTTGGTTTCAAACACAAAAAAAAATGGTTCCTAGTAGCTGCAACAACTGCTTGGTTAAATTGTTCGCCATATTTTTAGAATTCAGTTGAACCTTTTTTAAGGTTTTGGTTTCCGAAATCTGAAAAATGGACCAATCTAAAGCCGAATAAAAAAAAAGAGTGAATCGTCTCACAACGCAGCTGTTGTAGCTACTATAGCAAGACCCGAGCAAAATCCTACACGTATATTCTTATATAATCTAAGCATACTTTTCATACAAATATATGCTAAAAAGTATGTTTTTATAAGAAATTGAAAAAAATTATGTTTAATAGTCTCTTAGGGACACGCCTTAAACTCTAAAAAATACACTTTTAATGTGCAATAAATGCTACAAAAAGGTCATATCACTTATTTGTAGTTAAGACAGATTAATTTAACATTGTTTTTAATGCAAAACGTCTTTAGCCCTTTCAGTCCCAAAAATTTACTACACTACAGAAACATCTGATATTCACAAAATAAGCTTATTTTAGGTCAAATATACGAATTCCATAAGGAAAAAAAATCCATATTTTATATAGTTTTTGAAACAATGCCAAAATTCTTTAACTGTGGAAAACAACAAAATAAAAATATATATATTACCTAAAAACACTTCGAGTTATATATTTTAAGGTATCTGACCATATTATTAAAACAAAATTAGTAATTATTTTAACCGAAATAGTTTAAATTGTGTTTTAAATATGTGGAACTGAAGTGAACTTAGAAAAAATCAGGAGAAACGCTTGTTGATTATTTTCTAAATAAAAAAAATAGTAGTTCTGACTTCTATTGAGATTAAAGTAAAATGTTGTCTGATAGAACAAAGTGTGAAGAATCGAATGACGTGTGTTTGGATGTCATAGCGGGACATAAACATTTTGAAAAAAATATTGAAAGTGATGATGCCAAATGGCATCACTGGGACTGAAAGGGTTAAAACTAACTACTTAAAGAACTTTTTGAAAAGTTTGTAAATAAAAATTAAAATAAATTTTTAAGATCTTTAATATCGTATTGACCCTCTTTCAATTTAATTTTTTTATGGAAATAAATGACTTATACCTGTAATCAAAAGCTGAAAACTGATACTTGAATCTTCTTCTATCGGACCAGGCAAATTTCTGAACTAATAAACGTGTTAATTGTTTGTGGGGATGTTTTAAAAAATGTCCCGAAATAGGGATACCAGGTCGCAAGAGGTTAGTGTAAGAAATTTTTACTAGTGTAGATCCGTGTAAAAAGTCCTATATTTCAAAAACTTTCACACGATCGGACTTCGATTAACAATTAACATGCTCCTGGTTAAGCAAATTATTGCTGTACTGGTGCAAAAATTGCTTCTAAAATTATTAGTAAATGGTCAAATAAAACAAATTTAAAGGAAAGTGTCTTTGGGTTATTTAAATAATATTTTTTTAAACTTTGAAATGCCTATAATTGCTGACAGATGGCAACACCTTTTCTATTTTATCTATTAAAAATTAAATAGGCTGATGATATTTTCTCTTCGAATTTTTCTGACTGCTATTTTCAAGAAAGCCTGGTTAAAAATGGTCACATAAAATATCAATACCTTCTTTAAGTTAGAATATGTATTGTTCAAATTTAGTACATTTAATATGACCTTTGAGGACATAATACTTAATACGTCCTTATATCCTCTTACGACAATATTATTTTGAATGTTTCGACAATATTATTTTGATTTGCCTATCGAGCCTACCCATACTGGAAGAATTTTGGAAACCCCCCTCACTAAGTTCCATTCTGTATTTTATTCCTTTTCGAATCATTTTCCTGATGTCTTTTTCGTCTTTAATTTAATGGTCTTTCCCTATTCAAAATGGAATATTTTGGCAACCGCAAATGGGCAATAAATGGAATGAAATGGAACAGAAATGTTTTTCTTTCATTCTTCCATTAGATTGATCTTGGACAAAAAGTAGCTGTATTGTTGTGAATAAAATGTAACGTACACCGTACGTTACATGAATAAAATGCAACGCACGCTATACGTTACATGAATTACATGTAAAGCATACTATACGTTACATGAATAACATGTAACGCATACTATACGTTGCATGAATACAATGTAGCGCGCTCTATACGTTACATGAATAAAATGTAACGCATACTATACGTTACGTGAATAAAATGTAACGCACGCTATACGTTACATGAATAACATGAAACGCATACTATACATTACATGAATAAAATGTAACGCATGCTATACGTTACATGAATAAAATGTAACGCACCCTATACGTTGCCTGAATAAAATGTAACGCACGCTATACGTTACATGAATAACATGAAACGCATATTATACGTTACATGAACAAAATGTAACGCATGCTATACGTTACTTGAATAAAATGTAACGCACACTATACGTTACATGAACACTGGATTTTCTGTGTTAACTGGTTTAACTGTGTTGACAAGATTAACTGTGCTAACTAGTATTTTATGTGTTCACTAGTATCTTATGTGTTAACTAGATTTTGAGTCTGCTGATGGTTGCCTGTATTTAGTTGTCCCTTTTGCTCTAGAATTTTCAAATGATTGTTTTTTGCTTATACCAGAAAAAAATCTTATGTCAAATAAAAATAATAATAAACGTATTTCGAATTTATTTTTTTTAAATAGTCGTTTAGGGAACAGTGTTTATTCCAAAAGCAAAAAATAAAAAATAAAAAAAATAGCGCATACATACTTTTAGCTGAATGGGCTGCTATCAAACCCACTAGGGCACCCGGGCTCCAAACAAAAAACGTACAACCTACTTACCATAAAAAAAGACTAAGTACAAGTTTCCCCGCAAAAATGTTTATAGTCACTTAAAGAAGATGGAACCTGGCATTCGATTATCTCATGTTACCTGATATTCTATTTTGGGACGTTCGATCCGAATTCCATTGGAGTTTAGTTGTTTAGTGCCTGCACGCAACAGACAGATATATCATCACTTTATTGTCATGCAAATGCCAGAGTTCCGAAAATAGATATGATATATTCATTTTTTTCCTTTTTATATTTTTCATAATTGATTTTGAAAGTAGGAAATATAGAGTATTATTTTAATATTGGTCATAGTATTTTTCATTAGACATTAGACTTTTATTGTTGTTTACTTGGAATGAAAAACCGTGCTGTAACTAGCTTTTTAACATCCATATTTATGAATTGGTATAGTTAAAAATGCGTTATTAAAAATGAAATACTAAGAATACACAGACTGTTGGGAAATTCAATAATGACGTTAATGAAATTTTTGTCTGCTGAAATCAATAGAGCATTATATTTATTTAGCAACAAACAATTATCAAATTGATTTCCCACTGACTTGATCGTGTTTATAGATTAGCGAACGGGTCTTGCATTTGTTTAAGTCGATTTGCATACATTTTTGTCAACAATTAGGGCAGCGTTTTTTTTTTTAACATACGAAGTAGGTGGATCGAAGTAGGTTTATCCAGCAGAATTTGTTTTGACTTCTGATCCATTCTTCTCATAACCATTAAAAATAGAGTCACTCTCTAATAATACCTTGAGATGTGAGGTTCTGTGTACTTTGGCGGCCTCTCGGCCCTTACATTTAAAAGGCTTACATTTTAATACTTTAAATATTCAATATGAATTAATAAATTCATAATTGGACGTCCAATCTGCCTTCATTCCTGAAGTTAACTAAATGCTCGTGAAGTAGATGTTATTCAATTTCATGTATTAGTATAAATGAAACTGAAAGTGAATGTTAGCCTATAGCAGCATACTCTTGACTCCAAGCCTATGACCATTAAATTACGCAGGGTTAATACATAGTACCACAAACCATAATTATTGAATTAAATAATGGACACATACATTTAACAAACCAGACAACATGATTAAAAAAAATAACCCAATATAACTTTCATCTCACATAATTAAATTCCTTTCAACCTCATTTATTAACTAGGAGTTAACATTCTTTTAACCCCATATCTTTTTTTTCCCTGCTAGGCTCCACCAGACAACTAATGAAATATTCGGAAACTTTAGATAGTAATGAAAGCTCATTGGCAAACATAAAAAGGGGACCAACATCCAAAGCAAAAGTCATGTTACTTTTTCCAAAGAGAACTACACTCCTTGCCAACCTAAGTTGGGTAAATCGAAATATGCTATGGAGAAGTTCCTTCCGCCGATGTAAAGGGTTCCATTAATTATTTGTGAATCTATTTAAGAAAACATCATTAAATAATTAATTTCATTTAAGGTCTAACAGATTTGAATATTATTTGAGAAAAAGTCGAGATTTTATCAGAATGCAAAGTGTATTTTGGTAAAATTGTTTCAGATCATTTAGTATGTAAATATTACCTTACAAGAGTTTAAAACTAAACGACCAATCGCGCTTTTCCCCCTGCCTTTTTACTATTTGTTTTTAACCAAGTTAGGTTGGCACGGTGTGTATGATTCCAAGCAATTACGTTGCTTTTGCTTTTAAAAGGTTGTGAAATTGACGCATATAATTTACCTACTCTCCTTTTTTATTAATCCAAAAAGAAATTTAAGATAGTTATTGAAAACGGAAAATTTTTCGTTAGTATGTGTCTCTGTACGATTCGTCCGATTTCAGAGACCGATCTGTTATACTTTTTGTCCATCCGTCTGTACGTTTTTCAGCTCCCTCTGTCCATCCGTTGTTTCATGGTGTATTTCAACCTCTGTTTAATCTGCCCAATTTTAAAATGTCATTTTTGGTTACAATGTACAAAGGAATGACATCAGATATTTTTACATTTTTGTTCATCTGTCCACCACTGTTTGGGATTCACTGTATCAAAGTTTTGGTTTTACCACAGAATTTAACCCTTCCAGTGGCAGTGATGCCATTTGGCATCATCATGTTTCTTATCATAATTTTAAAAAAAATAATCGGGATGATATCTATTAGGGATTAATAAAAAATATTTTCCAATAGAAAAACGTTTGGAGAATCGTATAATGTGCTTTCTGAAATCATAAAGGGCTATAGACGATCAGAATTTTTTTTAATGATGATGCCAAATTGCCATTGGAACTGAAAGGGTTAAAAATGCACTCCTTAAATAGTTGTGGCAGCTAAAATGCTCCAGGATTCCGGTGCAATCATGCACCAAACTTTTAAAGGCGTGTAAACTATTCTAGCTCTTTTAAAATTACTTGTTTTAAACAATACATGCAACAAACCTATACGCATCAATGAAACTACAACAAAAATAACTTTCATATGCATTTTTTTCACTCTCTACAGTGATCTGTCGCCAAAAATAGCAATCCTTCTCACCAATTTATAACAATTGATCTGGCCCCCTCCTCATTTGGCATTTTATGCCATTAGATGAGCTAAATATTTACGTCGCTGGAAATATTCCGTTAGACTAAAAGTCTGTTCAATTTTTCATTAGTTTCCCGTGACAAGGCAGTATTCAGTATGAATAATTTGAAGAGGGGCGTACTTGTGATTATTAAAAGTTAGGGAAACTGCCCTGGACAATTTCCTATGTTGACGGAGGAGCAATTTGTATGGGCTTTAATTAAGAACGAAGCTTATGTTGCTATAGATGATGTCTTTGTCGTTTAGGGGGATTTATTGTAGATATTTACGTGGGTCATTGTTTTGTTTTACTTTGTTTGATGAGGAACCAACCGATTACTTTTTTGTAAGGATTATTTTCATATTCACAACTATTCTTTGTCAAAGAAACGGTTTTGTTAATTGCAAAGATCATTAGTAAACAGCCATCATGAGTTACATGTGCTATAATCCATTTCCCATTGGCTAAATGGGCTAATAGACTTTAAGGGAAATAATAAACTTTTAACAGTGGTAGGATTTACTATAAATTTAAATTATACACTGCTCACAGCAATTAGGGGAGCGCATGGTTTAAACTCTTTCAACCCCAAAGTTTCCTTTTGGAATCATAAGCTTGCGTTTTTTTTTCTCACTAAGTTGAGCTTGCACTAATTTATCGTTAGATGGAAGAATCAAGTCTTTTGAGGATGTAAATAATGTTTTTTTTAATCAAATGAAAATATGAAAACATGGTAAAACAAAATTCACTCGCAAAAAAATTATGAAATAAATTGACCCTAAATTCTTCACTTTTGCATTCTCAGATGTTTGAAAGTCGATTGTACCTCTTTTTTGCAAATAAAAATTTGAAAAAAATATTGTTATAATTTATTCTTAATTTTATTATTGCAATTTTCCCCACTTAAATTTCAGTTAAAAAAAATAATATTTTTCCGCCTGTTTTTTACCATTTAATTCTAGATGCATAAGGAATCTATTTCACAAATTTTAGATTTTTAGAATGAAAAACAAAGCGCTGAAACTTAAAGGGTTAACAAAAGTACGCAAAGTGCTCCCCTAATTCTTTTGAGCAGTGTATATACTTCAAAGTAATTAAATTAAACTCTCAAACCTAAACATTTTGGGAGACATCTAGATTTTTCCAACATTGGTTATGGAATTTCGCATACATACTTAACAAAATCTTGTCGCATATATTTTAAATACATATATAAATAACGATTGATTTCTTTTGAATATAAAAAGTAAATTTATTCATTCCCTAACATCTCAATTTTTTTTTAATTTCCAAATAACGTTAAAAAAAACTATGCTTTACCAACGGTTCGCAACTGTTGTAAAAGCTTATAAATTTAGATAGTTGGATGCAAAATTATTTTTAAAAATTGCCATTGATATTATAATTTTTAAAAAAAAATAGAATATATTATTCTTCCACGTAGAAAAACAACTTTATACGAAATAAACGCAAACGCAATCAATGGAATATTTTAGTGATGATGTGGGAAATAATGACGCTTCCCCCACACAAAATGGACTCACACGTGTTTTCAAAAGTACTCGAAATCGTCTTTATATCGCTAAGTAAGTTGCGGATGTTAACAAACTTTCAAAGTCAATTTGTTATCATTCTTTTAAGATGATTTATCATTCAGGCAAGTTTTGAAGTGAAACGCCAAAGAAAATTTACGCAACAAATTCGCTTGATAAGAATGTTAGATGCATCTTTATTTCCTTCTAAAAGAGTGGATTAAATACTGATTTTGAGTCACCAAAAAGTAAAAAAAAACTGTTTAACCCTTTCAGTCCCAAAAATTTACTACACCACAGAAACATCTGATATTCACAAAATAAGTTTATATTAGGTCAAATATACGAATTCCATAAGAAAAAAAAATTCATTTTAATTTTTTATATGGTTTTTGAAACAATGCCAAAAATTTTTAACTGTGGAAAACAACAAAATAAAAAATATATATATTACCTAAAAACACTTCAAGTTATATATTTTGAGGTATCTGACCATATTATTAAAAAAAATTTAGTAATTATTTTCAAAGAAATAGTTTAAATTGTGTTTTAAATATTTGGAACTGAAGTGAACTCATCAAAAATCAGGAGAAACGCTTGTTGACTATTTTCTAAATAAAAAAAATAGTAGTTCTGACTTGTATTGAGATTAATGTAAAATATTGTTTGATAGAACAAATTGTGAAGAATCGAATGATGTGTGTTTGGATGTCATAACGGGACATAAAAATTTTGAAAAAAATATTGAAAGTGATGATGCCAAATGGCATCACTGGGACTGAAAGGGTTAAATTAGGATTTGTGTAAGAGCTTAAATTTAATTCACTTAGTGCCACTTAATTCACTTGGTATTCATTTATTCACTTAGTACCAGATTAAGTGTAATACTGGCAATGGCCTTTGTTAAACTACCTTATTTTACAGTTGTCTACTAATGAAACTGATGAACAAAAATGTTTGAAATCTTATATGAAATATATTGTCGCATTGAAAGGATGTGAATTAGAGTAAATAAATTGTTTTTGGACGATGTAAGGACAATTCCTATACCTTGAAAAAAACTTACGGGGAAAATAAATATTTTAACGACGTTTTCAATTAGTGTCAACGATGCTCCGACTTGAAAATAACAATAAACTAGTTAAATTTAATAGTTAATAATTTAAAAGAAATGTGCTTGGGTTAATGTTACTTTAATTGCAAGGAGTGGTTTTTAGAAAGTTAATTTAGTTTATGTTAGATTTCGATATCAGAATTTGATCATCTTATATTCGAGCAAAATCCTACACATATATTCTTATAATCTAAACATACTTCTCATAGAAATATCTGCTAAAAAGTATCGTTTTTGCAAGAAATTCTTCAAAAAAGAAATATGTTTACTAGTTACTGAGATACACGATATAAGCTAAAAAACACACACATTTTTTGTGGTATAAATGCAAAAAAAAAGAGGCCGTATCACTTATTTGTAGTTAACAGTTTATTTTAACCTTGCTTTTAATGCAAAATGACTTTAAAATTAACTACTAAAAGAACTTTTTGAAAGGTTTGAAAACAAATTAAAATAATTTGTTTAAGAACTCTAATATCGTATTGACCCTCGTTCAACTTCATTTTTTACTGTAATCAAAAGCTGAAAACAGAAATTTGGATCTTCTTCTATCGGATCAGGTCAATTTTGCAACCAATTAACATGTTCATTGTTTGTGGGGATGTTTTAAAAAATGTCCCCGATTGGGGACGCAGGTCGCAAAAGGTTATAATTAGGGTGTTATTTTTGCTCTGTCACATGATATAACAACCAAAACTGGTAACCCATTGGAAACGATTTCCGGACCGAATGGCGTTGGAAACTCAATCTGCTATCTACTGCAGGAACTGGGCGTATACCAAATTGCCAATGTCCCTTGTTTTCCGGAAGTGTTTATCACAGCAATGAAACATGCTAAGATAATAATAATCCCAGTTAGGATGCGTTGCAATTCCTTTTTAACTTTTCAATGACGCATTTGTGGATAAAATTAAGACTTTGCTTACTCTTCCATGAATGAAAAGGTTAACTTTTAACCTTTTAAGACCCGAGTAAAATCCTACACGTATATTCTTACTTCAAACATACCTACATACAAAAATATGCTAAAAAAATGTTTTTCAAATTAATTTTTAAAAAAATATAATATGTTTAATAGTAACTTAGGGACACGCTTTAAGCTCTAAAAGTACACATTTTTGTGCTACAAATGCTACAAAAAAAAGCCGTATCCCTTATTTGTAGTTAAAAGATTACTTTAACATTGTTTTTACTGCAAAATGCTCTTAAAATTAACCACTAAAACTACTTTTTAAAAAGTTTGGAAAAAAATTAAATAATTTTTTAAGAATTCTAATGTCGTATTTATCCTTGTTCAACTTCATTTTTTATAGAAATAAAAGACTGATTCCTGTAATCAAAGGCTTTGGTAAACTTGAGAAGAAAACTTATTTTTGGCAAATTTTCTTGTTAATTTTTATTCAATGTGGGGTCAAGCGGGCAATGAAAACAAAACTTGATGGCTAAGGTATGAGTCAGCAAATAACAAAATGTACAAAATCTCATTACCATAGAAGTGGGGCCGGGATATCTTGGTCGGTATGTTCTTGGACAGGCCCTAAGGTTGCGAGTTCGAGCCCCGCTGCCTTCCGAAGACCCCCGTGTTCGCTAAAGGTGACTGGTGCACGTTAAATCCGTCGTAGTCACAAAGTTGTAAAAGTTCCCATACCAAATTAATATCTCTGGGGGTGACAAGTCAATTCTGGGGATCCTCTAGTTGGTATCTGGCTCTAAAAATTAGACGGATCCACGTATGTGTGTGTTGTGTCTGTCTTACTTGACGAAGGTTGATAAAAGCGGGTCTCTGACCAAGCACACATACCTAAATATATATGTCTTCCGACCAACCATAGAAGTGTTTTTAAAGTTGAAAATCCAGAAATGGTATACAAGTGTGACTTGACTGTGGTTCAAAATTATACGACACCCGTCGCCAATAGCCCTCGTTTACCTCTAGCGCGACGATTATTCAAACTTACCTCATCTTACCAGAAAGGGTATAGTCCACCATTATATGTGATTGACAAGTTATTCAAACAAGTTGTTAAAATTTGACCTTGTGTAAAGCAATAAAAGTATAAGCAATTAATCGATCTATTGGTCACAAGCTACAAGAGCTTCGATCCATTCCGTGATCTGTTGACAGTATATAGACAACAAATCATAATCAATAACCCAATATTCTTATGTAATCTTTCAACAATTACCAATGTGCACTCGGCATATTGCGAACTCCCTTTCTCTAAAGAACAAAATCTACTTCTTAATAGTGCTATGAAATAATGAGAAATCTTCATTTTTAAATTTACTTTTAACTAGGATGACCCGACGCACTGTATTTTGTAGTACAGTTTAGTTAATAATTCAATTATCCAACTTTAAAAAAAATTAAATAACCCCAGTTTTGTTTTTTATCGAATTTCAAACTATTAAAATATGAAATGTATACGCATAAATAAATACACAAAAAATAAATACGTACTTACAAAGTTGGATTTCTCAAACTAGGCAGTATTTTTTTTATATTTGCTGCTCAATTTTGGTCCCGTACCCTTTCGGATAAGCGGGACTTTCCTGTATATAAAATTTTATTTGTGAAAAAATAAGGATTATTTCATAATCGAAAAGTTAATTACTGAAACAAATCTGCTCAGGCTAGATTAAAACATTTTTCTTGTTTTACGTGCTGTAAAATCTATTATTCTCTTACCAATCCAAGATGACGTCTCCCAATAACTGCCTAATCCTCAGTCAATAAAATATTCATCAAAAGAAATCTTTAAAAATTCCTTTGGATATCGATGTAGCAAAATACTAGTCAACTGCTGCGCTTCATGCGCCACGGTGGCGCAATCGTTAGGACCCTAGCCTTTTGAGCTGCTGGGGTCAGGTTCGAATCCTGGTCAGGCATGGATGTCTGTGAAAGTCAATAAATGTTGTTATTTGTCTATGTGTTATTCATTTCTTTGTGATTGTAAAAATTCTTTCTGTGTGTGTCCTTGACGAAAGCTTATAAGCGGTTCTCTGAACAAGCACACAAGCTGGAATATATATGTACCATACCATACCATACCATACTGTGCTTCATGCCGCTTAACAAGTGTTTCCATCGGTTCCATGGCAATACATTCAAAGGTACACAGAAAATTGACTAAAAACATTAAATTTATCAATAACCATTAAGCAATCGCCAATCCATCCATTACATTGATCCTTCAAAAAATCGAATGCATCCATTAAATTCATTAAACCACTTTTTACACTTAAAAAAAAATCTTTAACTTTCAACACTGATGACATCTCCCAATAACTGCCTAATCCTCAGCCAAAAAAATATTCATCAAAAGGAAATCTTTAAAAGATTCCTTTTGAAATCGATGTAGCAAAATAAAACATACCAGCCAACTGGTGTGTTTCATTCCGCTTACAAGTATTTCCATCGGATTCATGGCCATACATCCAAAGGTACACAGAACATTGACTAAAAACATTACTTTAAATTTATCAATAACCATTAAGCCAATCCGTCAATTACATCGATCCTTCATAAAAAATCGAATGCATCCATTAAACCCCTTTTTACACTTCAAAAATCTTTAACATTCAACACCAATGACCGTCTCCCAATAACTCTCTAATCCTCAGCCAAAAAAAATATTCATCAAAAGAAATCTTAAAAGATGGTTTTTGATATCGATGTGGCAAAATGAAACATACTAGTCCACTGGTAAGCTTCATTCCTCTTACAAGTGTTTCCATCGGTCATGGTCATACATTCAAAGGTACACAGAACATTGACTAAAAACATTACTTTAAATTTGTCAATAACCATTAAGCAATAGCCAATCCGTCAATTATATCGATCCTTCTTTAAATCGAATGCATCCATTAAAACCCTTTTTACACTTCAAAAATCTTTAACCTTCAACGCCAATGGCGTCTTCCAATAACTGCCTAATCCTCAGCCAATAAAAAGATTCCTTTTGATATCGATGAAGCAAAATGAAACATTCTAGTCCACTGGTGTGCTTCATTCCGCTTAACAAGTGTTTCCATCGGAACCATGGCCATACATCCAAAGGTACACAGAACATTGACTAAAAACATTACTTTAAATTTATCAATAACCATTAAGCAATAGCCAATCCGTCAATTACATCGATCCTTCAAAAAATCGAATGCATCCATTAAACCCCTTTTTACACTTCAAAAATCTTTAACCTTCAACACCAATGACGTCTCCCAATAACTGCCTAATCCTCAGCCAATAAAATATTCATCAAAAGGGCGTCATCCCTGGAAGACCTTTATATAGCCCAAAAATGATCTTCAGGTAACAAGATAGACGTATCGATCCATGCCAGCTAATGGAGTCAGTTATGGCTTCTTTTCCCATGGGGCTGAATATGGTAAAAATGGTCATTAGTCATCAGCATTGGTCTTATTATGGGAAATCGATGGATTTAACGGGGTCCTCTTGGGAGTGATGATGCTTTTAGATGTCAGACGAGAGCGATTTGTTTCTGAATGGATTGACAAATCCGAAGAGACACGATAGATATTGTTTCAAACGACACTAAAATGCATTGAGTTGTGAAAGGTGGGTACGTAAGTGGAAGAAGTTCGCCAACTCGCCAAAGCATTGGCGTGATGTGATGGGTTAAGGCACCCTGCGACCGAGAACACTTTCCTGAGTTCTGTCCTTGTCCTAGACATATTGTAAACGTAGTCTGTCTATTTACTTTTCGAGCCTCGAAGAGACTTTCTTCCCCCATCCCTTCGCTTGGTTTTCTAGGTAACGGGGGAACATCGCTTTTCTAAACCTAACGCGTTTGAGGTTCTGTTGTAAGGTTAACAATTCAAACATTCAAAGCCAAGTAAGGTTGGGAAAAACACGCTCAGGCCGTTTCGAAGAAAACCAAATGTGGGGATGGGGGAGGAAAATGCTTTCGAGGCTCGCATTCTGGATAGACAAGGTATAGACGATTGTAAACGAATAGTGTCGGACAAAAAAAAATCCAGACAATAATAATTATAAAGCCATGTATATACGGGTTTGGTGCGTTAATATGCCGTAGTCCAAAGGATTTGACGCCTGGTACGATACAACTATTATCAACTTTCGTTGGGTGCCAGCTTCTGTTACTTGAGAACGTCCTAAAATAACGGCACAAAGGAAATAGCCCTAATGTAGCGCTAATGCGACGTTAATTTAATCAAACTTCGATCAACAGTTCAAATCAAGCTAAAGCATGTGTAACAGTTCCTCGCTAGTCTATAAGATTAGCGGGAAAAGTCAATGTATAATCGTTTCCGGCTGCTTATTTCTAGCCTCCTGTAGGAGCTTTAACACAGCCATTAACGCCTCGTAATTTAGAACACCGGGTCAAGTGACGAGGTCGACACCTGAGCGGGCGCCCAATGGAATTTCGAGCGACATCGCGTACGCTGACGCCATCGGGATTTTGGGCTCTACAGATTTAACGAGCACTTCTGTCCCAGTGTACTCGGGACCATCCGTCACGAGTTGGATTTTCTACTCCTTCCCAGTACAGATATCCGATTTGTAGGATGACTGGCAGTAGGTGGGATTCGAACCCCCGCACTCCTGAGAAGACTTAATCCTGAGGTGGATGCCTTAACCACTCGGCCACGGACGGACCAAAAGACAATGTATACTCTCCAGAAGTTAACAAGGTATCAAGCGCAACTAGAACTGCCACCCTTATGGTGGCGACAAACGTTGTCTTATACTTACAAATAAACCACCCGCACACAAGCCTGAAAATATATGTCTACCAACCAATCAACCAACAAACAAACCACCCAGAAGCTAATTGGTCCAAATTAATAAAGTAGTAGTCACAACTACGTCAAACATTGTTTTCCACCCCACATACAAAGTATACAAACCACGTTTCAAATCACCTATTGTATACGACCTATTAAACCTAAACCTTCAACTGCTGTCAATTGTTTAAAAGTACATAACACACATATTTCTTAAAATAACACAAATAAAACTTTTTAACATGGATTACAAACAAAATATCTTATCTATTATCCCCAGGCTTCTTAGGGCTTATCACACCATAAACATAACCGATACTGCTCCAAAGTGCTTTTAAGAAACCGCCTTTTGTAGAATCAATATTCACACCCATAAAAGGAACACCTAAAATTTCGAAACAATGAAAAATAATTTCTTTTTTATCCGAAACACTCTGTTTTCACATGTCTACGTTATTTTGGAAAATTTCTCAACAACGCAACGTGTGTCACTTGCCCACTTTTCCTGTTGTCTAGGGGGCTAATTCCATTCGTGACAGACATGACATAAGACAACTTCCTTGGCTCTTAAAAAGTACTAAATGTTAATTGACTGTTAAAAAATTACCATGGGGTGATGCAAATAAAGGTCTTGATTATAAAAAACGCTGAAGTTTTCATTCAAGAGAAAATACTTAAAATTAATTGGGTTAAAACATGCAGGGACTGACATGACAAAATTGAGACACAGATTTTGAGTGACCTTATATTATTACCATTTGCTCTTAACTGGTATGCATTTCAAGTCTAGAATTTTTTTGGAATCGATATGAGATTCTGATGTGCCGACCGGAAAGAAAAAAATTAACAAATTTATAAATAGTAAAATATTATAAATATTTATTAGCTTGACTGACATGACAAATGTGACAGACATGACAAAGTTTTGATGTTCTATATTTAACTCAAATTTTAAATTTAATGTTCAAATTTTCTACGAACTGTTTATTTTGAGGTATAAAAAGAGAAAATAAAGTGTCAAGAATTTTTGTAGATTTTGTTTAAAATAAAAAAGTTGAAATTTAAAAAATGATGTCCATGGCGCATTTTCGTGGAATCAACCAGGGGAGAGTGTTGTACCTTGGGACAATTTTTACATTTTAATTTTTTTTCTTCGATAATTGTAGTCAAAATAAAAATTTAAAAGCAGCATTTCAACACACCAATATATTCCTCGATAATACATTTTTTTTCAAATTCTGGCAGCTTGAAATAAAAAAATTGCCACTCATTTAAAGTAGAGAGGATAAACTGTCCCAAGGTACAATATGATGTTGTACCTTGGGACATACTTTATAATTCAGTCAAAAGTCATACACTTGAACTAATTTGTGTCAGGAAACAAACTTGATTGTTTTTTCAAGGAAATACACAAATAAAACTTCATAATTCAAGAATAATTTAAATTATACAGCAAAATTGCAAGTCCAAATTATTTAACATTATGTGATGATACAATATGCTTTACTGTTCCAAGGTACAATGCACTACATGGTTTAAATAAAAGCAAGATAGTGGCCTATCAAAATACATTATTATTATTTTCTCATAACCAAATTATTTTAAAATCTTCTCTTTTATGAAGAAAATAAAATGCAGTTGACTTTTTGTAACAGTACAAAGGTAAAAAAAATTATATTAGAATGATAAAATATTTACTTTGGGGGTAATGAAATATTATTTTTTGTCACCAATTCATCAATTCACTGATGCTAGTGATAAATTTTATTTTGATGATGTCTGTTGGTTAAGGCTACTATTAGAAATAAACAATGTATGAATATTGCCAATAGATTCTTAGAAATTGTCAGTGTCCCAAGGTACAACACTCTCCCCTACTTGTTTGCCTTCAAATTTCAAATAAAATGTTATGTATGTTTATTAATTTAAATAAAATGAATAAAACTCCATATTAATTAAATTAATACAACTATCTGTAATGGCCAAAGTAAATGCAGTTCTCACACAATAATCCAAAGGCTAGTTTGGTCTTGATTTGTGTTTTTAACATAAATAAGATAATCTGAACTTTTGTTTGGTAGCTAATATTACGGATTAGCGATTGGGGACAAAAGAAGATCGTGAAACCGCTACAAGGATTTAGCGTAGCTTCATGCTTAAAACAGAGGCATTTTCGCGTTTATAGGTCTTCTTGGTACAAAGCGATAATAATCGATATCTGATGTAACGGGTGTCGTAAAATATGACGCGTGACATGTCATAAAATATCCTAAAGATAAAACCGCATCTTGGAGATTGTAAAAAATGAAAATTTTTTGATTGTTTTAGAGCAGAGGTTCCCAACCAATTTTCACCTGCGTACCACTTGACTTTTTGAGAAAATTTGGCGTACCACCAAACCTAAATACCTTAATAATAAGCATAATATTTACTCTTCTAAAATTCAAATTTTTTTAAAATTAAATTTCTGAGAAAAATTGAATTTAATTGCTACATATTTGTATATTTATAATTTGCTTATAATAAAGGCGAAGTAAAAATATTAAAATGGTATTAATTAATAATTTTATTTATTACCCACAGGTCTTAAAACATACAAATAAAAAATAGTACTAACTCAGCAAAAAAATGTCATCATACAAAATATTCTTTTATACCTCTTATTGTTTGCCTGTGATTCAAATATCAACATTATAGGAGTAAATGAACCTTTCACTCTAAAGTCCTCTTCAATACTTATTCTGCTAATATGTTTATTTTTTATGTACAAAGAACTCAGAAAATCTTCTCTCCCACAAAAAAACTCGTAACAAATGGCATCTAAATGTTAAAAAAATATTAAGCTCTTCTTAAAAAAAAATTCCTAATGTGCATAAATCTTGTAGTTAAGCAGTACTAGGTGGCAGTTACTGTAACAAACCTACTTGTTTTTCTATAGAAAAAATTAACTAAGTATTAAAGTAACAGGTTTAACAAAAGTTGTATTTGCTGTATAGCATTAAGTTACAGCTTTACGATCTCTACAAACCCACAACGTAATGATCTTTTGCTTTTCCCTTGTAGAAATTGAAAGCCACAGAAACATCAAACTGAATATTTTATTTATCTCTCTCGCTTCTCCTATCTACGTAAACTATCATTTTTACTCTAGCACGAAGGAATAAAATTGGGGATAGTTTGATGCTTCGAAAGCTTTAAAGAGATTTTTTGGGGAAAATGATATCTTTATGACCGTAGGTAGAGGCTATGCTTAAATGATAGTGAAAAGAAATTGGTGTTTGGTTGAGTGTGGGTTTTAAAGGTAAGAAGTGTGTGAAAGTTTTATGAGAAAGGTTGGCTGGCTTTTACCATAGATCCATATCCTAAGCCATCTGGTTCAGTTTAGTTTGAATTATCGTCGCACTACAGCTATTGGCTTAAACCATCTGGTATACGTAGAACTGGTTGATCAAAAAGAGCTATTTTTTGTTGCAAAAGGGTTTTACATCAGGATCAATAGCTAAAAAGCTCGGGTTATTACCTGATGAATAAATCATGCACCAAATTGTGATAATTGTATAATAATAACAAGAAGTGAATTGTATGATGGACGACTGGAGCAACTACACCTACTCTCCTTGCTAATCTAAGTTGGGTAAATGGAAATATGCTATGAAGAAGATAATTCTCGAAAGGGACCTCAAAATAATAGGAGTCAACCGATGGAGAGCCATTGCGGCTAATAGGGCCAACTGGAGGAGGATCAACGAGTCTGCCTTGGCCTGCAAAAGGCTGTTGAGCTTATGAAGAAGAAGAAGATAATTCCGCGGATGTAAAGAGTTCCATAAATTATTTGTGAATCCATCCAGAAAACATGTTTTAAACATTAATTTCGTTTAAGGTCTAAAACTTCGCAATTTTTTCAGAATGAAAAGTGTATTTTAGTTAAATTGTATTCAGATCATTTTATATGTAAATATTATCTTACAAGAGTTTCCAACTAACGAACCAACCGCCCTTTTCCCCCTGCCTTTTTACTATTTGTTTTTACCCAAGTTAGGTTGACACGGAGTGTAGTTGAGAATAGGTTTTGAAGGTAAAAAGTGTGTGAAAGTTTTATGAGAAAGGTTGGCTGGCTTTTACAATAGATTAAATCATCTGGTGTATGTAGGCTTGGTTGATCAAAAAGAGCTATATTATATTGCAAAAAGGCTTTTACATCAGGATCAATAGCTAATAAGTTCCTGTTATAATCCGGTGAATAAATCATGCACCAAATTTTGAAAATGGTATAATAAATAACAAAAAGGGAATTGTATGATGGACGACTGGAGCAACTACGCCTACGTTCTTCACGTTGTGTCTTGTACCCAACGAGCAAACCACCCGGCATCTAATTCATCCAAGCTAGAACGGTGACGCCTATTGTGATGTCATAGCTACGTCAAACATTGTTTTTTATCCAACATACAAACTGTGCTCTGCCTCGTTCGAATCATCCGTCCCTTCTCGCTCCTAGTTAGAGCAATCTACACTGACAGCTTTTAAATGCGAATAATCCTGATCCGCCTGGCATCTCTAATGTTGCGAGTTCGAGTCCCGCTGCCTTCCGAAGACCCCCGTGTACGCTAATGGTGACTGATGCACGTTAAATCCATAGGGGTCACAAAGTCCTCCAAGTTCCCATACCAAATCAATACCTCTGGGGATGGCAAGTCAATTCTCGGGACCCTCTAGTTGGCCTCTGTCTCTAAAAATTAGATGGATCCACTAATGTGTGTGTTGTGTCTGTCTTACTTGACGAAGGTTTGTAAGCGGATCTCTGACCAAGCTTACAAACCTGAATATATCTGTGTCAATGTGTCTACCTACAACACTAACTACAAGGGATGAAGAAAAGTGATTGAAATTACCATTTATATTCAAAATTGAAAATATTAAATACATATTGTGAAGAAACCTAACAACAACAATAAAATCCAGCCTTCGCGTTATCTCCCCTAACTTTCCATTGCTGAATTTCCTCATCCTTTTCTTCACAATGGAAGAATCGATATCTCTCGACGATCCTCAGATTCCATTTTACAGATCACAAAAGATTTCCCATATCACACTCCGCTCAACTAGCCTTTGCACAATCCGATTTCGTTCTTTCGAAAGGTATTAAGGGCTCGCTAGATATAGAATAAAACTATTTTTAAGTAACATTTCTCCGGCTGTTTTAATATTTTTTACAAACGGGTTTTTTTTATTTTTATGTGACAAATGTAGCTGAATTATAAGTCCCGACAATAACACTTTTTGAAATCAGTCGATTTTTGTTTTCGTTTTTTTTTAAATTTTCAATAAATACAGAGTTTTTATAAAATAACGCTCGCCATTCGGAGTGGTCTGTAGCTTTAATGAATAATCCAAATGCAAAAAAAACTTTGAGACACTTATTAATCAAGAAGGGGAAAAAAGAATGGAATAAAAAAAAATCAACTCGTCACTTGACCAGGGTTCTAAATTACGAGACGTAATTGGATGTGTTGGCCTTAATTAGCCATAATTGGCTATGCCGCGTATTTAGAACCTTGGTCAAGAGACGGGTTTCTTTTTTATGATTCCATTCTTTTTCGAAAAAAAAACAAACTCGTCTCTTGCCCAGGGTTCTAACTTACGAGGCGTAATTAGCTGTGTTGGCCGTAATTGGCCATAATTGAAGACGCCTCGTAATTTAGAACCCTGGTCAAGAGACAAGTTTTTTTTATGATTATTTTTTAGGATTCTATCTTTTTTATGAAACCATTCTTTTCCCCCCTTCTTGATTAGTAAGTGTCTTAATTTTTGATGCATTTGGATTATTCATTCAAGCTACAGACCACTCCGAATTGCGAGCGTTTATTTTATAACTACCCTGTAATTATACACAAAATATTCGAAGCAATTCTGCCGTGGGCAGGTAAACTGCAGTTATTAAATCCGTCAACGTCCGAAATCTGTGATGGTTTTGCAGTAGTACATACTGAATATTTGTGTTAAGCTTATCTCTAAGTCTTCCTGGCGAAAATAAAGTGCTAAAATATTATTTTTAATTTCTGTGCGAAGTTCTAGGAAAAAGTAAATTTTTAATTGTTTTATAATAGAGATATAGAGGCTCAGTGGCTGAGAGGTCTAACGCGTCCACCTCATAAGCCCAAGATTGCGGGTTCGAGCCCCGGCTGAGTCGTTGGATTTTCTGGATGGGAAAATCCAGGGCGTGCATGTCATATGATTATGTGGCATGTAAAAGATCCCTGGAGTATCCATTTGGCTTGGTTTCTCTCGGCAAAATTAAATCCCACAGAGAGCTCAGATTCATTGTAATCTGGACGTCAAAATTGGTAGCGAGAGTGGTCTAGATGGTGCCACAAAGAAATGGCTCTCAATTCTGGGGAACATGCCGAGTCTGCAAAGGCTTGACCGCCAATATTGCAGTCCCATTAGACAAAAAAAAATAATAGAGATATATGTTTAGTTTCACGATTTAATAAGATTCCCAGATTTTCCCGGAAATTAAAAATTTCCAATAATTAGCTTTTACTTTTTCAATTGCTGAAGTCTTGCTTCTTTAAAATCACCGCAGTTTCCCGATTTAATAAAACCCAATAATTTCCTGAGTTGAGCATCGATACAGAATTCTAATTTTAGAATTCCTGGATAATTCCGATTTCGAAATCGCGGAAGTTTGTCAATTTCAGTATCGTAAGAGGCTTCCTCTCTTTAGAATCAGATTTCTGAAAATGGTTTTGTTTGTAAACAACCAAAATAATTTAGTTAAAGAAATATTTGGATGTTGACTTGACGGTCGGTTAACAGAGTTCCGGATAAAAGAGGGACGGAAAATCGAGGCTCTACTAAGTGGAACTTGTTTTTATGCCTGCTATTTATTAAACTTCGTTGGTTTTTATTCGATTAAATTTCAAGTTTGCAAAGCATTACCAAACGTTAAAATTGTTAATTTTTTTAAACTTCCCCACACACAATTAACATGTTAATTAGTTCCGAAATTGACCTGGTCCGATAAAAGATGATTCAAGTATCAGTGTTCAGCCTTTGATTACAGGTATCAGCCATTTTTTCTATAAAAAATGAAGTTGAACGAGGGTAAATACGATATAACAGTTTTAAAAAAATATATTTACATTTTTTTCAAACTTTTCAAAAAGTTGTTTTAGTAGTTCATTTGAAAGGCATTTTGCATTAAAAACAATGTTAAAATAATCTGTTAACTGCAAATAAGTGATACTGCCTTTTTTGTTGCATTTATAGCACAAAAAATGTATTTTTAGAGTTTTAGGCGTGTCCCTAGTAACTATTAAACATAATTTTTTTTTAAATTTCTTTGCAAAACTTACTTTTTAGCATATATTTGTATGAAAAGTATGTTTAGATTAAGAATATACGTGTAGGATTTCGCTTGTGTCTTAAGAGGTTAAGCAGAGAAATTACGCGAAATAGGGAGACAGCAACTTAAAGGGATTAATTTAACAAAGAAAAGCTTTAATTCAAAAAAGTTTGTACACCACATTCGTTTCAAAAAGGTAAGAAAGTATTACATGGTTAAAAAAAATGTAAATACAGAAGGACAAAAAATGAAAACACTGCCGCTGAAACTGTTGCCACTCGCGATGTGAAACATGCCCTTTGCAATAATTGAAAATTAGAAAAGATAGTCTTAGAATACATTTTAAAATTTTTGTTAACTTCGTTTATGAAGTATAAATAGAAAAAAATATCAAGATATTTTACATTTACATGAAAGTTAGCAATTATTTCAGAGGTACTGTCAGTCCCATAGAACTAATGAATTAGTTTTGAAATGACAATTTTTGCAAAAGAACTGCTTTTCCATGTTATCCCATTTTCACCAGGTATGAGAATCAACATAACATCGAAATGAAACAAATTTGAAACGAAAATGATATCTACTTATTTTATTATATATTTTTGGAATTTTAACATGCCAAAAATGTACAGCAGATGGGGACACTATTTTAAAATCTTTTCATTTAAGAATTAAAAAACCGGATGTTATTTTCGTTTCAATTTTATTTTAAATTGATGTCATTATGATTCTCATACCTAGGGTAAAAGGGATAACATGGCAAAACAATTCTTTTGCAACAGTTGTGATTTCAAAACTAATGCATTAGCTCTATGGGATTGACAATCCCTTTTAATGGTATTATGTATAGCTGAGCAAATTTCAAGTAAAAGTATGTATCGTTTCCGATTACAACTGTCTGGTTAGAAACTCAATTCCGAACTCCAATTTAAATCTTTACGATATGATTGGCTGTTCTTGTATGTCACATGATAAAAACAACACAATATCATTTGGTCTCTTTCTGCTAAAGCCCGATACACTTCCAACTATTTTTTTCACACAAAAAGTTGGCAACAATACAAAAAAATACATTGATTCCCTTTCATGACCCTATCGTAAAAAACTTTGAAGGAAAAGAAGTTTTTTTTTTCGACTTGATTAACTTTGGATAAGGAACTGACCAATGGACCAAAGCAGTATGTGGACCTGAAATACTTCTTTGTTAATGTGTTAGAAAAGAAGTGTGATAGTTTGACCTTGAAATGGGAGATAGTTGTTTGTTATCAAATAGTTTTCAACTCTTTCAAGCCCAGTTTAACTTTCCAAATGCGAATCGTTTCTTTGACTTTGTAACTTTCCGTAACGTCTGTGCAACAGAGAATTGACCTCTTGAGATCCGAGAAAAATCCTACGCGTATATTCTCATAATCTAAGCATACTTTTCACACAAATATATGCTAAAAAGTATGTTTTTCAAAGACACTTTTTTAAAAAATTATGTTTATAGTTACTTAGGGACACGCCTGCTTAAACTTGAAAAATATACATTTTTTGGTGCTATAAATGCAACAAAAATCACTTATTTGTAGTTAACAGATTACTTTAAGATTGTTTTTAATGCAAAATACCTTGAATATTAACTACTAAAATAACTTGTTTAAAAGGTTTGAAAAAAAATCTAATAATTTTTTTAAGAACTCGAATTTCATTAACTGACCCTCGTTCAACTTCATTTTTTTATAGAAATAAATGACTGACACCTGTAATAAAAGGCTGCAAACTGATATTTGCATCTTCTTCGATCGGACCAGGTCAATTTCGGAACTAATTAAAGTGTTAATTATTTGTGAGGAGGTTTTAAAAATGTCCCCAAATGGGGACGCCAGGTCACAAGAGGTGAAATCTCTTTTGACCATTTCTGGCCAAAAATGATCTAAGCCAACTTTTAAATTTCCGAACGGCTTGGAAAAGGGGAAAATGTATACTAGATGTTTTTAATTAAATTAATTTTGAATAAAATATGTGCTTAAAAACTCACAATTAGTTTATTTTTTGTATATCTCTTAAAATTATTCCCAAATGAAAAAAAGTTTATCACAAATAAAATTTTATTATTTTTAAATTTTTAAAAGTTAGAGTATTGTACGAAAGACTGATGAAAAAGTCGAGGTTTTATTATAAAGTTTTAAAGATTTTCGTCATTTTGTTATTGGGAATTTTGTTTCTGGCAATGCCTTAAATTTGTCATATAACTATGCATAAACCTTTCATGGTCACTCGTCAGTGCAAATTTTTTCAAGTTAATTTTTTTAATATATATTTAAATTTTATTGTATTATAGTAATAGCCACGTTACCTCAAAAGACATTGATTTTACTTAAATAGGCATAGTCGCCGACCCGGCGGCGCAATGGTTAGGGTGCTAGCCTTCGGAGCTGCTAGGTTAGGGCTCGAATCCCGGTAAGGCATACATATGTTTGTGCTTGACAATAAATGTTGTTATTTGTCTAAGTGCTTGTGTCGTCCTTCTTTGTGTATCTCTTGTGACTGTATATTCTGGCGACCGGGGTAACGAGCTATAAAGCCTATACTCTTCCCTTCTAGAGGGCGCACTCACTGTCATTTGTCAAAGAGGCATAGTCATGCCAATCAGTGTTGGACATATTTTAATTTCAAGCTCAATTAAACATTATCAATTCATTATTCGTTAAATGTAGCCACAACAACTAACAATTCATCAATTGTAATTGCCGAGTATTTTGCCGAGTCACAAGAAGAGGCTAGGGTAGGCTTGATACATATATATTCCGGCTTGTGTGCTTGATCAGAGACCCGCTTATAAACCTTCGTCAAATAAGACAGACACAGAAAGAATTTTTACTGTTACACAGAGAGAAATTACACCCAGGGGTAGGGCGGGAATCGAACCCGCACCCGGTACAGTGCGCAGACTGTTAGTGGAGGCAGCTATCTTAACCACTCGGCCACCCGGGCCCCTCACAAGAAGAACACAGTCACAAGATGTTGAAGGTTAACAAACAAACGACATCCCTTATTAGCGTTTATCAATTTTTTCGCGATATGCACTCAATTTTTTTTTTTTACTTAGTTCCGTCCGACAATTTCTGAGTCCAAAAGAACTTGAGTCAAAGTGCAAGGTCATAGACTTTGGACAACGTCTGGGAATAAAAGGAACATCTAAGGCATTTATTTATAATTAAAGTGAGACTTTGGACTAATACTTAAGCATTAAGTAAGATTTTGCGCAGATTGCTGCATAGGGGAGAGGAGGGAGGATTGGGACGGTGGGAGGGGTGGGACAGCTGAAATTTCAGCAAAATAAATGACCTAATTTTATTTCCAGTCTCACCACCAGATAGCATATGTATAGCTTCTTGTTGTTACCTATTTCTAGTTTATCCAGATTCAACTTTCAGTTTACGTTTGGAAAAAGTTTATTTTCACACCTCCAGAGAAAGGTTTTAATCTTTTTTTAGTTTTATTTCTTTACTCATGTAATTTCTAAAACAAACATAATATAGTGTAACAGTACTCTTAAAGATACAATGTATGCTTATCAGCAGTTTACTTAAGCCAAAAGTCAGCATGGTTTATGTGAGAAGTTATTTTTTAGAAGCATTATGTAGAGGGAGGAATGGGACACACTGAAAGAGGGAGGAATGGGACACGTCCATTCCTCCTCCTTCCAGTCCATTCTTCCTTCCTCGTGCCCATACGACCATTTCCTAAAGCAGAACCTAGGAATCCATTGAATAAAAGTAAAGGAAAAAAGAACAAACAAGAATATTAACAGATATCCCTGAGAAAGAAATTGAAGAAGCAGAAGCTGCCAGACTAGGGGAAAAAGGTGCCAACTAAAATATATATGTGCAAGCTAAAATTTAAAAAAATTCAAAAGAAAATTACCGTTCAAAGATATGAATATTGAATACAGTGATAGCGAAGGGTCATTATTTTCATTACATGACAGTTCAGATGATGACATGGAAATTGACTGGATAAAAGACAATCCTAACATAGGCAAATATGATTTTGTGTCTGTCAAATTCATCACCAAACGGTCAATTGTTTTCTACTTTGCAATGGTGGAGAGTATTGACAATGCTGATTGTTACAATGTAAAATTTTTGAGAAGGGATACGAACGGAAATTCTTATTTTCCTCAACGGGATGACTATGTATAGTATAATAGAAAAAACGATATTATCATGAAATTGCTGCCGCCACAATTGATTGGTGGGACCAGTAGAGCGCAGTCTTGCTTTTCTTTTGATGTTAACCTTTCTCATTATGATATTCGATAATTTTTCTTTAATTTTCAAATGCGTCCCATCCCTCCCATACTCGTGTCCCACTCCTCCCACCCAAGAGGGAGGAATGGGACAAAATTCTTGTAATTTGAATTTCTCAACAGTAATAAAATTTTTCAACATATAAATGGGGTGTATTTTTTAAAAGTAATAGAAAACATGTAAGTTTATTATTTAACCCTTTGAATCGATGAATAAGCAGGTGATAATGAATAAAAAAATATTTATGTGAAAATGTCCCAATCCTCCCTCCTCTCCCCTAAATATGTTATCAAATAATCGGAGTTTATTTATTAACAATTGGCAATTGGCAGAGAGAAAGGGTTATGGTGGGGAGGGGTCTTTCTACGTATATGTTTGGAAATTAATAAAAGTTTAAGATTTGCAAAAAGATATGTACAATTAGATTATATATAAATTTCACAAAAAAAATTATTATCAATTTATACGAGTGCATAAATAAAATTAATGCTCATACGACATACGAATTGAAATTTTATTAATATGCAATCGTACACTGTTAAAACAAACGAGCGATTTTAACTCAGTCTCAGTCTGAGTTAATTTTCACACCTCCAGTCTTGAAAATGCGCTTCCCCGAAAGGAGTGGACCCTTTGTGTGTTAAAACTCCGACAGGATCACTCCAAACGAGTGATTTTAACTCAGTCTGAGTTAATATTCACTCCTTTCCAGTGTCGAAAATGCATTTCTCTTACTGGAGTAGATTTCATTCTTTTCTTATAAGAGTGTACACCTCTATGGGGGGGGGGGGGAGGAAATGGTGATGCTTTGAAATTTTTAAAGAGTTTTCACTTATAATAAACTTGATTATTTAGATTTTACTAAATTAGTACTTTTTTCTTAAGGGGGAAATTGTAAATATTAAAAGAATATTCGAATCAATATAAAAATGTGGTATTATTGAGCTATGGGTCAGCTACATTTATCAAATAAAAAACTTTTGTAAAAAATATTCAATACAGCCAAAGTGATTTGGTTCCGAAAATTAGTTTTTTGTGTAAAAAAGGGGGAAAGATGTTTTTCTATAGTAGCTTTCCAAACGATATTTGGCTGCGTTTGGCGATAGTTGGTGTCAAATGTTGGCGTTTTCTAAAAGATATAAAAACTGAATGTCATTGAGTGACGTTGAGTACATGGTTTATATAAATACGAATTTGTTCTATTTTGTATTTCAAAACTTACTGACGGCTGAATTTTTCCGGTCGACCTAATCTTAACTTCATTTCCGGTGTAGCTAAGGCGCTGTTGAGCGATAACTATTTCATTTTGGCACTAATCGTGGATGAAATTGGTGAACGCTGCTGAAACTCCCTCGATTATATACTTGTGCGAAGTACTCGTAGCCAGTTCGTTCTTTTACTGAGGTTTCCTAGTGCTACCCCCCTTAACATTGAAATTGTTATTTAAACCAACTCATTATGGATTGTACGGTACCAACAGGTATGTATTATGTTTTTTATGTAATAGCATAATATTATTAATTAAAATATACTAGATATACAGGGAGGTTATAACATAACACTCGCTACTCGGAGTGGTCTGTACCTTTAATGAATAATCCAAATGCAAAAAACTCTGAGACACTTACTAATCAAGAAGGGGGATAAAGAATGGAAACATACATTACATTACATAGCCCAGAACTGGGAACGCAAGGCAAGAATTGCCCTGTGCGTTATGACCTAAGGCCCCCAGTCCGGGAGTGGCACTCGAATGAAACTTAAACAAAATAATACATATCTAAAATAATAAATTAATAAAAGTATTAACAATAGTATAAATAATATACGTGCTTACATAGATGAGTAAAAAAATATATAGAATGGAAACATAAAAAAACAAGCTCATCACTTGAACAGGGTTCTAAATTGCGAGGCGTAATTAGCTGTGTTGGCCGTAATTGGCCATAATTGACGACGCCTCGCAATTTAGAACCCGGTGGAGAGAGGAGTTTGTTTTTATGATTATTCTTTTTTATGATTATTTTTTAGGATTCTATCTTTTTTATGATTCCATTCTCCCCCACCCCCCATTTCTTGATTAGTAAGTGTCTCAATTTTTGCCCCTGTATATAAAGCCTCAACCCTGTATATAAAGCAACAAAAAAAATATGAAAGGTTCTCTTTATTTCTAGCTGCTTGTTATTGTTAATTCCAATGATTAATGAGGATTTTTTAAAATTGTTTTTCGTTAGGTACCGATAAGTATTTTTAGAGTTTGCCCTCGTGTAGTTCTAGTGCGACGTAATTTAACACATAAATAGGAAACACGCTGTTGTGATTATAAGTAATGTAATGATGCATGTAATGTAATGATGTAATGTAATGGTGCATAAAATCATTATAAGAGGTCGCTATTAACATTGATAGATCATTAATTAATAAAAGGTGCCCCCCCCTCCCCCCAAGCATTTATTTAAAATACAATAAGTCTCAATGTTGCCATACATTTTTGTAGACATTAGCACTAGTCTAAAAATGCGTATTCTTAAAACAATTTATTAGGTAAAGAACCAAAGATATTTTTTTTACAAAAAATTGACAGTAGTGTTGCAAATTTAAAACCATTAATAATGTAGAGACAATTTTATATATTTAGTATTGTATTTGTATATTTAGTAATTGTAGAGACAATATTTTATATTTATGAGTATATTTAACTGTTTATAGTTCCGTTTTTGAACTGTTTCAGTTTCGTTGGTGGTTTTAAATTATCCAAATGACCGCCAATTTTAATAGTCAACTTGACAATAAAATATATAAGATATTTGTGTGCCTACTTCCCTTTTTTATAATTCGAAAGAATCTATAAAATGTGAAAGTATGTAATGAAATTACATAGATTTAAGTCCGTCTATCTGCCTGTACTCTCCTCCCAAACTCTGTTCTAACAGTCCGATTTTAATCATCCTTTTTTTTTTTTGAAAAATATGACATCAAAATCACTCTGTTATACTTTTTGTCAGTCTGTCTGTACGTTCTACCTTCCGTTGGTGTATCCCACTGCTCTTCATCAGTCTGTTTTAATAGTCTGATTTAAAAAATTATTTTTGTTACACTCTTAAAACAAAAGAGTGAAATCCACTCCTATAGGAGAAGTGCATTTTCAACTCTGGAAAGGAGTGAAAATTAACTCATACTGAGTTAAAATCAATCGTTTGGAGTGATCTGGTCGGAGTTTTAACTAAACAAATGAGTGACATCCACTCCAAAAGGATAAGTGCATTTTCGACACTGAAAAGTGCGAAAATTAACTCAGACTGAGTTAAATTCACTCGTTTGTTTTAAGAGTGTAGAAAAATATGACATCATGTACCAATCTGTTATAAACTTTTATCCGTATGTCTGTACGTTGTTCTGTCCGTCTGTCCATATATTCTATAGCTATCTAATGTGTTGGTTTAACTTCAGTTCTAAAGTTCGATTTCAATTTTTTTTGTTTTGTTAGAAAGGTTTGTAGGAACAGATGCCTACATTTTATACTTTGTTTTGGTAGGAATGTTTATCCGAGCAAAAAGAACTTCTGTTCGTATTAAAGTAGCTGAAAAAAAATTCAAATCTTCTATAACATCTTGTTTTTAATGTAAGTCAGCTTTGAGAATTGGAAATGAAAGTGCGTTATTAGTAATGACTATCACTGGTCTAAAGACCCACCGAGAATATGCGGAGTACGTGCTCGTTAATTCTGTGGGTCCGAAAGTCCTGTGGGCGGTCATGGTACAGGTCCCTGGAGACTATTTCCTACCCCCTCAGGTACATGTCTAAACTGCGGAGTTAGCGATAGATGGCAGCATCTGTCACGTATGTGTGTGTTGTGCCTGTCTTACTTGACGAAGGTTGATAAGTGGGTCTCTGACCAAGCCCACAAGCCTGAAAATATGTCTTTCAACCAACCAACCAACTTCAGTTCGTATTAAAGTAACTGAAAAATTGTCTATTCTTCCAGAACTTCTTGTTATTAATGCAAGTCAGCTTTGAGATTTGGAAATAAAAGTGCGTTTTTAGTAATGACTATACAGTTACATCCATTTCATGACTACATATTTCTAACCGCTATCTGTCTTATCCTTAGTAACTGACGCTGAATCATCGGTATACATGATATTATCAATCTTAATTCTGCAAAATAGCATGTGCTTGGATTTTAACCCTTAAAACAGCTGACGCAACACATTGAGGAAAAGCAAATTTAATGTCTTTAGATGACTCAAAAAGAGTTGGAACAGACGCTTACTATCAAAATATTACAGCGAAAATCTTTTCTCCGTATTATTTTTTGTAACAAAATGTGCATACCTATACAACAAAAAGATTATTTAGTATGGTCAAAAAGTTTACGCTTATCGTTGTTGTTTAATCGTTTTGTATAAGTTAAAAATATTTATAGGTACATATAATCATTTGTTTTCAAAGAAAATTACTTAAATTACGAGGGGGGTTAAAACAATTTTAGATAAATATTTTGTTTTAAATTTCGTTTTAGTTATTTATTTTAAGTAGAACATTAAAATTCATAGAATTTAGCCTTGCATATTTTTTTTAAAAAAAATCTCTTATATAAAAATGTACAAAAAAAAACACTAACGGTTTTGATACTGTAATATGAAAGAATATGTCAGACATTAACTTAAAGTTCTCGAAATATGAATACATATATACTGGGTGTCAGTCTGACTATTTCATTTCGCCTTTTCCTCATGTAGCTTTCTAGTGCAACACTAGCTCAACAAAAACCAAAACACTTTACGCAAATGGGAATGGAATAGTCACACCTCTTTGGTGTCTCAGTTGCATCAAACCTTGTGTGGTGAAAACCCACAACAAACCACCCGACAGTAAATTCGTCTCAACTAGAATTGCAATGCCTACCAGTGACGTCATATTTACGTCACAAGCATTGTCTTCTGTACCGCAAACCAACGCGGCTCCGCCCTGTTAGAATCATCCATTAATCGCATCTTTCCATTAAAGATTGAAACAACTCGAAACCTCTACACTACTTGAAAACCTAAATTTGGTATATAGAAATATGCTATGGAGAAGATCCTTCCGCGCATGTAAAGAGTTCCATAAATTATTTGTGAATCCATCCAGAAAACCTATTTAAAACATTAATTTCGTTTAAGGTCTAACAGATTTGTATATTATTTCAGAAAATTTGGCAATTTTATCAGAATGAAAAGTATATTTTGGTTAAATTGTATTAGATCATTTTGTATGTAAATATTATCTTACAAGATTTTCCAACTGACGGACCCTCTCTTTTCCCTCTTCCCTTTTACTCTTTGTTTTTACCCAAGTTAGGTTGATGCGGAGTGTAGTGAATCATCCTAACTTATAACCTACTCCTTTCTCTCCCGTAAAAATGACGGGGTGAGGTTTATTTCTCACTCCAGTGATATTTCCGATCTGGGGTGTCCAGGAGTAACGCTCCAATGAGATTAAAACTTACTTTTACCCACCAATTAAAACGGCAATAAGATTAACTAACTTCTTTTTTTTAATTTCCCTGTGATAAAAAATTAAAAAGGAATTATTGACTAAATTAAATGAAATATTGCTCATGCAAAGGTTTTTTATATCATTTTAAAAAATGGCATAAAAAATTGACACTTTTATGACGTTTTCTTGAAAATAATCAACCAAAGGGGTTAACCAAACTGCGATAGCAAATGAATATTATCATGACCAATATTATACCATGGAAATAAAAAATATAGAAATTAAAAATAATTAAATCTATTCCCCTGTATAAAACGGATCGCTGACCTATTCATTAACTTAGATATTAACTATTTTTCTCCTTCCTAAGGTAATGAAGTGTCCCATTGAAAGGTCTCTAAGTGCAACTGCTAATTACATTCGTAACCTTGACTCGAATGACGCTTGTATCCTTGTATGTTATTCAGGAAAGTCTTGCCTTAACCCTAATTTTACTTTCAAAGAAACATTAATTCCTCGTTTATTGAAGAATGAGTTTTGATGACGTTTTAGCACTTGAGTATGTATTTACATTACGTATCGAGTACAAAGAAGGTATTTTTACAAAAAAATGTCCCTCAGAAGCTGTGTTTAATTATTTTTTTTGGTAAGTATAAATAAAATTGCTAAAAGTGAAGTTTAGGGTTTAGAAAATTAGGACGTGGTTTATGGTGTAATGTGGACGTGGTGGACGTATGGTGGACGTGGTTAATGTCAATAGTTAGTAATGTTTAGTAAATGTCACCAAAATTTTATTATAAGTACCAAAATAATAATGAAAATAAAAATAATTTTTATGGAAATGATAAAAGTGGTAACAATAATAATAATAATAATAATAAAACCACATTCTATTAAAAATAATAATAATAACAATAATAATAATAAAATCTAAAACTTGGTGTTGAGGGCGGGGGGGGGGGGTAACTGGAGTCATTGGCTGGAGTCAAAACGTATGTAAGTAAAATACTCTATTGAGACGTCCTGTAATGGTTCTCCGTGTAAGGTACGGCTATTCTTACAACAGATGACAATATATTTTTTAAAAAAAACGTCTTTTCGGAAAGATTGATCCGTGTTCCTGTTTAAAGATTCAACAGACTATGACACAGCGAAATTGTAAAGACTCACTAATTTAAACTTGAATGTTGGGCGATGTAACGGGGAAAGACCTGAGAAAAAGCAACATATTCTTGAATGACTTATTATCCGTTACCAGAAAACCCTAAACACAAGGAAACACGTCACAATTCTGTAATTGTTCAGCCGTCGCAATGCTTGAATTGTTTCCAAGTGATGACTCATATACAGCAGCACCCTTCGGTGGAATATCATACAAAAATCTATCCCCCATGCTATGTCATCTCCACACGTGACCCCCGTATAATTACGTCAGTTTCCTGAAAAGAAAGACCTATTTATTCAGGGAGTGTTTCGTTAGCCAATTAGAGATTTGGCGTGAAATATATGTGATGAACTTTCTGCTTTGGTAAACGTTATTCGTGACGAAATGTACACTGCTCAAAACAGTTAGGGGAGCACATGGTTTAAACCCTTTCATCTCCAATGATTCCATTTGAAATCATCAGCTTGCGATTGTTTTTCTCCCACTTATTTATCATTAGATTGAAGAATCATGTATTTTGAAGAATGAAATAATGTTTGTTTTTTAATTCATTGAAACTATGAAACACATGGTAAAAAAAATTCACTCCCAAAAAATTTTATGAAGTAAATTGTCTCTAGATTCTTCACGCTTGCATTCTTAGATGTTCCAAAATTGATTTTACCTAATGTTTACAAATAATTTTTTTTAAAAATTATTATTATAATTTATTCAAAAGTTCTTATTCAGAATTTTTTTACCATTAAATTTTAATTAAAAAATTAAAATTTTCTTTCTGTTTTTTGTCTAATCAATCTGGATGCGTAATAAATCTATGACACAAATTTTAGATTTTAAGCATAAAAATTTAAAAAAAAATCCCCTAATTGTTTTGAGAAGTGTAATTGAAACCCTTTCGCGTGCTGATATATGCAGCTCTAAATTAAGATAAGTTAGATTTCTTTAAATCAATCCTCAATCAATCTATCAATAAATTCTTGTGTTTAATTATTCATTCAGTCATTCATTCAGACATTTATTCAGTTATTCCTCGATTTGGTAGAATTTCGAGGAGAGTGGTTCCTCTCCCCTACCAATTCATCTCCCCATTCATATAATGTAAAAGTTTGACTGCAAAATATCCTATTAGTCACATGCTTTCATGTACAACACAAAAACGAAATGCAAAACTAGATTTGCTGTTAGCTATTTGATAAATTCAATCATTTCAATGAAATAATGTGTGCTTCTTAATGTTTCAATCCAAAAAAATTAATTCATTAAATTAAAAAAAACTACACCCAAACCAAAAGAGACCAAAAGTCTAATATTTCTCCCCCACCCCCACTTCTAAAAAAATCATTAAAAAAATTGAAATATTACTCTAATTTCTAAACGATTATCATTTAATTAAAGCTAGAATTTACATCACTTCGCTCCCCCCTCACCCACACTTCTTGTAAACCAATTTTCTATGTGTGTATGAAAATAATACTATAATTTTTAAGTAATTATCACTTAAAACTCCCCGATCAACAGACCCGTATTTTTCCGTATTTTGTGCCTCAAGTTTTCTTGCAATAACCTTAAATTTTAAAATTTTATAATTAATAAATTTTTATTCCTATCGTACGTTTTTTCTGCGGAAATATTTTTTGACCATCTCTTCAAAATTAAACCAAATTCTGATTTTAAAAAAAGTCATTTGAAATAAATTAAATAAAAATTTTATGCAGTTATAAAACAACCATGCATATTTACACCTTTCCATGCCTTTAGGAAGGTTAAATTCACCAAAAGGTCGCTACATCATCGAATATAGCAACCTCCGACCTCGAAAACAGCCAAGGCTGCGAAGGATCCGGTTGAACCGCATTGGGTTTCCGAGTGCACGAGCACCATTCGTTTCATTCACAGCCGAAAGGGATACTTCGTTAAATAAAACAAAATAAAATAAAAATTAATTAAATAAAAAATAAAATCTCATTTTCGAAGGTGAAGCTTTCGTTTCCCGGGCGAAGGCCACGTGTAGTAAACACATCTGATCGGTTTTTAGAAAAAAGTTCGAATTAAAAATTCGGTTTCGTTTACCAGAGCATTGCAGGGTTATCTTCACAGTGGAGAATGAGAGTCCCAGAGTAACCAAATACTATTGGTTTCATTTGATTTTTTTTTCTTTTTTGGTGCGTCTTATTCAACAATATATCAAATAAAGTTAACATGATGAAGTCGATGCCTGGGTTACAAAAATGGCGGTGTATGGAACTTCTTTTATATCCATTCCAGCTACATCATTCAGAGTCCTCCTTCATGACGTTGAAACTGCGAAAACGTCATTATTCCACCATTTGAACAACATCAATTTTACAAAAAAAAAAAAATCTAATAGTTAAACTTACAGTTTCCTTGCACAGAAGCCACGACCATGGGCGGAGCTATAAAACGCCCGGAGCAATCAGTTGAAGAGAAAATTTCAGCTGTTTTATTTAGTCTTCATCTGACTGCTCCTCGCGTTTTATAGATCCGCCCATAGTCGTGGCTTCTGTGCAATTAAACTATGAGTTTAACTATATGCAAAGGTCTTGAAACTCAATTGTGACCCCAGAGGTAACGCTTATTCGGTTTGTTAATGAACGTACAAAGTATTTAATATAATCTTGCATATTAGAAGAAAAATTGCAAAAGACCAACAATAGAAAAAAAATCAAAGGGCACATTTTCTTAACTTTTTTAATGGCTCGAAAAAAATTATAAAGAAGAACCCTGAAATTGGTAGACAAATTTCCCTAAATAAAGGAGATTTGTCTACTGATTTCATTGCGCAGTCGCTTCTAGGTTAAGGTTGAGTTGGATGCCCGTTAAACGTATGGATGTTTGCCTCTATAATTTAAAAATACAAAGAATTTTTCCAATACTATAGTTTAACTCTTGGGACTTTTTTTTCTAATCGATTGGACATTGATTCTTTTCCTAGTAAGCCTAGGTTCATCGAACTAAAGTACGGAATGAATTTATCGAAATTAAACATTTTTAAAATTAACCAGCTACATAGGTTCATAAACTTTTCGTTTTAACTCTAAAAGAAAAAAAAACTTGGAGTGATTTTCTTATAAAAACTGTTGACCCTCTGAGGTATACGAACGTACAAAGCTGTTACTTGACTGTAAGGTTTTCTAGAAACACACATAATTTGTAAAAATGAAAGTTAATGAATTTTGTATTTTTTTTAAATTTGAAAATTCGTAGTATTGATGAGTCATTTGTAATCATTCGCTACATAAATATAAGCTTAAAAAGTTTTTTTAAAAAATTTAATTTTTATTTTTTAAAAATTTAAATTTTAACCTCTTGAAAGAAAGTTTACACTTAAGCCAAATTATCTAATCTCTTAGTGTCTATTGGCCTGCTTCACTGAAAAAAAAATCATATTAGTCTTTTTGTGAGAGAAGTTGTAAACCTAATTTTTAGTGTACACTACAGCGACTATAGTCTGTCTATTTACTATGCGAGCCGCGAAAAAACTTTCTTCTCCCATCAATTCGCTTGGTTTTCTAGGAATTGGGGAAGCATTGTTTATATAAATCTAACGCGTTTGAGGTTCTGTTGTGAGTTAACAATCCGAAAAGTTCAAACCTAAGTACGGTGGGGGAAAAACACGCTCACGCCGTTTCGAAGAAAACCACATGCGGGGATGGGGGAGGAAAATGCTTTCGAGGCTCGCATTCTAGATAGACAAGGTATATATTGGCTCTACTAACGTAGGCTGAGTCATGACAACCATTGCAAAATAGCAACCTTCTATTACCAAGGCAATGAATTCATAGCGGATAGCTTTTAGCATAGAAGGTATAAATTGCCACATGCAGCGAAAGGATAAGCGTTCATCAAAACTACGAACTGTCATGGTGCTTCTACATACATTAGTAAAAGTCGAAGTCCACTTAGCTCTAATGTAAACATAAAAGAAATACTACATTATCAGAAGTCAATATATTCTTCATTGACTATAAAACAACCTTTCTCTTCCGGAAATTAAAACACTAATCACTCCGAAAAGACGTCATTACCCTATTCTTTATTCCCCCATTCTTCCAACTGAAACTCAAGTCAAACGTCGTCGCCTCTGTTTAACCTCAAACAAATGTCTGCCATTAAATATCGCTTAAAAGCATCGACCGAAAAAGAAGTAGTACATACAACAAGTCCCGCTAAGTACTAGTTTCCGTCATGTTTCATTTTTCTAAGAAAAAAAAATAAAGAAAAGTCAAACGATAGTACGGAATAAATAAATGTCGTATGGCACGAACATTTTCAATGAACCGGAAGAAGAGTTGAAGTGAAGTAAAACACGACCTGGAATCGCCGGAATGGAACTAAAGATGGCGCTAATCAGTTGCGTTTGCCAAATTTTGTCAAGCTTAAGTTTCAATTCGACTTAAAAACACTACCCGACTTTTTTACTTAACAAGTTTTGAGGCCCTGCGAGCAAGCAAATTTGAGGGCGCTCGAAGATACATATTCAAATTTTCGTTTATTTCTTACGTTTCAGTACACTCCAAAAAATAGCAATAGTAATAATTAGCTTCGGATCGCGGGTTCGAGCCCCGCCTCTGAGACGTCAGATTTTCTGGATGGGAGAATCCTGGGTATGCATGTCATGGGATTATGTGGCATGTAAAAGATCCCTGGAGAGCCCATTTGGCTTGGATTCTCTCGGCAAAACTAAATCTAGAAATACTGTAGCATCCACAGAGAGCTCAGATTCAATGTAATCTGTGCGTCAAAATTGGTAGCGAGAGCCGCGTAGATGGTGCCCCCAAAAAAGGCTCTTAGCTCTGGGGAATTTGCTGAGTCTGCAAAGGCTTGATCGCCCCTATTGCAGCCCCATTGGAAAAAAAAAAAGTCAACACCATAGAGACCAATTTTTTAGGTGTGTTGCTATTAAACACATCATTTAAAATGCTTTAATCAAGCACCAATGAGGTTTATTTTTTATCATTTTAAAATTTAAGTTATTTAACAGGAAATTATATATTAAAAATTTTGAAATGATAAAAATTATTTAATTTTTTTTTCAGTATAAAGCATACTTCCAGTCGTAATTAAAAAAAAGCAATAGAATAGATTTTTAACGGATTCTTACCTACAATATGAAGTTAAAAACTTTTCTTGTCTGTAGGTTTACGTTAGTGGGATCTTCACTTAATTCTTCTTCACTTCTATTGTTTAAACATTTTGCTCTTATTTAGAGGTAGGTGGGAAAAAAAGAAAAAAAAAACGTTGGCGGGATTTATTTACATAACCAGAGAAATAGAACAATTCTTGTTTATTTTTCCGAGTGAGTCAATTTTAAAAATTCAGTAAAACAAATATACTTTCGATGAATACTCCGCTTTAGGAATAATAAAATATTGGGTATATTTATTGAATTTTTTTTTGGATTATTTATCTAGCCATCCTTTTCCTAACGTGTGAGTATCGGCTCGTCACTTGACTGTTCTAAATTACGACGCGCGTCGCCAATAGCCCTCACGTAGCTCTAGTGCGACGATAATTCATACTAACCCAACCTAACGTGTGAATGCAGGCTTTCCTGTGGGGAAAGTGCCCTAGTAGGAAAGCAACTTCTACAGAAATCTATCTTCGTTTGAAGTTAGATTGATAGTTATATCTCTACCACAGAACGTATAGATAATGGAAAAGGTGCCGATATACGCAAAATGGAAGGGAAAGTAATTCCGTTCTTTTGATAGGTTCTGCTTTTGTATTTTTAGTCGAAATGTTCTGTTTTTTTTTTTTAAAGTCAATCTCATAGTTTTGACATGGAACCAAATCTTTTAAAGCTACTCTTTTTCTGGTATTAAAAATAACAAATTAAAATTATTAAAAAAAAAAAAAAAACTTTATGTTTAATTGGCAAGTTTTTTTTTAATTTTATAATTTGAAATATTAATTTTATTTTTAAAACTCCCGGTCTGTTGTAATCGTGTAACAATGACTGATGCCGCAACTTTTTTTTAAACATACATAATTTGTTTTTCTTTTAGCTTCCACACTACGTTTATAACGCAAAAAGTGAAAGGTATTATAATTATTCAGTCCGTCTGTCTGTCCGTCACGTCAGTCAACCACTTTAATAGCCCTAACTAGAATGATACGATCAAGTGTGATACGTCAACAAATTCAGCTCATGGAAATTTGAATACAGAAAATAATTCCCATTCGAAGTATGTACTTCAATTATTTAAAGAGCTTCAAAATTTAATGCTCATTTAAAAAAGCAATTTTTATTATAGTTAAATCATCATTGCCGTTAGCAATAATCGCCCGAGAAACTTTAACTCTTTTAAATAATAAATTAAAAGAAATTTATTTTGGTGCCATAAATCAGTTTAAAATGACGTCGAGGTATATTTCACTTAGAGATTTTTTGATTGTATGTTGATATGAAATGTTTTCCTTCTATTTAAAATCGAGGAATAATAAATTTTTGTTCCTTAAAGTATAAATTATTTTTGCAAACGATAACAAATAATTATTGAATTTTCGAAAGAAAATAAATGAAACTAGCCAAATTTAGAGTGTAAATTTTTAATATATAATTGATGATATAATTCGCACGTTTTTTCCTATTAGGCATAAATGATGTGTGGAAGCGGGTTAATTAACATATTATGCTAAACTAACTTGTTTTTAATCCGAAAGAATTAAAAAAAATAGAAAGTGGGCATTGACTTTGTGAAGATTGTACCCCTTTTAGCAATTTCCAATTTAAAATTTGTTGTCTCAAAAAAAAAAAACCCACTTATATCTATGAACTCCTCAAAGGAAGAGTTTTTACATGATAACGATTAAAAATCCACTTTAAAAACTAATCGGGAACATTTTTTAAATAAATAAATAACACCCAATACAAGTTTCGGAAAAAGTAATTTTTTAAAAGGTTCATTTAAATTGTATTTTGTCGCCAATAATTATTTTTCCGAAATTTCCCAGACAAAAAGTTTAATTTTTTGTTGTTGTAAATATTAGAAAATTAAAACTGAAACCTCACGGCGCATATTTTGAGAATGTCAGATCTGCGACGTAAATAATATCAAAATTCATCTTGGTTTTCAAAACAACCTTTTTACTTCATTCCGCCAACTTGGCGCTACCCGCTGGAAATTCTGAGTGCATTTGGCGAGTTTAAGTGCATCGACGAAAAATTTGAGTTTTTCAGGGCAAATACGATTCGCCAGCGAATCGCTGCTCGTGTTGTTTTTTTCGTGCGAAAACGACATTTTCCAACATCACACGTCAAAACATAAGTGGATACGATCTTGAAATTTGTTTATAAAATGCTGCAAAAGGTAAGAATTTATGCTTTTTTGCGAAATATTTATTTATTGTTTTTTCCGTCAACGTGTAAATTGCATGACGTTAGGCTTAACGTTTTTGACCGTACGGTAATGATGAGTTATTAACCCGAATTTGTGTGTTTCTTTCCGCTGTGAACATTGCTTGATTTTGGAATTTGTTATATAATTTTTGATTTAGCTATTTTTAAGTAAATATCTGTACCTGAAGAGTGAACTAACCGTTGTTTTTTGGAGGTAAACATATTAACATTTATTTAATTAGTGTGTTATAAATTACGTCAAGCTGCTTAAGGAATGTAAAGATTACCTAGTTCTAATTTCATCAAAATTTGGTATGAGCTGATTATTTATATAATTCTTTATAAATTATAAATGTTACGATTCTTGATATAGTTTGACAGGTTTTTAAAGTGACATCTTCGCAATGTTATGTAAACAAGCAGCTTTTAAATCGACTGTTTACATGTTTATTTATTATAAAACTTTTATTAATACCTTGCAAATGAATATTATGCACCATAGGAATAAAATATTAGTCATTTTTCTCGTAAAACTTTAGAAAATTTGCTTTGTTTACATTACGATTGTGACGTTTATTTTAAAAATATTTAAGTAACATCGATTATAAAACAAGTTATTCTTTAAAAATAGTTCTATGCATATTTGTTTTCCATTTTTTCATTCTTTTTCATATGATTTTGTGGAATATTTCCATTAATCTGTCTTGAGTAGTTATTATTTTGAATGTGGAGACATTTTTTATTTGCTTTTGTCTTTAAATTCCAAATTGAAGGATTTATATGCAAATAACAAATTTTAATCAGCGTTGTAGCTTCTAGTTCAGTTAACGATTCTGAGTTAAAGAATCTAAGATAAGCATACACACTTGTAATGTTCAATAACGAAGCCTCAATTAATTTTATATATTTGACTTAATAATCTATTTTTGAATAACATTGTTAACCGTCTACAATTACTGATTTTACGCAGCCAAAACTTGTTAATGTGAACTCAATTAACAATGACAGGAACTGTTGCCAGGCTTGACTATGATTCAAAATCGTGGTTCCCATCCCTAAAAACCTTTTGTTGCTCCAGTGCGTTATGACTTAATCAACCGGAAAACCCCCAGAATATATTGTTTTTTGGCCAAGATTCCAAATTCACGGTCGCTAGTTGCAAAGCAACCAAATCCTACAAATTTAATACTTCAAATTGAATATAGTTGCAGTTATGGATTCTAGTTTTTTTTTTCCAAAAGTCTCAATTAATGTTTGGTTTGCATAGATCTTGCTGAAAATAATCATATTGAAATCGCAAATCTTTGACGGAGATTGAATTCGTCAAAATTATCTTCTGTGATTTAAATCAGTAAATCTGTATCTTACCTTCATTTTGCAACATTTAATTTTTGTAGTGTCGAAATTCTTTTTCGAAACAATGTATACATTATAAATGCTTTGATGCTCACTAACATGGCATATTTGGCGAAACAATAACATGCCAGCCAAAAAACATTTTAGATGAGTTCTATTAACGTTTAAAAATGTTTCACAATAAATCTTTTTATGCTAATGATCATTGTAAGGAAACATGGATGCATAAATAGACATGCATCCATCAAAAATTCATCAAACTGGTAAACAGTGTGCACTGCCCTGCATTTGAGGGCTAATAGCGAAATCTTGTTGACATCGTTATTGGGATTTTTTAAATATCAAATTTTAGCTACATTATGTTTGGTTTTAAAACTTTGTAGCTAAAATTTGATAGGGTCATAGTTTTTTAAATAAAAAAGATGGATGTTGTAATTCATATATTGTACTAGCTGATGTACCCGGGGGCGTCGCACAGGTTGGAAAAAACAGAAACAGTAATGTAAGCTCAAAAGATGTAAAATTACATATATTTATTATTATTATACTTAAGAAGGACAGGAAAATTATTCGTACATAAAAGACTGAACAACTCTGAAAGACTATCCTAAAAAAAATGCTATAAAATTGACAGATAAAGTCATAGTAATTTCGCGAGAAAAAGCTACCAATGCACCCATTTAGCTCTGACGCAATGACCTTTGCACAACCAACCACCTAATAAAAAGAATTGCTCATTTGGTGCGTTTTTTGTAATAACTTGGCGACTTTGACAAAGTATTTGGCGATAAAAGGAAGACATAAAACCCTGATATGCAGCTCTAGTGCAATGGCCTTCAAAAACCAACATATTTCAGTATTTGCTTAACTATGCATTTAAAATATTCATAATTCAATTCAAATAAACACAATAAAATCTTAGAATGGAGGCTGGTTGGGTTACGTCACTTAAAGTATCAATTATCTTTCAAATTATGAATAGTTTCTGAATTTTATGGCAACAGAATGAAATTTCAATTTTTTTCTAAAAAGTTTTATTTAAATTTTTCTGCCCAATGGCATCACGAAAGGGAAAAAAATGATCTGATTTGAGCAAAAAGTGGTGTATTTTTTCCATAAAGGAACACATAAAATCGTTCAGAACGATAGAAGGAATGGTCCATTTTGAAAAACTATTTGCCTATGTTTGTTCCGGAGATGAGATGAATTCTTGTGCCAAATTTCATAACGATCTGCTGTGTGGTTCTTTAGATTTCGTGTCTTATACAAAGAAGTCGCCTTTTATGTATATCGATTTCAAATTAATAACTAATGGTCGGGCAAATGGCAAAACCACATTATTTTGAATACTGGATACTTGTAAGCCCACCGTTAACAAAAACCGTCAATCCCAATAATGCGACATTCGCAGTTTTGTCGCATAACCATTTCATATAAGGGAAGGCCTAGCTCGAGACTATATCAATGGGAATGAAACTGCATGCTTAAAAAATGTAGCTTGATTTGCTTAAGTTTTGAAATTATTTCATACAATAATTTATTGTTATGAAGCTGTTCTCATTCTCTAATGCATTCTTTCAAATCTTATTGAAATTTTGAAATGTGGCATTGGCATCTTTCTGTTCAACTTTGAAATTTCCGTAGTCATGTTGACAACAATGCAGTTTTATTTCCATTTTACCTGATTTGAATAGTAATATTGAAAAAGTATATCAATGATTTGATCTTATTATAATTAATTTAACTTATAAGCAAATCAATGTAGGTAACACTATACTTAATTTTAAAGAACTTAAATTTAAATTTAAAGAAAAATGTAGCTTTTTAAGTGTAAAAAAAATTAAGTTCTTTTTTTAAAATATTCATTTAACATTGATAGTAAAAGAAAACTGTTTTTTAAAAAAATCATACCAAAATTTCTTTGCTCTTTTTCTGAGTGTAAGTGTAATGAAGGTTGAAATGGTTAATCCATTGGCCCATATTTGATCAACAAACTGGTTTCCGGATTATTGCCAAGCTCATGCAATATTTGACACTATCCTATTCACTAAATAGTAAATTGACAGTTAGCTAAAACTCCTTGCTATTACTAAGTAGCTTCGCTTAAATGTAATGTAAACTTCACTTTTTTTTTCAAAAGTACCATAAAAAAAGTTCTGGCTCTATGTTTGAAAAGCGAAATCCCTTACAAAATATAAGAATCTCAAATCTTTGAAAAAAATTATTCTTGAAATATTCATTAGATTGTAATATAAATTTGCATTGACTTTCTACTATAGGAGTTGGTTTTACTGTGGACTGTGGATGTAGTTTCTTTGGTAGGAGATTAACCAAACTTAAAATAAACATGTGAGAAAAGATTGTTTAGTCACTTGCTTGTTTCGAAGATATTATGACTAAATCCTCAAATATAACAGGGGATTGTTTAATCGACTTATCAAAACTGGATTAATGGACTGACGATCATGTTTTTTTTTTCTAAATTCTTTTTAGTGTTGCTACTTGTCTATAAATTGTAACTAAATCTTGAATCAGCAAGAATCAAATGTGGTAAAATTTGTCCAAAATTAAATTAGCTATCTGTTTGATCAATAAACTTTCTAAACTTGAAATTTTAAAAAATATTAAATCTTGCTGTCAGTTAGTCCTCAATATGACATTGATAAATAATTAAAGTAAGGTAAAGGGGGCGGGGGACAACTATTAAATACTTGTTGATCTCGATTTGCCAGTTTGCATTATGTTGCCAAGCAAAAAATATGCCCAAATGTGGTGTTGTGAACATTAGCACTTTCTGCTTGATTTCCTGTAACTGGATAGGGAAGCAACCTAACACTAAATCTTCAAGCTCGCCAAACGTATCCAATGAACAGACCAGCCATTATATCATAACTATATCCTTGCAAATAACAGGTAAAACACTTGGTTTGGCAAGCTTACCTACCACTAGTTGCTCAGAGAGAAATTAATCCCCCTGATATCATTAATAATTCTTGCCAATGGCTTGTGTTCAACAAGCTGTCAAATGTTTTAGCACATTTTCGTGTTTCCAATTTAAGGTTAGTTTTTGTTGCTAACATTGTAATCTTGCCAATTTATAGTTCATTTTCTTCAGAATAAAAACCCATCATGTAATTAATTAATTTGCAAGTCTGATTAAAGTTTTACTTTAACAGTTTAGTGCGGTTTGTTTAATGATTATCACATACATATCTATGAAATTTTTTTTTTAAGGATTGAATTGACTTAATCGTAAGTCATTTAAGCTGAAATAAAATTGGAAATAATTTATTTTAACTGCAGTTAATTTCTGAAAATTTAACTATTTAATAATATTAATTTGCGAAACGTTTGTGAGATTTTTAAAAAAAAAAAAAAAAAAACTTAATTTCAACAGTTCAAAACTTTCTACTTTAGCGCAAGCTTTCAATGTATAAATTTTATTTCGAATGGTGATAATATTTTAAATGAACTGTACTTTCGTAAACGTTTAATTGTTTTTCCTATGCATTATCTAATCTATGCCAAAGACTTTTTCTAAGTTATTCTGAGTTTTTGCCAGTTTATGCATATCCTTGTTAGTATTCTGTTAGTACGTCACTAACCCCTTTCGTGATAGAAAGAGACGTGTAAAGCTTCCGTACCATGTCACGGAGTTCGTTTACCCACTTTTACCATTTACCCGGGTTATTTTTAGTTACTTATGGCTGTTTTTTCCTGTTTAGCAGAAAGTCGATCATATGAATTGTTTTTTTTTTGGGAGTAAATAAATTATTGATGCGTTTGCTATTGAAAGAGATCGTATATGGTAAATGGATTGGTACCAGGATCGTGAATTGTATTATTTTAATTATATACTAGATGATTTTGTACTGAATTTTTACTTTTATATTTTATTGAAAAACCCCTCCTGAGTCGTCGGATTTTCTGGATGGGAAAATTCTGGGCACGCATGTCATATGATTATGTGGCATGTAAAAGGTCCCTGGAGAGCCCATTTGGCCTGGGTTCTCTCGGCAAAATTAAAATCTCGGCATACTTTAACATCCACAGAGAGCTCAGATTCATTTGTTATCTGTGCGTCAAAATTGGTAGCGAGAGTCGCCTAGATGGTTCCACAAAAAATGGCTAAGTTTTCATCGATTGGAGCTTATTTTTGCCAGTGTTAAAAGAAATAACAAAATAACTGCCTTGTGTTTAAATAATGGTTCACTGTAATCAATTGATACGTTGACAAGAATCGTGCCTTTATATTAAAGCAGTTTAAACCTTAATTCAATTTACACTGCTTTTCCTTCTTTCCAGTCTACCACGTTTTTGGTTACACTACGTGTTTACCATGTGATTTGGTTTAGTGCCAGCAGGGATTTTCTTGAGTTTTTTTGGCAGTAGGCAATCTTATTTCAAAGCTTGTTGAAACTTAGTCGTATTTCTGGGTGCAGATTATTTCCAAATTTTTATCACGATACCCTGTCGTTTTGAATACATTTTGTTAGATTTAAGTACTGAATAAGAAAGGAACAAATAGGTGAATGACCTGAAATTGCTAAGAGAAAATTTATCCCCATTCACCAAAAGGGCAAGTGGTCAACCTTTTAGAAAAAAATGTGTAAATGTCAAATGACATATTACATTATTATCCTAGATATGGAAAAATTGATTTTTTTTTGCTGGTCAAACTTTGAAAAGGTCATGCAAATATAGCCTTATTTGCCTTTAGCCACAATTCATTGACCACTGCCCTTTTATGGATTGATTGTCTTAACGATGAATGGCTACACGCTATTCATGTACAGCATGATGTGGGCAGTGTTGGGCATTGTTCAATTAATTTGTCAATTTTCTTGTTGATTGACTAAGAATGTGATTGCAATTAAATTAATGGCAATTGAACTTTTAATTGCACCTTGCAATTAAATTAATTTGTTTCTCGTGTGTCAATTGTAACTCACAATTAAAATAATTGCAATTAAATATTTTAGTTGTTTTTTTAATACAATTCAAACTAACAATTAACTTTATGTATTAAGCTGTAAGTTAATTGTAACGACTTAAGACGAATACAAAAGTGGTAATTGTTATTTTTAATTAAAATTAACAAAACAATTGACAATGAATTAATTGTTACTACTACAGTTAACAAATAATTGAAAATTGTAATTTTCCACAATAGTAACAGGAGGAACAAGTTTTGGTAGTTAACAACGAAAGTTAAATAAAAAAAACTAATGATGGCTTAACACTACACGCTTCTCTATTAATAAAGAAATAAAACTAAACTCCTTGGCGCAACAGCCCATTACTGGTCCAAGTTCTGCCGTGCCCATTTCAGCTTTCGTAACCTAGGTCTCTGGGGTGCTAGGCATATGTTCCGGTTAGGTGGTCAGCCTCATGCGGAACCCCCAGTGTTTAGTATCCAAGCATTCTTGGTCTCCATTTTATTGACCCAGGGATGAAAGGATGGGTCAACCTTGCCCTATCCTTGATTCGAAACCCGCACCTGAGGCGTGGCAAGGCAAAGCACTACCACTAAGCCACTGGGCCTCCTGAAAATAAAGCATTGGTTTAATTCTCAAATCAATGAATTTTTAAAGTTGAATTTTGGAAATTCGTTTGTCAACCTGTTAGTTCCTTTTCCTTGCAGTTTTTGCTGGAAATAATTTTTAAACACACCTTTTGTAATACTTTTTTAAAAAAATTGTTGGTTAAAGAATTAAATACAAGTACCAACCCATTATGATCGGTTTTCGGTACGTCAGTGAATTCGGGAACATTACTTTTTTTGTTTTATCCGAACAACCTGTCGGAAGAGTCAAAGGTGGTGTAAATCCTTAAATTTCAATTCAATCATTTTTTTCCTCACCATGAGATCACTTAGAACTCTAGTACGGTGTCAATCCAATTACTCCCTAAAATTATTCAACTTTCTAGCCTCAGCGCTAATAAATAAAAACTGAAGTTTTTTTCTTAGTAGAGTAGCCAAAGGGCTCGATGACCCTAATTCGTAGAATTCGCGTGACTTTTGAGGACACGTGCACTGAGTGACATATGTTCGGTTTTACGGTCTTCTATTAAAGCAGATTCCATAAGAAAAATGACATAAATCTGTCTGGAAGCGGTTTTTACCTGCGTGTATTATTTTTTGAAACTCTTAAAGTTATAACGTGTTTTCACACATTTGATAAGCTTTAGTTACCCTGCTCTTCTTTTATTAGATTCAGTATCTTTATGGTTCTCAATTCATAGGTCCAGTATAATATGAAAATATAGCTATTTGTGCATTCTTCAATCTGCAATAACGATTTGAAATATTTCATTTTTGCAAACAGTTAAAATTTAGTTTTAATAATACATCGATAGAAAAACTTGGTTAAAAATTCATAAGAAAAGTTGATTTGTTTGAAATGCTTTTTTCATGGGGACGTTTAGAAAATATTCAATGGAGGCTTCTTAACCCAATTTCAGTCCCAGTTATACCATTTGGCATCATCATGGTTCTGATCATAATTTTAAAAAATTAACAGGACTGACATCTATTATTGGGATTAATTAAAAAAAATCTTATATAAAACAGTTCGAAGAATCGAATGATGTGCTTTTTGATATCATAAATGGCTATAGACGATCAGAAAAAAAAATCTAAAATGATGCCAAATTGTCATTGGGACTGAAAGGGTTAAATACTAAATAAGAGTGCGAATAAAACTTCATTAAGAATAATTTTGCATAGTTTTAAGCATTTTATAGTGAATGTTGTACCACAAATTTCCCATATGTCGGTTTGTCTCTTTCTCATCAATAAATTGGACTTTTTGTATGCCTATTATTATCCTTTGAAAAAGGAATACAAAATAATAATTTATCTTTAAATTAACCAATTTTATCATTTTGTCTATCCTATATTGTCCGTTGCTTTTTAATCTTTTTGTGGGTGGATATTCGATATCTGTACCTTAGTGTTAATGGTAAAAAAAAATATAAAGGCCATTGTCTTATACATTGAAAAATGTGTAGCTGCCCTTTATCTTCTAACGTTCTATATAAATTCCTTGATCCATGGTCTCATAAAAGATGGCGTGCTAATTTGGTCATTTGGTAGTAAATTGCCATCATTTGTTACCGTTAATTGGTCTTTAGTATTTCAGCCTTAGCGATCTATCGATTAATACTTTTTTGGAAATAATCGGTGTCCGGCTTTTCGACCGAACTTTTGCAGGGAGATATTTCATTTTGATGGCCGAGCATTTAGAAACATCGAAAATGTCCCCAACTCTTTAATCTTTTTTTGTGCTCGCCAATCAATTCAGTGTTTTCCAATTGAATCATTAAATCTAAAAAGGGCACATTTCTTTTGGATAGCTTCCCCACCGCCCTTCCTCCTTTCAACATTTTAGTGAAGAATTTTTTTCGGGAGTATTTGTGTGGACTTAAACCCTTTTTGTGCATTTAGCAATTTGTTTGTTATATTTTAGAAGCACTTTTCAACTCATTAAAAGTTAGTTGCGATTAACATCGATTTCCGATGCGTTTAGTTTAATTTTAACGGTTTCCTAAATTCCAACCAATAAACTGTTGAGGTTGAATACTGTGTCTCTGAAATCAGGAAATCTATCACGTGCAAATTAGAATATGTTGTCTTAAAAGTTGTACTTCTTCGTGTATTAGTTTTAAGTCTTTCACCTTTATTAGTATAGCTCGGACATTTGGGTGGAATAATAAATTATATGCATCTCGTATAAGTTATGTTTAAAATACAATACGGCAATGGCAATGTACAATACGGCTATCATCATTTTAGAAAAAAAATTCTGGTCGGCTACAGCCATTTATGATATCAAAAAGCACATCATTCGATTCTTCAAAAAAATTTCTATTGGAAAATATTTTTTATTAATCCCATTAGATATCACCCCTATTAGTTTTTTTTTAAAATTATGATTAGAAACATAATGATGCCAAATGGCATCAGGGGTACTGAAAGGGTTAAAAATCCAGTCGCCTGAGTTCTCAACTATTTCCGAAGGAATCTTCCGATAGATCCAATTCCAGTCGCCTCTTAAACCTTGTATTATTGTCTCAATGTTTGTATTGCGATTAGACGTGTTCTCGCCATTGGTTTCTCGAGAACACACCTAATCGCCTATCTGTATGTCGTCAAGCTTTTCTTTGGATTTCCGAAAGCTGATAGTGCTTGCATAAGTCTACCAGCTTCCCTCGCTATAGCAGACTTATAGAAAAACACGGTTACTTATCGTTGTCTATTTCGGCTGAGCTAAGCTAACGACAGTTGGTAGATAAAGCACTTTTAAGACTTGGATGCTGGCTGTAGGACATTTTGGATGTTATGTGTTGTTTCTAAGTGCATGGTTGCAAGATTATACAGATTTGTGTTTATATTGTTTCAAATGTTATAATGTAAGTAGAAAATATTTGTTTAGTCTCGGGATTGGGGTTCTTCGAAGGGACTGATGGCGTTTCTTTAAATCTGGCTGTTTTTTAAAGAAACAATGTCCTATGTCCATCGATAGAATTTCATTCGGTACTTTACTTATCTATTGTTTTGTAGTGTTTTAGGTGTTTAGAAAATATATAACAGGTCTGTTTGCAGAATGTGTAGTAATTAAAAAATTAATAATCCCTGTGGTTAATGTAAACCAAATTTTGTAATAGCAAGAATTTGTTTTAATTTGATGTATCACTTCCTTTGACGCAAGAATACGCAGTCGAATTCATTGCTACTTCCGATTTATGGTTGATGTGAAAAGAAAAAGCTTACACCAATTGTTAAATTTTGATGAGCCATTGTACAATGACTTTGCCGCAGTCATGACTTTGGTTGACTAATCATTGTGTTTTTTCGCATTGTTTTGAAGTTTTTGAAAATTTCTATCCTTTTTCCTTTCTATTATCTAATATAGAATCTAAGATAAAATTAAAATTATTACGATGAATTCGAAATTCCGAAATGAGGATTTGTGTTTAGTTTTCTACACATTTTGAAAGCGCTGATTCTGAAAAAGTAGATTTTTAAAAAAAAAAATTCTCGAGTCAGAATGTCATTCTGTCTGAAACCACTCTACAGCTTGAACTAAAAGAGCTGCGGACTTCAAATTTAGTATGCGAGTTCCCAGTAGTACTTGTGAGGCGTCATGAAAACGTTTTCGAGAAATCGCGCATTTGCCATGGGTAGCTGGCATAGAACTTTTTTTGTTTTAAAGTTATTGAAATTACCTTTAAATGCATTTATTTATGGAGTGGTATGTGAAAATCTAGTTGCGTTACACACTTCTAGTTTTCTATCTTAAATGGTTTTATGACACATGACGAAATGACTTATCAAACAGATGGCGCGACGTATGGCTCGTTGGCCAAATAACTTAATTAGAATGCGGAGACATTCTTATTAGTCGGTTTAACAAACGACCGATAGGTGAACAAATAAGCTCGTTCAAAACGACTGTTTTCCGAAACAATTTAGTCATAAGCTTTTGCTGCTATTGCCTGTAATCACGTTTTCTCAAAGTTCAGGTAAAATAAATAGAACGTCTTGTTGCATCGGATTTCAACCAACACCTGAGTGATTCACTACTGCATACCTTTACTCGATCACACGAATTTGTGCTTACGTCACGGAAAGAACGTTTACTTCTTCTGTCCCGTGATGTTTTCTTCTTTGCAATGGTGATGTGAAAACCAAGAAGGCTTTGTTTTCTGAAGGATTCTTTTTAAGAATATTTTTTGGGGATATTTTTTTCCCCTTTTGCTTTTCTTTATTATTCAAAGTGCCAGTTGAGCTTTGGATTTTTTATTTTTCCAGATTAATTTTATGTTAATAAAATCATCAAGTATAGTTTAAATGTTATTATAATAGCTTGAAAATATCCGACTTTTGCATTATAATTTTAATCTCAGGCGCTTGCAAAGAGTTATAGATTTCTTGAAACGGTGATAAATTAATTTTTTTTCTCACGAAAGCAGTGAAAAAAAATCAACCCTTTTAAAAAAGAATTAAACGTATTTCACACTTATTGCATAAATAGCTATTTTTTTTAAAAAAAATCTTTAATGTTTTGTGAGTATTTTTTATTAAAATTATGTTGTAGTTTGAATTTTTATTTTTATTTTACTAACGATTCAAAAATAGTTTTCATACGCTATACAAATTCTGAAAACCTATGGTATAAATTTTAATGTTTAAAATTCTATTGATTTGCTCCTTATTCCAATATGATCGGTTGTATTTCCTAAGTATCAAATCGTTTTTAAAAGTAGCAGGAACGAATGCCATCTTTTCTGTACGAATCACAAATATCACTCCTGGCTGAAAAACTAGGGTGTTTGTTGTTTTTCTCTTTTCTAAACTCAGTTTTGTCTTTATATTATCTTGAATAAGATATAGCTCATTACATAATCTTTGCTTTCGAAATATGCATTGAAGAAAAACTGATGATGATTATTTTCTTTCGACATCGCAATGTCGTTCTTTCGAATATTCGTTTGAAAAAAATGTGTCTTGATGTTTTTCTTTCCTGTTTTCTCGTTTTTACTTTCGATTAATGTGCATGAGGGATGGAATTGTTTTCTTAGGACAGATTCTATAAGACTGAACCTGGCAACAGCGCCATGGATCAACACGGAGACAATATAGGGTGGTGGCATGTGGGGCCCGATGGCCAAGTGGTTTGGACCGCACTTCGCAGGCCAAAAGCACTTAGCAGTCCGCGCTCTGTAACGGGTGCTTGTTTGATTCCCGCCTTTGCCCTGGGTGTATTTCCTTTCTCAGTATCAAAATTATAAATTAACTAGCACTTTTGCCACTCTATTCGGGCTCCGTAGTAAGCCATGGCTGCCGACGGCAGCTCAGTACAAGTCGTTCCTCTACAGAACTCTTTGGCTTAGAAGGACAAATCATGGTTCAAAAATTACGATCGCTGGTCGCAAAATGCGGCCAAATCTTTTAATTTCGCGACAGCAAAATTTAGTCACAGTTATCACGACTGGTTTTTAAAATAGTCAATAACTTTCAAACTTTTTATTGTGGTTTCCAACGAGCTCGTCAAATATAATCATCTTAAAATTACATATATTCAGCTATTCTAAATTTGTTAAACATTTGCTGTAATCATAAACACATCGCCAAAGGCAAATGATAAACAAAAACCAATTGCTTGATTCAACACATCACGTGAAACAAGCCAATTGAAGTACTTCGATTTTTGTGTGTGTGATTTTCAATGTTTTTTTAGTTTCGATACGCTGAACTTTTTTGGCGTGACGTATTTGTCTGGTACCGTTGTAGTTTTGGCTATGAAGTGTTGATATTGGTTTATTTTTATTTTGTCCTATATTGAGAGCAAAAATTGTGTGAAAGCGGTCAAAGTGAGAGATTTTTGTTACAGACCTACTTGTTTAATGATTTACTACTTGTTTAATAATTTTAGTCTTTTAAGGGGTCTAAGGAGTCTTAAAAATGTGCAAAGAAGGAACTACAAAGTATAGTTTGATCTGTCATGTAATTTTTTAACTACTCAATATACAAGTACAATTTTTTTATATGTAATTCTACAAGATTTATTTATTTTAAAACAAATTTTAAAATTTATGAAACTTTAGCCAAAACTTAAAAAAATGATATTAAACAAAAAGCTATTTTAACACATTGTGATTAGGCTTGCGCGGCAAATTTTGAGGGCAAAATTGAAAAAATGACCCAGAAAATGACTTTATATTGTACAAATATGTACAAACTAGGACTTATACCTAAATTCTCAGCTCAATTTTAATTAGAAATTATTTAAAAATGAATTCAAAATCAAAATTTAAAAAAATTTATTAATTTTTTTAGAAAAAAGTTCTTAAAATAATTTCTAATTAAAATTGAGCTGAGAATTTAGGTATAAGTCCTAGTTTGTACATATTTGTACAATATAAAGTCATTTTCTGGGTCATTTTTTCAATTTTGCCTTCAAAATTTGCCGCGCAAGCCTAATCACAATGTGTTAAAATAGCTTTATGTTTAATATCATTTATTTTAGTTTTGGCTAAAGTTTCATAAATTTTAAAATTTGTTTTATAATAAATAAATCTTGTAGAATTACATATAAAAAAATTATGCTTGTATATTGAGTAGTTAAAAAATTACATGACAAATCAAACTATACTTTGTAGTTCCTTCTGTGCACATTTTTAAGACTCCTTAGACCCCTTAAACTACTTGTTTAATGATTTTTCACTAAAAATTGATCCTTTGAATAATAGTTTCGCCGTACTTATATCATCAAATCCCTTGTTGGTTGCAGTACAGACATTTAAGGGGGCGATACATGTAACGATCGAATTATTTAATTTCATAAATCAGGGTTTCCCAACCGTTGGTACGCGTGAGTGATATGAGCAATATGACGATACTTGTATTTTTGATGCCATTTGCTACTAAGTTACTTGTTTGAGAGTGTAATTTTATTTTATGAACTCTTGTATATAAAAAATAAACATAGAAGAAGAATAAGTGTTGAAATGGCCTTAAGAGTGAAGATAAGTTCCATTACTCCTAATGTTAATATTTTAATCGCAGGCAAACAACAACTAGATTTACACTAAAGACTATAAAAGTATATTTTATATGATGAATTATTTTTTGTAAAGTTTTTACTAATTTTACGATAATTCAAACCTTGGTTGGTTGACATATATTTCAGGCTTGTGTGCTTGGTGAGAGACCCGCTTATAAGTCTTCGTCAAGTGAGACAGACACAACACACACATACATACGCAACAGATGCTGCCATCTATCGCGCGCCACCTCCACAATTTAGAAATGTCCCTGAAGGGGAGGGGAAATAGTCTCCAGAGACCTGTACCCGTGGGAAACTGCAAGAAAAATTCAAACCTACCTACATATACTTTAAGTTGAGAACATTAACCGTTGTCAACCTCCCAATAAATAGGTCTTTTAATCGTTATTTGATCTAACGAAACTCAACTGCAAAGTTTGTATAATGACTAATTACTTTTACTTTATTTATCCTAGTTGCTAACTTTCTTTTCCCAATGAGCAATCTGCTCTATTCCTAGCAGATCATTTGTTGACTTGGTTACTTGTGTTGTGACTGTTTAGTTTCTGTGCTATGTTGATGTTTTGGCTAGAAAACAAGATTTTCACGATATCGTTCTAATCTAACGCCATGGGATCGTCATTAATCAAGTGACATTATAGCACTAATGATAATTTCGCGTTTTCTAGTGGTTTTGTGAGATAAATGTTTTAAACTATAATCGATTTTCTAAATTTGCATTATTTTGCTATCGCAGCATAAAATGCAATGTTAACCTAAATTAAAGCTTTTAAAGTTACATTTGAATATTATAGAGGCATCCTTTGATCGCCTACTATTAGCAGAAAAATAATAAAAATTAGTTTCAGGATATTTAGTTGTATTTTGGGGGTGTGGTTTTTGTCAAAGTTATCTAAATGGTTTTTAAATACATTTTCGTTACAATATGTTTCACATTTTTTTTTTTGTATTTTCATTTCAAGTTCAGCACTTTTGCTTCAAATATAAATGCTTTTAAGTGCTTAAATGCACGTTTTAAGTGTTTTAATGCTTTTACCACAAAAGAAAGTACATCACCTTTTTACCTGTACATTTAACGCAATAATAGGCAGCAATATTATGGAGGATAAAATGATTAAATTGACTGCTTGATATGAAATTGAATCTGAATTGCTATAAAATCTGTAAATTTGCAGTAGAATCGTGTGTATGAAGTTTAATATCAAATGGAAATACAGTTAAGGAATAAGGAAACTGAAATTAAGTCATTAAAAATGAATTAAGTTGATTTTTTCTAGTAATTTCGCTTGTTATAAAAATAAAAATTATTTTTACTTTCGTTGTCATTCATGATTTTTTATTTATTCGTGTCTGATCCTAATTACCACTAAATTTTTTTAACCCGATCTTTTAAGTGCAATTTCATACCAAAGTTTTTTTTTTCAACACTTTTGAAACGAACTCTGCCGCACCACACCTTATAGTAATCTGGGAATATCAAATACTGTCTTTTGTTGTACCATGATTTTTATTACGCAACATTTAAACATTCAAACCTTATTCATAGGCATTCCCACGAGTCTTCGTTGCCAATGACAAACCGTCCGTCTTTTTTTTTTGCGAAATAGGAAAACCACCACCTCATTGTCTGTCTAAAACAATGTATGAGCGAACTAAAAAGAGAAGCCAAATTTTCCCATGAGGATACTAAAAAAGTAACACGTTAGTCATTTAATGTCTGTTGTTCATCAGGTTCTGATGTTCAGCTTTTCATAAGGTTCTGATTTTTTTTCAAATTGAAAATTACTCATGACAAAAAATGACAATGAATGCGCCCTCTAGAAGGGAGGAGCATAGGCTTTATTGCCCGATACCCTACTCCTGTAACTGTGTCACTTCTGGAGAGTGCCAGAAGTGACAGTCACAGGAGACACAAAAAGAAAGGACGACACAAACACAAAGACAAATAACAACGTTTATTGACAAACACAAACATCCATGCATTACTGGGATTCGAACACTAGCCCAGAAGCCCCAAAGGCTACACTCTTAAAACAAAAGAGTGAAATCCACTCCAGTTGGAGAAGTGCATTTTCGACACTGAAACGGAGTGAATATTAACTCAGACTGAGTTAAAATCACTCGTTTGGATTGATCCCGTCGGAGGTTTAACACTCAAAAGATCCACTCCAAAAGGAGAAGTACATTTTCCAGACTGGAGGAGTGAAAATTAATCAGACCGAGTTAAAATCGCTCGTACGTTTTAAAAGTGTAGCTCCCTAACCGTTGTGCTGCCGGGTCGGCGAAAATTATCCATAGTCGTGGCGCTTTTAATTTATTTCTTTTTAAATTTAATAGAGAAAATATAACTTTTTTTTTACAGTATGAATCCTTAATTGTAGTTTATCTTTCGAGACAGCCACTTCCGACACCATTTTTTTATTATCTGCTCCGGATGAAAAGTCCTTAACTTTTTTTTGGAGTATCTATATTTATCAAAGCCTTTCTTGCTTAAAAAGAATAACGTTTATCTAATCATATAATACCACTCCTGAAGATAAATCACAACCCCGTCCTTTTATTTTCTTTTAACTGTTATAAAACAACTACTAACTAACCGATAATGGTATAAATTATCAGATGCGCCCAAGGATTAAGAAGTTAAAACACGCCCCCTCCCCCTTTCCATTTGTATTATTGTTTTACTTTATCACAGCTACTACTGGTACTGACTACTGCTTTAAAATAAAAAAAAATAATAATACATCACTAGCGGTTGAATAACTAATAATTAATATTAACCCTTTCAGTGCCAGTGATGCCATTGAGCATCATCATGTTTCTGATCATAATTTTAAAAAAGTATTTGGGCTGACATCGGTTGGGATTAAAAGGAATATTTTCTAATCGAAAAAAGTTTGAAGATTCGAATGATGTGTGTTTGATATCATAAATGGCTATTAGACGATCAGAAAAAAAAAATCTAAAATGATGCCAAATTGTCATTGGGACCGAAAAAGTTAATTATAATATTAGTATTTTTTTATAGTATACAGCCATAGCGATAAATCAAATCATTGGGCTTGAGGCACTATTTGTGTCACATACACTCTTAAAACAAAAGAGTGAAATCCACTCCAGTTGGAGAAGTGCATTTTCGACACCGTAAATTCATGCATATTTACTCAGACTGAGTTAAAATCACTCTTTTTTAGTGATCCTGTCGGAGGTTTAACACACAAAGGATCCACTCCAAAAGAAGTGCATTTTCCAGTCTGGAGGAGTGAAATCCACTCAGACTGAGTTAAATTAGGAGTGTTTGTTTTAAGAGTGTATGCATTGAATATAGATAACAACTTTATTTCAGTAACTGTGCTTACAGAAAAACGCAACTTCTGCACCCCTCATTATTGCGTCACTGTTTTTTCCCGCATTCGGTCATCATTGTGTCAGGTTGACTCGTTCATTTTTTTCTTTCGAGCTTTTTGACCATATCGTCGATTAATTTTTTACGTGACCGTTTTAGCAAAACTGGTAGAACTGCTTGTTGCGCCGGCGTTTTTATTTTTCATTGGGAAATCGCCCAGACCGACTGTTGGACTTCCTAGTTGGAGGGTCAGTCTAGAGATGAGATTAATGCATATTGAATGATCGTCTTCTGGTTTCAGGTGTTGATATTTTGGATCCTGTTGAGAAAGTCATGAACTTTCGTTTGTTTATTGAGTATCGTATGATATCTTCCCAAGTGTTGCAGTTTCTTTTCCAACATTTCGATGTTTAATTTGTTTTTTCTCAAATATTTTTCTTTTGTTTGGCTTGAGATCTACATTTTTCTATATACAAATTCAATAAACAATGCAAAAGCTTTTTTCCTTTGACGAAAACGTATTCGTAAAAGATGATGTCAATTTTCATTTGCATTTAAGCATTTATTAATTAACTAGGGGTCACGCCCCCTTCTCGCTATCGTTCGCCAACCCCGTTTTTCATTTTTTGGCCTTATTGCAGCCATTCCCGTAATTGTCAATCTTCGTGCTATTTCGTAGTGCTTTTCTCCATAAAATACATTCAATGTTTTTCTGCCGTATCGAACCATGTTTTGTGCATAATACTTGTAGTTATTTTTCTCTTTTTCAAGCTATTCCTGAAAAAAAAAAAACTTTTTTGTTTTCAATCGGACATTTTGAAATTATTAGAAGTTTTGTTCATTTCGATTGTTGCCATTCCAGAGATAGTTATATAGCTAAATTTGGGTGCCATGTAAGTTTTTTTTTTTTTTGTATGTATGGTTTTTGTGTGGAAGCAGCTCTAAATGGCAGTTTCTGTTACAAAACCTACTTTAAAAAAAAATCAACTCAATTGAGTTGTCTGTAAATATGATTCACTTAAAAAAATCTATGGTAGCTACTCTTTTTAATCTATCAATAGCCACAATTTGGCAGAGTATCCATAATTAAATTCCAAAATTATTATTTTAAGTCGAACTTTGCTACAGTCCAATGTTATTTACTTGTTATTTGTAGTAAAACATTATTGCACCCATTTGATTCGTCCGACGAAAAATCAGAATTCTCTAACACACCTTAACCCTTTCGGACTGAGCTATCACGATCGTGTGGGTGGGTATAAAAGAGAATGTTCAAGCTCTTCAAAAATATCGATACCGAAGCAGCTGACTTGAACCATTCGCTATTTGTATAAAAAAATGACTGTTTGTAAGGAGTTGCTGGCATTGATGCTGTTTAACGCAATTTTTTCGATAATACGCCAAATTTAGTCTCATAATTTTAAATCAGCGCCTGTCTTTTTAAAGGGTTAAACCAGTTGCTTGAAAATAAAATTCTTCCTTGAAAAGGTACGTGCCTGGCAGACATTGCGTATGTTCAACAAAAAAAAGCGGCTTTAAATCACAATGCTACTTTTATATGTGTTTGCTATTCCGCGAAGTATTGGAAGAGGAAAATTCTTTTCGCCATGAAATAAGATCATAAGAAGTGAGCGATACAGCTACAATATCTTTATCCGAAACAATATTGTAGAATCATCTCCAGATATCGTTTTTGAAAATGGCTTGTACGTTATCACGTAACAAAGATAATATTTCTTTGCAATTTTATGCCCACAGCAGGTTTTTTATCGACCTTCTCCTTATGCTTGATTTATTTGTTAAGTATTTTTAGAGTTTGAAGCCGTTTTAAAGAATTTATTGTCCGTGGTCCGTCCCTATTCGGTTTAGTATTCTTATGGGACATAAACTATTTGTATTGCATTCATTTGTGTTTGTTAAGTTTAGTAAGAATAAATCGGAAGTAAAGCTGACTTTTATTTGAAGGTTTATCGAGCGTGGCTAACTTAGTTTTAAACAGTATGAGGAACCTTTGTTTTATTGTCTTTCAATCCCTTTATATTTAAAACTTATGGACCAAACTAGGGTGAACAGATATTTTCAACATCAATGCAGAACGTCGGTTAAAAAAGATAAAAGAATACAGTAGAGTCCCGTTTATCCGAATCCCTTTTATCCGAAATTCGGTTTATCAAAAAAAAAAAAAAAATTCCCGAGCCTTTCGGTTAAATATGAAATGTATACGCATAAATAAATACGCAAAAAATAAACACGTACTTACGAAGTTGGATTTTTTTCTCAAAATATCGTTTTTTATTTTTGCTGCTCAATTTTAGTCCCGTACCTTTCGGATAAGCGGGACTCCATTCTAGAAAATTTCTGGTTATTGATAATATTGGAAACGTCTTGGATAAGATGGTTCCTGACGAAACTTTAATCCTTATGCAAAATGCAGGACATTTCTCGGTACAAATGGGGGAAAAAACCGGACATTTATATATTTAGAACTTGTTGAAATTGGAGGACTAAAGCCTATACATAACTATACTGCGAAATACAATTCATCTGGTTACCCTAGACCAGGCATAGATCGATTCTGTAGTTCAGCTATGTTTTGGTCAATCACCATCAATCATTAAATACGACCATCTATGTGCACCATTGCTAGTAGCTTGTCATTATGATGTTAATTTAACCAATCCCATAATGTGTCAGGCACTGCTTTAGCGAACTCTAGCTGAGCGAACTGGTTACTCCATTGTGAATAAGATTGGGTGTAGGGAATTTATGGCATGCGTTTAGCACTGAACTTTAGTGCAATGCAATCAACGCAGATGGAGTTCCAATCTTGCTAAGTTTGATTGAATACTATAACAATATCAGGTTTCTTAAATGTTAATATCACTAGTGCAGCGTACTTTAAACCAGATTACTGGCTGTTTACTTTATATTGTTCAGTAGCGGACCAACCACCCACATGATGCGTATTGAAAAGTTTATATTTGAAAAATAAAATAAACTTGTACTTGTACTAATTCCTCTGTCGGTTGGAATAACATAGGTAACGTTTTGGAAGGAGTAAGGTTCGTATTTTAACCCTTTCAGTCCCAATGATGCCATTTGGCATCATGTTTTTGATCATAATAAAAAAAAATGGGGCTGCCATCAATTGGGATTAATAAAAAGTATTTTTTCTATTAGGAAAAAAGTTTGATGAATCGAATGATGTGCTTTTTGATATTAAATGGCTATAGACGATCAGAAAAAAAAATGACGATGCCAAATTGTCATTGGGACTGAAAGGGTTAAACTACAACGCTCTCTGGTAAACGCTTGCATCTCTTACCGTTACCTACCTACATTGGCGTATCTATATCAAACCCAATCCGAAACTAATTCGAACTGGGAAGTTTTCATCCTGATTTGCCTTTTCAAATCATTTATTATCTCTGATTTGACTTCGTGCGATTACGCAGATTGTTCCCTCAATATCTCTGTTCTATTTAAAGTTCCTGTGTTTCGATATCTCAATATCTGTAATTACAATACGATGCCCTTTTCATACATGAGTCACAACGAACTACTCATGCAGCTATCTATAAATGAATCCATTGACTCTACAAAGCTGAATGTATCGATCACAATTAGTCATTGATTACGTCAAATTTATTGCAATGCACTTAAAACTAAAAATAAACTAATTCTTACAAGTTATGGCTCATTTTCTCAATTCGGTTTAGACACACTTTTTAGAACTCAGATTAAGTTTCGCAATCTGATCTGAGAACTTTTGATGCATTATCAGCGTTATTATCGTACCATATATACAGTTATCATAAAAAATTATCGTTGCATAAGGGTGCACTTGAATCAGCTCGGTATCACTATCTTTTTCTTTTTAAAATAAACCTCGAAGCGTATTAGACGCTTTTTTTTCTCTTTTCTTAATTTTTATTGAATTTTAATTTTTGAAGTATAACTATAATGAATTCTATTTTGGGTACGTATATCTTTTGTATTTCACTGTTCCCCATAGTTTAGGAGTTATGTTAATGCAGTAGATTATGGCAAATTGGGTCACATCGCTCGAAAATTTGAATGCACTTATTCAAAAGTGAAAAAACATGCTAATGTTGAACGAATTTATTTTTGCACGCGTGTCCACTTCAAATATTATTCAGACTTAAGTTCAGTGCATAATTTGTTAATTTTTATGAATATTTATAAGTTTCTTTGAAAAACAAATTTGTATGATTGTAACTTAGTACACTCTTAAATCAAAAGAGTGAAATCCATTCCAGTTGGAGAAGTGCATTTTCGACACTGGAAAGGAGTGAATATTAACTCAGACTGAATTAAAATCACTCGTTTGGAGTGATCCTGTTGGAGGTTTAACACACAAAGGATCCACTCCTTTCGGAGCAGTGCATTTTCAGGACTGGAGGAGTGAAAATTACTCAGATTGAGTTAAATTCGCTCGTTTGTTTTAAGAGTGTACAATTTGTTTCAAAAGTATTGATTTTTTTTATATTTTTATTTGTTATATTAAAAGCATAAATTTATATTGTATCTATTTATTGTCTTTATATTGACTGTGCAAGTAAACTCAAAAAACTGCATTAAGTCTTATATAATTTATTATGGTTCTTATGAGCAATACTATAAGTTCAGTTTATGTCCTATATCATCATTGATAGCAACCATAAAATTGTTTTTCTGAAATTTCGGCCTCAAGCCTATCTTTTTTAGTATCCAAACGAACTGGATATAAATTATTTATGATCTAGTAAATCAATAAATCTAACCCACGCACAATATCCCAAATTTCTTATATTCATAGCTTTTCGATATTGAACGCTTGTCTATTGTCTGTATTTTAATAATTCTCTTGTCTATAATATGACAACTTGAAAACATAAAAACACTCAATTCCAGCAGTTTTTGTGATAAGCAAGTGCTTATTACTCAGTGTTTTTTTAAATGATGGGTTTTCATGGCATTTCAGTTTTACAATCGCTTTCGTTTCTGTTTTAATAAAGTGTTTTAGTTTCGTTTAGTTCCAGTGGCGTAAACATGAAGTTTTAGGATCATAAGTTTTGAACGAACTTTATATCATTCTGATACATGACATCCATTAAAATGGTGAAAAAAAATGTATTTGAAATTGTACAAAATTTATATTAAACAACATTACAGAAATGATTTAATAAAGGGGACTTAAAAAACACTTTTTTATTCTGCCTTCGATTGCAGATGCAGGTTCAGTCGTTTATTTGTATAAAGGAACTACGTAGCATGAGGCCTAGTACGATTTCGGAGGGCAAAACTACAAAGCTATCTTGCATTTAAAAAAGATATTGAAATATATTGTTTAAGCTTTGGTCTCATGATGTTATAATATGTCCACGGATATTATAGACACTTATACTGCAATAACTCTTTTAACATATTTTTTTTATTACCTTTTCTTAAGCTAGGCGATATGGAAATCAGATGTAAACTTAAAGTGCTGTTTAATAATTGTATTTTAAATTCTTGAATTTAGATAGCATTTTGATTCTTCAGATATTTTTTTATTTTTACTCAGTTATTAACGACCTTAACTTTCAAGACGTTTGTAGAATAAAAAAATACTGAATCCTTTCAGACATTACACAAACTCCATGCGGATACAAACTCATTAATAAAATAAAATGCTTACTAATCCATTTGTTAATCATAAAAAAACAATGTGAGACTTGTTAAAATTCATTACAAACTATTCAATCTCTAAGCTGTCAGATTCAAATCCATGATAGGCGCGTTTACATGAGCCATTAAATCCATGGAATGCCAAACCCTCCATTAGGGTAAAAAGTGGTCGAGCAGGATTTCTAACCCAATGTGGATGTGGCCAAATCCATGGAATGAAACGTCAAACCCGCCTTTATTGGAGAGTTTGAGAAGCCACCTAATGAACCCTGCAATTCTGGTTCTGTCTGAGCAAAAATCCCCAAGAGTTAAAATTTGCGGAGTTTGCTCTTCATTCCATGGATTCGAAGGCTCATGTAAATGCGCCTGATGATGTTTTACCTTACAAAAAAAAGGTTATTCCACAATACATCGGCAGCTTTTTAATTTTACGTGGTTGCAATACATAAGTTTTATTAACTTTCCCTATGGTGTAATCTATGAAAGAATCTTTTAAGTGAACCCAATATGGCCGCTATCTACCTTGGGTATTCTCCAATAAAGTCAATGTCAATGTCGGAATTGGTTTCTCAGAAGGAAAAACGTCTGGTCCTCCGACTCAACGTTGAAAAGAATCGGAAATAAAACTTTCATTGGGTGGCCTTATTATTGCAGCATGAGGTCTACTACGACCATGGCCTATATATTAAAGCAGATTTTTGAATCTTTATTCCACCTGTCATCAAAAGAACGTTGCGTCCTACTAATTATATAAGTTTTGTCAAATGTACGCATTACTTCTTACTAAGTTTAAATGTAACATTAAAAAAATCATAATTTATTTCTTTTCTTCTTCGTAAAGTAAAGTCATTTATGAAAAAAATTATATTAAATTGAATTCATTGTTCGGAAGAATGACTTCGAGGCTTTTTACAGCTGATATTGGATAGTCAGGCGCATTAAAATCGTGCCCTTAATTTGTTACTTTGAAACTCAATCAAGGTTTATTGAAGTAGTAGTATACTTTCAGCGATTAGTTCAATGACACAATACCCAATTCTAATTAAAATATGACTGGCAATGTTGATGCAATTGCCAATTTGTATAATGGGTCTTCAACGTTAATTAAATGTATAAATTAATATGGAGTTTAAGGTCGTCAACATTTAAGGACGTAAGCAATGAATAAAGAAATATGTCTCTTGAGTGCATCAGAACTCGACCAACACGTGTTTTAATGTCCGAACGCTTATTATATTTTTATAAATTCTATCCATCCATAAGATCCTCAGGATCAGTACGATATACAGCTTAGATTGGTTATCTCTACTTGCATGGTCATTAAATAGTTTGCTGACATATTTATTGAGGATTATTAGAAAGGTTATCAAATTCATCTTGTAGAAATTATCATTTTGTAAAATGTAAGTCTTGTAATGTGGTCAGCATCGTCATAAGCACATGATACAACTAAAAATTTCTTTAAGTGCGGCAGTACCGACCACCTCGTGTTTTAATATCTGGTCACTCGTTCTATATTTATAAAACCAGATCATTGCGACATCTTTTCTTCAACTTAGATTGGTTGTCTACTGTTGTAACATGGTCATTACGTGTTTGAGGACACATAAGGAGGATTATCAGAAAAGTTATCAAATTCATTCAGTAATTATGTCTGCTCGTTAAATTAAAATCTTGCGTGGTTTTAAAATAGCTCAATGCAAAACAAAAACAAAAATCTCAGTGCACCAGTATCGACCATCACGTGTTTTATTGTCTGGTAACTTGTTCTATTTTTATGAATCCAGTCCATACCATAAGATCAACATTGATCAGTACGAGATACAACATCCATATATTACAACTTAGATGGGTTGTCAACTAGTATAGCATGGACATTAAAGAGTTTGAGGACGCATTTAGGAGATGATCAGAGATGTTACCAGGTTCATTTAAAATTTATCTGTTTGTAAAATAAAAGTTGCAACGGAGGTCTACGTCGTTTTAAACACAAGGCTGGCACAACTAAAAAAAAAAATTCTCAAGTGCACCAGTACCGACAACCACGTGTTTTTAATGTCTGGTCACTCATTCTATTTTTTATGAATCCAGTCCATCCAAAAGATCGACTTGATCAGTACGAGGTACAACATCTATATATTTCAACTTAGATGGGTTGTCAACTAGTATAGCATGAACATTAATAAGTCTGAGTACACATTTTGGAGATTGTCCGAAAAATTGCCAAAATCATTTTAAATTTCTCTGTTTGACCACATCGCCAGACTTTCATTATACAACATCGTTTAAAACACAAGGTACAGCTAAAAAAAAATCCAAGTGCACCAGTACCGACAACCACGTGTTTTTAATGTCTGGTCACTCATTCTATTTTTATGAATCCAGTCCATCCAAAAGATCATCTGGATCAATACGAGATATGACGTCTGGATGAGGGACAGGCCATCTCCTAGGCTTGGGCGTCGTCCGGTTGTCATAGAGATCCGGGAGGGTGGGGTCCGGATTTGATTCCCGGTTTTCCCGGTTTTTTTTTAATGTCCTTGGAAGTTCTCTTCAATAATCTTCTTGATGCGGATGCGTGGCTATTTTTATGTGACTTCATTGCGTGTTTATGGGTGAATTTCCTGGAACTTTCGAAAAGTGCAGGTGTCTTGGGATATTTATGAGATCTTTTTATGGAGTTTGATATTGGATTTTATCTCTGTGTGGTGATAAAGTTATGGGTTGACGTCATACATTTTAATACTGTAAAAGGAATTAAGATGTCTGAGATATTGATAGCATAAGTCATACACTTTAATTCAGAATTGTTTGGAGTACATGCAGATTGCCCGTACAAGTGAATAAAAACTTGGTGGTCATTTTTTGGAAGTCTTAGCTATTTTTTTACTTATTTCAAAATTCACTCAACTCATTCTTGTATTTTTCTTAATATATTAGTATTTTGTACGACTTGGTAGAATTTGTAACATTTTATGATTTTTTTTTACAATTTAAAATGGTGATGGAAATTAGTTTTAAATAAAGAGTTTACAAATTTGAAATTTTATTTGAAAGAATTTACTACCTTACCAATAAAAATAAATGATTGTCCTCTTTTAACTATATTATAGTTTAAAGATAAAAGTATATACTATTTGTTTTTCTAGGGTTAAGCGAATTTTCTTAAGAAAGTAATAAAAAAAAATTATTGATAATTAAAAAAATATGCACATTACGCAATTGCTTAGCAAATTATTCAAGCAGGGTAAACATCAGGTATAGTCGTTAGGATGCAGTAAGCTATTGCAAGTCCCTGTAGTTAATATTTTAATTAAGATAAGATGAAACGAATATTGCTTAAAAGTTACTTGTATTTGACTTAAATAAAAAATGCTTTTAAACAGACTTTTTATTTTATTAAAACAAATTTGAGCCAAAAATTTCTTTCGCCATAAGCCCCATTCAAATTTTCATGAATGTTTCGCTGAAATTTAATAGTATGACGATTCTTACGTCTCTTAAAAAGTTCGTGCTAGACTCAGACAAATTGACTTAAATTTTTGTAATACTTTGCGGTTTTGTAAGCTCCTAAGAATTAGTTAGTACTTACGCATATAAAAACAGTATTTTACCTCATGGAATTTTATTGTTTTTGTAATAGCTTAGCGCACACTAGCATTTTTTTTTAAATTCCTGAATGATTTTGCGAAATCTCCAGGAAGTTCTTACATTGATGTTGCAATTGTGTTTTTATAAGATATTTTCTGGTACTCAAACTATTATTTTAAACTTATTTTGTCAAATAATATTCGCTTTTAAATTATTTTCACTCGTTATAAAATCTTTTAGGATTAGTTTTCAAACTCCACTCCACGCGTTTGTGTTGCGTTATAAACTTTTATCTTGCCAACTCTGCAGCGATCGTCGGTCGTCAAGCAAGGACGATATTGCCTAATCGTATTATTCGACATCCATCGTCATGCGGAAAGAAAGATAAACCGCTCTCGTGTGTATGATAAACCAAAAAACGTGAAACACCGTTGCTGGAAATCTCCTTGAGAAGTGGGTAAATGTATAGACTTAGAAGTTGGTGTACTTTTTTTTGAACTTTAAATGTGGGAATGTTTAGTGCGTAGGTTAAGGGTTCGAGTTCTGATCATGGGACTTGATTGTGGAAGCTAGATATGAATTTTAATGATTCCTAACGAAGGTCAATGTTTTTCTTTTAAATATTTTAAATAATTAAGTGTGTTTACTCCTATTAGTTGTTGTATTTATGAATTTTGGTATTAAGTATTAAGAATGGCTATTACATGGTTGAAAAGGTTGTAGTTTCAATTTTTTTTTTTTTAAAAATTATTCAAAACTTTTTTTTATGCCGCATGGAGTAAATCTGTACTATTTTTTCTTATAAATGAATAATCTGTAAATAACACTTCATAATAAGACATCCAAATTAGGATTGTTACACTTTAGTCCAGGCAACGAAGAGTTCTAGAGGGAAAGTTTTGGAACACAATTTTTGACTTCAGAACTTTGTTTAGACTAGTTAAGAGGTAAACATATCAAAAGTCCCCGCCCCTAGCCCCTGTGCTAAAGGGGGGAGGGGGGGTTGAATGTCCCATTTTTCGGTTTTTCGCTTATATCTCGAAAACTATGAGTTCTAGCTATATAATTGAATTACACAAAATGAAAGCTGATTAAATTTGCTACAAGCTGCACCCCTCAAGTGTTTTAATATCTTGTATAGTTTTCGAGATATCCGCTCTTGAAAGTCAGTAATTTTGGAGAAAACACTTCTCACCCCACATTTTCCCTCTTTTTTGACCGGATAACTCTTCAATAATGCACCGAAACACTAAATTTTGGCCCTAGATTGGTAGAGAATTTAATTCTTTTCAATAATATATCTTATTTTACTATTTTATCTATTTTCCTTCAAATTTTAAAGCGGTTTCAGTGTTGAGTGAAGATTGTACTGAAAGTCCCATAGAGCTAATGCATAAGTTTTGAAATCGCAACTTTTGGAAAACAATTTATTTGCCATTTTATTCCATTTTCACAAGGTATTAGAATCATCATAACATCAATTTAACACAAAATTGAAAAGAAAATAACATCCGGTTATTTAATTATCAATTAATAAAAATTTAAAATAGTGGCGCCATCTGCTGTATATGTTTGAAATTTTAAAACTTCAAAAATATATAATTAAATAACTAGATAATATTTTTGTTTCAAATTTTTTTCATTTCGATGTTATGTTGATTCCCGTACCTGGATAAAAAGGGCTAACATGGCAAAGCAATACATCTGTGGAAGTTGTTATTCCAAAACTAATGCATTAGCTCTATCGGACTGACAACCCCTCTTATGTACACTTATTCTATACTGAACGTCTAAATAACACTGATACTCATTTTGTGGGCATGTTGTTACTTTAATATTTTATCTATTTTATTTCATCCTCGAACTCCAGTGGGAAAACGGTCAGATGATCCCCCTGTTCTTCTTCATCTTCGGAGTCAACTTGAGGGACCCTTTTGAGGCTAGTCCCCTGGGAATTTTGGCATTCTGAGGAACATTTGAGACGGCTACAGTTTGAGCTTTTTTACAGCTACAGTTTGAGCTGGCACAGACTTTCATGTTTCTGCAGAACATTATTTTCATAATATTGTCAGTTGCTGCTGCTAACTCACTGTGCACTTTGACCATCAGGCAGTTATTCTCAATCTTCCAATCATACTCAAGAGGAGGCAGGTCAGTTCCCAGCCACAGCTCATCTTGGTGTAATATTCAGAGGAAATACTGTTTTACTGCTTCCTCGGTGGGAAGAAGGCGTTATATCAGGCTTGATGGCGGCTCCGGATTTCAAGAGTGAATTATACCTGTGGCATTGGGGAAGGCCTCTTTCGTTGGAGCCCCATAACACCTCAAGATGCAGGTATTGCCTGCCTTTTGTACCTGATATGTGGTTAAGGAAGGGTATGAAAAGACCGCTGCTGCTTTCTAAACCACTGACGACTTCGTACACAACTTCACAAATGAGAACCCTCTTTTTCGAAGTGTGAAAGATGTAGTATCGCATCCAGCTATTGTGTTTGCAAAAATAGCACGTCCTAAACCCAGTTGCTGTAACTCTTGGGATGAGAATAAAAATTCCTTTGTCTTCCCACGTCCAGGCTTTCTGAAACCGATGTCCTTATGCACATCAGCTGTAGCCATCAAGAGGACTGTAAGGTCGACACAAAATATTAAAGTATAACAACGTGCCAGCAAAATAAGTAATTGTGTCATTTCCGACATTATCACAGCCGTATGCCGTATCAGAACGTCCACATCCCTTTCTGCTCGAAAGGTTCTACATTCAATTGTCCTCAAGCTACACGCCTTAAGTATGTTGATGAGACCATTTTATTTAAATTGTTCGACAGAAAATCATCTTGTTTGACGTTTATCTTAGTATCTTCAGTGAAAAGGATATCAACCGACTGCGACTTCTTGAGTCGATAGCTCTTCTGCTGGTCCCAGTGCACAGTGAGTTAGCAGCAGCACCTGACGATGTTCTGAAAATTATGTTCGGATGATGTAAGAAAGACTGTGCCAGCTCAAGTGTAGCAGCAAATATAGCAAGCCTCAAAGGTCCTAGAGCATGCCAAACTTACTATTGGAACAGCATCAATGGGGTCCCTCAAGTTGACTCCGAAGATGAAGAAGAACAAGGGGATCATCTGACCGTTTTCCCACTGGAGTTCGAGGATGAAATAAAATAGATAAAATATTAAAGTAACAACGTGCCTACAAAATGAGTATCAGTGTTATTTAGACGTTCAGTTTAGAATAAGTGTACATAAGAGGGGTTGTCAGTCCGATAGAGCTAATGCATTAGTTTTGGAATAACAACTTCCACAGATGTATTGCTTTGCCATGTTAGCCCTTTTTATCCAGGTACGGGAATCAACATAACATCGAAATGAAACAAATTTGAAACAAAAATATTATCTAGTTATTTAATTAAATATTTTTGAAGTTTTAAAATTTCAAACATATACAGCAGATGGCGCCACTATTTTAAAACTTTATTAATTAATAATTAAATAACCGGATGTTATTTTCTTTTCAATTTTGTGTTAAATTGATGTTATGATGATTCTAATACCTTGTGAAAATGGAATAACATGGCAAATAAATTGTTTTCCAAAAGTTGCGATTTCAAAACTTATGCATTAGCTCTATGGGACTTTCAGTACAATCTTCACTCAACACTGAAACCGCTTTAAAATTTGAAGGAAAATAGATAAAATTGTAAAATAAGATATATTATTGAAAAGAATTAAATTCTCTACCAATCTAGGGCCAAAATTTAGTGTTTCGGTGCATTATTGAAGAGTTATCCGGTCAAAAAAGGGGGAAAATGTGGGGGGAGAAGTGTTTTCTCCAAAATTACTGACTTTCAAGAGGGGATATCTCGAAAACTATACAAGATATTAAAACACTTGAGGGATGCAGCTTGTAGCAAATTTAATCAGCTTTCATTTTGTGTAATACAATTATATAGCTACAACTCATAGTTTTCGAGATATAAGCGAAAAACCGAAAAATGGGACATTCAACCCCCCCTCCCCCCTTTAGCACAGGGGCTAGGGGTGGGGACTTTTGATATGTTTACCTCCTAACTAGTCTAAACAAAGTTCCGAAGTCAAAAATTGTGTTCCAAAACTTTCCCTCTAGACCCTTTTTTCAGCCTTCGTTGCCTGGACTATTGGGTCATTTTCCCTAAACGGGACTTTTGCATTTCAATGGTTAAGGTTTCTGTTGCTGATAGGATATTCATCTTTCTGTATATATTGGATTACCAAAAGAAATTATTTTAATTTTTTTAAAGAAAATATTTTTATTTTAATTTTTTGCTGAAAAGTCACAGAAACAAATGACCCACTTCCACAATTTCTTCCTTTTTTCCATTCAAATATTTATTTTTATCTTAAATCTCGCGTTTGTTTCTTCTAAGACACGGTGCTTACGCACTCAACGAGGGAAAAAAGTTTGCATTGGTTATTATTTGTTTAAACATTAAGTCTGTGTCTTTTTCTCTTGGCACATGGGTGGGCACCTTTAGCTACAAGAGAGTAGGCATTAAGAAAAAAAGCTACCTTAATGCGGTCTTTTTGGAGCTATTTTCGGTGATGCGCCAGTTCTGATGCGAGTTGCCAACTGAAATAGCAACCACCTGACGCTTCTTTAGCTACTTCGTTTGCTTTTTGACATGGTAACATTTGGAATGGTGCTCCACTTCGTTAATTTACCCCTGTGAGCTGCGAAAGCACAACTCGAAAATTTTAACAAACCTAACCTTTTAATGCTGAGATTCAGTTTAGCAATTTTAATTTTCGTCTGTTGGTGTCTTGTTTCCTTTAGAAATTTGATACAGTAATCTAATGCACGTGAATCTTTGGTCGCTGTCAAGTGGGACTATCTTGATCAGTACAGCACTCGTGTAAAGCTAGATTAATAAATCTTATTGATGTTGAATATGAACACGAGTCGTCTTTATCGAGAATGATATTGAAAGTTAACCGATTGCTACACTATATTCAAAAGATAATTGACATAAATAACAGATTGCATAAAATAAAAGCAGAACTTGTTACAAAAGTGTATGCGTATACGATATTTTAACGTTTTTATCTGGCCTATCTGTTACTGTTCGTTGGATTGTCATGAATAGCAACTTTTTTTTTTGGTCAGTCCAAAAAATTACGAGGCATAACATCCAATAAAGGCGAACAGTAACAGATGGGGGGTGGTGGATTATTTTTTCTTCTGAAATTCGGATAATAATGCTTTTTTTGTATGATGCAATTATTTTTGTCTGTTTGATTTCCATTACTTAATTACAAATACACTAAAAGTTTAAAGTGCCGGTGTAAAACACATCGTGTAACAACTATTTAACGCCTGGAAACCTCAACTTTTGTTTGTAATGCTCCACTTCGTTATTTAAATCGCTGACGAATTGGTATGCATGCGTCTCGCTATGCTTGCCTTGCGAAGCGGACAACTATTTTAGCATGCCTTACAAGTGACCAAGAGATCGTATATGTAGGCTGTGGAAGGTCATAAGCTCACAAGTTATGCTTTAGCGGCTTGCTTCTTCTTTATTATTTTTTCCGTTATTTTTATCCATATTACAGTAAATGAGTGCAATTGTACTTGAAATAATTAAGCATATAGGGTTATGAGTGTCTCGGAGTGCGTAGCAAAGAAAGAGACTGTTTGTGTTTTGAATGTACTTTTTAGTTGACTTGCTAATTATTCCAAGAATCCTACAACAATGACTGCTTATAAATCTTTGGGGTGGAACCTCATGTGTTGTCTCCCTCACTCGACCGTAGTCTGGAAATATGAAGTATTGTTCCGAGTCTATCTCCCTGGAACGGCTAAGGAGCCCAGTCGGTTAGGCACTCGCCTAGCAAGCGGAAGGTCCCAGGTTCGGGTCCGGGCATCGCCAAAATAACTGCCGACCTCTAAACGGCCCATGCAGCAAAAAATGTACGACGAATAATACCCCGTATAGAGGGAGTTAAATATCCTTCCAAGTCCTAACGCTGCGTACGATGTCGCCCTTAACGGTTGCGTTGGTGCCTATTCAGGTGTCGGCTCGTCACTTGACTGTGGTTCTAAAATACGACGCCCGTCACCAATAGCCCTTGTGTAGCTCTAGTGCGACGATAATTCAAAAACCAACCAACCATCTCTCTGGGGCAAAGAGTTCTATAGTAGGGTAGAGGAACGACTCGTACTGAGTTGCCATCGGCAGCCATGGCTCACTACGGAGCCCGAATTGAGTGGCAAAAGTGCTAGTTAATTTATATTTTTTGCACTGAGAAAGGAAGTACACCCAGGGCAAAGGCGTTTATCGAACCCGCACCCGTGACAGCGCGCGGTCTGCTAGCGTTATGTCCTGCGATCCAAACCACTCGGCCATCCCGTCCCACATGCCACCGCGTTGGTCCACGGTGCTGTTGCCTGGTTCAATCTCTACCCTACTATAGAACTCTTAGACCAGGAGTAATTAGTATAAAACCATCTCCTGTGCTTTTTGGATGTTGTTGTAGGTCAATTAACGCCGTAGCTCTAATGCGATTTTTATCCAAAACTGCCGAACTCGAAACCCTAACGCCGATCATTACAGGGCTGCCGCTGGCTACTATTTAGGCGACTAAAGCGACTATTTTTAAGGGAAGGCGACTATGGCGACTTTTTTCGGAAAATTTGGGTTAAAAGCGACTATTTCTGCGTATACTTCTACTATTTTTAACTATCGGCGACTATTTCTGAAAAAAAAATCGTGTGTCAAAAAGCGGGAGTGAAACAAAATCATTCCAGGTTCGGTACTTTTAGGCCCGCCGGCGCCGCAAGCATAAGCTTGTATGGGCTGGGCATGCGCGCGCAGAAGTTGCAATTTTCAGTTTTTGTTGTCAACTGACTTTTTGTCGTAGCCAAGAAGTCAGGACACCGCATTTGGATTTCGAGCGTAAAAAAAATACAATTAAAATTTTAAGGTTTATAGGGATCCAAAAGTCGCGAAAATCGGTCATCCGAAAGTAGCGGTACTCCGGGGATTCGAAAGTCGCAAAACTACGGCGATCCGCGGTTATCCGAAAGTCGAAAAGCTAACGGCGATCCGAAAGTCGCGCAACTCTGGGGATCCTGTTGTAGGTTAAAAAAGGGCATTACAAAAAGTCCTCAATTAACCTTAACTGCAGAGAATTTTATATATAACTTAGAAAAACGCAGTGGGAAAAAATGTAAGCATATAATCCAAAATGATCATGGAGACTTCTTTAAAAACCAATCTAAAATTTATTCATAATTAAATTAAAATTAAAACATAACAAACGCTGTACACTACGGCAAACAAATCAGTCTAACTCATCTGAGTAGCAAGCAAGTCAGAAGCAGAAAGTAATAGAATCACTCAGTATTTATACATAAATCAACGGGCGCGGTTACGGTGCCCGGTATGCATGAATACATAGCAAAAACAATAAATTAGCATAAAGTCACAATTACTCAACCAACCAGTCAGAAAAATAACCTATAATACAATTGCGTCCGGATTTAACTTTCATGATAAAAACGTCCTACAAGAGCTACTAGCGGTGTACGTTTTTCAAGCCAACCGAAACAAATGCAACTTAATAGTGATGTTCACTGAATGTTTATAGAATGAAGTGAACACATGCATTGTTTATGGAGGCGGAATTTTAAATCCATGCAGGCACTAAATGAAAAACATTAGAAGTAATTGCTTAGGTGAAATATTTAAAAGACCTAATACAAATAAATGCAGTAAGTTAAGCATTTGATTTATTTTATAAGTGTATTTTCCTAACAGATCCGAAAGTCGCGAAACTACGGCGATCCGAAAGTCGTAAAACTACGGTGGTCCGAAAGTCGCAGAACTTGGGGATCCGAAAGTCGCGAAACTCCCTGGATCCGAAAGTCGCGAAACTACGGTGATCCGAAAGTCGCGAAACTACGGCGATCCGAAAATCTTGAAACTGCGGCGATCCGAAAGTCGCGAAACTCTTGGCGATCCGAAAGTCGCTCAACTCCGGGGATCCGAAAGTCGCAGAACTTGGGGATCCGAAAGTCGCGAAACTCTTTCCGATCCGAAAGTCGCGAAACTCCGGTGATCCGAAAGATGCTAAACAACGGCGATCCGAAAGTCGCGAAACTATGGCGATCCAAAAGTCGCGAAACTCCGGGGATCCGAAAGTCGCGAAATTACGGCGATCCGAAAGTTGCTAAACTACGTCGATCCGAAAGTCGCGAAACTACGGCGATCCGAAAGTCGCACCGAGTTTCGGCAATTTGGCCGCAGAGATCTCCCAATCCAATTGGGGCAGATGAGTCAAAAGGAAAGAGAACATGAACAGAAAGCAGAAAAAAATAAACCAAATAGTTCAAAAATGGAAAACAAATTTTATTGATTTCTATACAAAATCACCAAAAATTCCAAAAAAGTTAAATGTAAAGTCTTTCTTCACAACTTATATTTTCTTTCTGTATCCTTCGAATTTGTTTTTCCTTCCTATTAATTTCTACCATGTTTTACAACTGAAATTTTAGAAAGTTCTGTACTGTGCATTAATTTTATAACTTGTTTTCTTGTTAAATAAAATTGCAGCCCTTTTGAACTTAAAAATGTTGCATTTCCCATGATTAATCGTCTTTCTTATGGCTACTATTTTGGTTACTATTTTGTATCCCAGGCTACTATTTTGGCTACTATTTTTTACATCTGAGGCTACTAAAGCAACTATTTTCAATGCTATCTACCAGTGGCAGCCCTGTCATTACAATCATCAGTTTACTGCAATCCTGAATAATAAAAACAGTTTCGGATTCATTTCCTAAATTCAAATTCACATTAGGATTCACTAAAAGGTTTAGGATCCAAGGTTGCATGTCAATTGTTGTTGAATCGATAGTTAAATCGTTCGCGGAAATCAAGTGCGATGTTTTGATTAACATGATACCCTAAAATAGATACGGTAACTTGTAGATTAATTTAAATTGTTTTGGTTTCAGCTTTTGTGCTAAGTTTATTCGGGAAAAAATTAAGCTAAGACTGCCCGTTCGTCACCCACTTTCATAGCCCAAAACAATACAAATAGATTAGAAAATGGCAGTAGGCATTCTTTGGTTTTTTAAAGCCATCATAATTTTCATTTATACTTAGCATTTGTTAATGAAAAGTGATATTTTAATGCTATTTATTTCTTTTTTATAAGTTTTTTTATTGTCGCTTTTTGATTTTTACAGTATTTAAAAATCATTCAGTGTAGTTAAGGTTTGAAGTTTATTTATTGTTTTAACTTTAAGTATGTTTTGATATGAATTTAATTGTTTTTGCTTTCATTTGGGAATATTACTTACATTTTTGTTTTTAGAAATATAAATCTGTTTTGTTTTAAAACGGAAAGCAGTTGGCAAAAGTTGACTTTAAAATATAAATTATGCTACATGTTTTGTTCATGTGCTTCTACTGCTTCTTTACTTTCATATGATACATTAAAAATATAATCCCTGTTGTTTTCTGAATGAATTAAAATTTACATAGAAATTAAAGTATTTTTGAAAAAAAAAGATCATGAAAGTTTATATTTTATGTTTCATTTTTTAACCCACTTTTCTAATTCATATGAATTTTAGAAAATGAAGAATTGGTTATTGACATGATAAAGATTTCCTTTCCATCTGTATTCCCCTTTCGAATTCCATTCAAACCCTGTAATTTTAAATTATTTATTATAAAGGTATGGCATCAGAGGCTACATTTTATCATTATGTCTGTGCGCCTGTCTTTTTGCCCCTCCGTCCATCTGTATCACCCTGTTCAATTTCCATTTTTGCTGGCCTATTTTCAAGGTTTTTCTCATCTATCTCACTGCTGTCTTATTGTCTGCCCGTCCCTTTTATAATTTCTGTACGTGTTAAATAAAAAGTAGCGTAGGTTAGTTCTATAAACTTTTTTTAAATAAATATGATCCTTAAATATAGATTAAATACTAACTGCTTCCCCTTCCCTTTCCACAGGCTTCCATTTCATGAGATGTCCCCCCCAGCCACGCCCCTAACCCCTCCATCGCATCGGCTGACCCCTAAGTCGGCCCCCTCCATCGCGGAGGCGGCTTAAAGCCATGTCTTCCAGTGCGGAGGAACAGCCCCTACTGAACGGAGGCAGCGGCAACACCATGGGCAAGGGCCTGAACTGGGAGTCCAACAGCGACCACAGAGACCACATACAGGACTTGCACCATCATCACCATCATGCGGACATTCATAACGGACTCAGGGGGAGGGAGAAGAACGGAGACCCCCAGATGTCCTCCAACGGAGGGACGGTCAAGATTAACCTGCCTCCGCCTGAAAGAGAGGAACCCAGGTGAGTTGGGGTTCTCTGTTGAAGTGTATGGTGAATGGTGGTAAAACCACCATGGCAATGGCACATATCTTGATTCTAATCCATTCATAATGGGTTAAGGAGGAGGGTAAATAACAGAGACCCCCAAATGTCCTCCAACGGAGGGACGGTCAAGATTAACCTGCCTCCGCCTGAGAGAGAGGAACCCAGGTGAGTTGGGGTTCTCTGTTGAAGTGTATGGTGAATGGTGGTAAAACCACCATGGCAATGGCACATATCTTGATTCTAATCCATTCATAATGGGTTTAGGGGGAGGGTAAATAACGGAGATCCCCAAATTTCCTCCAACGGAGGGACGGTCAAGAATACCTGGCCTCCGCCCGAGAGAAGGAACCCAGGTGGGTTGGCTCTTTATTGAAGTGTACTGGAGGGGTTTGTGGTACAAAATGGAGATAGAACCACCACAGCAAATAGCTTGATTCTATCGGCCGCCCCGGTGGCACACTCGTTAGGATTCTGGCCTTTGGAGCTGCTGGGGTCGGGTTCGAATCCCGGTCAGGCATGGATGTTTGTGACCGTCAATAAATGTTGTTATTTGTGTTTGTGCCGTCTCTTTCTTTGTGTGTCTCTTGTGCTTGTGTCATTTCTGGGGCTTAGTACAATAGACTTAAAGTCGCAGTGCTTGGCGATCTTGCCCCCCACCAAGAAAGTCATAAGTCATCATCGACTGCATTTATAATGGGCATAGGGGGAGGGTAAATAACTGACCCACAAATGTCCTCCAACAGAGGGACGGTCAAGATTAACCTGCCTCCGCCTGAAAGAGAGGAACCCAGGTGAGTTGGGGTTCTTTGTTCGTTGAAGTGTATGGTGAATGGGGGTTCTTCGGTACAAAATGGAGGTAGACACACAGGCAATTAGCTCGATTATTAATCCATTCATAATGGGCTTAGGGGACGGGTAGGAGCTTTGCATCCTGCTTGTATAATATGCAATCACAATAAAGGATAGTTTTTAAATTTAGGGAAATACAAATACAATATCACTTTTTTTTAATGTGATTACGATCTAGAAAACGGCACACACAACATTTTACTCTCAAAAACATGTGTAAATACTAATTTTATGAGTCGTTAATTATATGTTATGATACTTTTGTTCCTTTGACAATTTTTGTGTAGGACTCATGCCAGAAGAGAAAATAGGCCAAAGAAGACATATTGGCTGAAATTTTTAAATGATATATATGTATCGATCATTTACATTGCAATTATCGTAAGATGCAATTATATAAGGAGTGTAAATTGGATTTACTTAAGCTTTAAAAGGTCAAAGTCCCTTAGTGAACAAGGAAAGATAAGAACTTAAGCAAGATAAAGTGTAACCTTTGTTAGATTCCAACAAATTTACTAAATTTAACCCTTTTAATGATTTTTCTAGCTTTTCTAGATCTTTAATTTGAATTTGCATTAAAACTTTTATACCAACTGCGTATGACAATCAACTTGTATAAACATGCGTCGATATGTCAGGTGATGAAAGTATTACTGTCAAACCCCTCTTAGTGAACCTCAAGTTGAATCAATGAAAGATAACAAAGTTCTATCTGTACAATACTTTTGAAATTTGCATTTATTTGCAGACATTTAACTGAAGAACTTTTTAATTTGGTTTACTATTTTACTTACTATTATTTGTTGGTTGAAGACAGTAAGGTTTAACTTACTGTGTTTTAACCTTAAAATCTTAGATTTCTCTTTACAATAATAACTTAATTATCTAGAATACTCGACAAATAATATTATGCACATGAGTTTTGTGAATAATTGAATTTTTTTTCTTCAAAATTTATGTTTTGATGTCTATATGATTTTTGCAATCTCTTAATTATAGTTCTTATTAAAATTGACTATATTTAGCATCAAATTCTGCTTTAGGCACAATAAAATGCTGATGTTCATAACCAAATTCCAATGAATTCTTTCCGCGTATTTTAACGTTGCCAAAAAGTTTTCTTATCAAAACGAACCTTAAACAAAACAGCAACTCGATGGCCATCAGTGTTCTCGGATCTGATGCCGAGAATGAAAGCTTTAGTCGTTCTCTCTGATTTTAACTAACAATTAAAATTTTTAATGTTAGGTTGTATAACTTACTTATGTAAGCCTCATGCAACATGAGGTGTTTTTAAATTTGATCTAAATTACTAAACCTGAAAGGCAACTTAACTAATACCTTCCTCCAGGTTCCCCCCAGAGAAGTGGAAGACCTTCCTAGGGTTCATCTTCCTCGCGATGAACATGGCGTGGACCCTGACCGTTCTAGCCATCGTCCACGAACGCATGCCCGACCGGGGAACCACCAAGCCCCTGCCGGACATCTTTTTCGATGTGTTCCCCCCTGTCGATTGGGCACTCGACGTGTCCGAGTTCATCATCATCGTCTCTGTGTGGCTCACCATTCTCATGATTGTTATGCACAGGCACAGGTGAGGATTTGGTTGGGTACTTCTTCATAATTAATTTTTTAAACTCTTTCAGTCCCAAAAATTGACTATACTACAGAAACATCTGATATTCACAAAATAAGCTCATTTTAGGTCAACAATAAGAGTTCCATAAGAAGAAACAATTCATTCTAATTTTTAATATGGTTTTTGAAATAATGCCAACATTTTTTAACTGTGGTAAACAACAAAATAAAAAAACATATATTACCTAAAAACACTTTGAGTTATATATTAAGATATCTGACCATATTATTAAAAAAAAAATGTTAGTAATTATTTTAACCGAAATAGTTTAAATTGTGTTTTAAATATGTGGAACTGAAGTGAACATATCAAAAATCAGATGAAACATTTGTTAGCTATTTTCTAAATAAAAAAATAGTATTTCTGACTTCTATTGAGATTAATGTAAAATAGTGTCTAATAGAAAAAAGTGTGAAGAATAGAATGTGTGTTTGGATGTCATAACGGGACATAAATATTTTGAAAAAAAAAAAAATATTGAAAGTGATGATTCCAAATGGCATCACTGGGACTGAAAGTGTTAACTACATAATCTTTTTATAATGTGGCAGTGATATAACAGGAATTGGAGAGAATAGTGCATGGGCTTCATACTGAAGTTGGTTGTATTAGTTTTAGTACTTAGCCTACTTTTAAGATTCATTTGTGATATAATTTAATTTGCTCTTTATAAATTGTTCTGCACTGTGGTGTTTATTTGTCTCAATTTTTTTTCATGAACTCAAGTTTAACAATCTAAGTTTTTTACAAAGTCTTTAATGAATTAATGTTAATGCACATCTATTCTATTTCACACATTTATTTCTGTTATCTGTTGTATCTGCTTTGACTACTGAAATGAACATAAAAGCGAGCATGTTATCTTAATAGTACCTCTTCCCAATTAAATTTTGATATTTCTAACTAATGAACAGGTTTTGCAGTTTAGGAAAACTTTCTTTTTAATAGTGGTTGAATTTTCCTGTATATTTTAAAATTCTATTAGCATTTAATATTTATTAATCTTATTACTAATTATTTATTAATCCTTTTTATAAGGAGAGCAAATTTTTTTGAAAAAAAATCAATCAAGAATCAGCAAGGAAATTTTTTAATTGTTCGATCCTGTTATTTAATGTTATATTTAGTTTGCCTACTTATATTTAAAAAGACAATGCACCTTCCTGTTTCAGGTTCATCATTTTACGAAGATGTTTTATAATAATAGGCCTTCTGTATTTCATGCGTAGCATTACAATGTTTGTAACTCAAGTTCCCGTTGCTAGCACAACATATTTTTGTTCGCCAAAGGTAGGTTTTGTTATTCTGAATTTCTTTTTCTTCTAAGATATCATTGCTATATATATTCTTTAATTTTAAAGGTCAGCAATAAGAAAAGAATGTTAATTTATAAATTGTTTTAAAAGTAATAGGTTAGCCCGAAGAGCCAAAATGTTGTCACAATATATTTGTACATTTACTCAAAAGGTTCTCAGTCTTGCTACTTTTTTTTATTTCAAAAATATGCTTAATTTCTAGTTTGAATGTTTTTTTTTTAAAAATTAGCTTTTTACAATGCAAATATCATTTAAATTGATATGTATTGAACTATAAGCAAGGGCAACAATTTTTCACTATCAAAGTATAGAATGAAAGTATATTAACATGTAGAAAAGAATCAAAGTATATTTAAATAGAAGAATCAAAGTATTATTAAATGGGGCAGTGAAGCCCTAACTTCAGTGCTAGGAGTACTGAAACATTTTATGTTATTTTAATTTCGTGCTGGCCTACAATAATTTCTTTTGCACTTATAATAACTGTCTGTAATCCAAATTAATTTAAATTTAATCATGAAATTTAAGCAAAAGGCATTTTTTTTGCAATCAATTGAAGTATATGTAAATACATTCAAACGCAAATGCGCAAGGGTCACTTAAGCATTTTGCGTCATCCGAATTTCATGCTAACCTACAAGAATTTCTTTTAAATTTTTGTTTTCTGTAATCGTACAGTTACATTTAGCTGCTACACTGTTTATTTTCTAGGCCAACACTACGAGTCCCCTCCTGATTACCAAAAGGGTCCTAAGTATGATGTCAGGGTTTGGGCTGTCTATCAACGGCAAACACACTTTCTGTGGTGACTATATCTACAGCGGCCATACGGTCATACTCACCATGGCTTACCTAGTGATCAGGGAATGTAAGAAAGCGTTTATTTTATACACTCTTTGTTTGTATAGCTTAAGACATTCTTTGTCTTATTTATTTGAGGGAAGTTATTGATTTTCATTTTATAGCAATAAAAATAGCTTTACCAAATAAAACATAGCAAAATCTGAAAACGGCCCCTTGAAATGTTTATCATTTTCTATAAAGTTTTTGTTTTGTTTTTGTAACCCTGAACTTATATTTAATGCTAGCTTACATAACTAATGTGTAAATAATTATTATAGCGACTCTACTAGACAGGACTTGAACTGTCCTAATTTATTTAAATACTTTTTTTGAAATTACCACCACAAATGAAACGACAAAGGAAGCAAAGCTAATATAAAAAGCATAAAAAAAATTAAATTATTGCATTGTTGTATGAATGATTCATTTAATTCATAGTATTATACACAATTTTTGATAAACTTGCATTTTGTCCTTTTCTGCCTCCTTGTTTTGGTTCTTAAGTAGCATCGAGTAGTACTACTTAAATAAATAATATTAATAATAAATTAACTAAACAGGCTAATATTTCCATTTTTTCTATATCTTCTATTGGATATTTAAAAATATTTCCATCTAACTCTTTGCCATATCAATGCCTTAACTAAACACACATACTCAACTCCATTTTACAGATAGCCCAAGGAGGTTCTACATCTTCCACTGGATAGTGTGGCTGAGCAGCTGCACTGGGGTCTTCTTGGTCCTGCTGTCGAGGGGCCACTACACTGTAGATGTGGTCCTAGGTTACTATATCACCACCAGGGTCTTCTGGATATACCACACCATGGCTAATAATGCTGCTCTCAAGGTGAGATTTTACTGAAGGCAGAATTGGAGTGGGTTTTTAAACTGAAATCTCATTCATCAACAGCCAGCAATTGTAGTTAATTATTTGTATCATTCCAAATAATTGTACTTCCTGTATAACCACAAGTCCTGGTTAAATGGGGCTGGGGAGCCCAGTCGGTTAGGCACTCGACGAGCATGCGAAAGGTCCCAGGTTTGTGTCCGGGCATCTCCAGAACAACTGCTGACCTGTAAAGGGCTCGTGCAGCCAAAAATATCCAATGAATAGCACCCCATGTAAGGGAGTGCACGTTTAATACCCTTCAAAGTCCTAGCGCTGTGTACGATGTCGTCCTTAACGGTTGGGTTGGGTGCCTATTCAGGTGTCAGCTCGTCACTTGACTGTGGTACTCATATTTATTTATAACTGTGGTTCAAAAATACGACGCCCATCCCCAATATACCTTGTATAGTTCTATGTCAACGCTAATTCAAACTTAACCTAATCTGGTTAAATGCAGATGGAAATTTAAATGCATTATCCTCTTTATCAGTTTATATTGTTCATAAGTTAAGTTTTAGGTAATTATAGTATTTCTTCTTTCAACTTAAACCCAACACCTAAAAGCTTCATGTCTGTACTCTTACCAATAAGTGCAGCATAACGTAAACACATATACTATACAGATGATTAATAATAGTCTGTGACTATCTTGTTTATTTATTGAGCAATAATTTTATGTACAATTATAATGTACAATTACAAATTTTGGTAAAAATTTTTGTTAATGTAATCAATTTGAGATATAAAAATTTTACTATACATTTATAGATTAGAAACTCCCTTCTTAATGTATTTAAAACTAGCAGTATGGTCCCGCCTTACTGGGAACCCCCCTTAACTTCGCATTGCTTCCTTTTAGAGGCATGCTTACTTGTGAAAATACACTCAAAATAAAAAAATAATAATAATTAAATTTGTGTTGGCACATGCTCACTTAAAAAAGCAAACACTAATGGAGGATGAAGCAGCCTTAGGGCGAGCGCATATCTCAACCAAACTCAATCAATCAAACTAATAGAGGATGGCGTCAAGCCCCCGTTTCGACCCGGTCCAGGTATTTTCAGGCCCTGTTATGGTCCCGCAATCCCACGTGGATGACGTTTTCTTGAAAATAATTATATTAATTAAAAATCACAATCAAATATGAAAAAACCAAGCCTCAGGTGCACACGTAGGTATTAAAAGGAATCTATATTAAAAAATTTCGCATTTTTTAGAGCAGTCTAAGTAGGTCTTTTGCGACCCACAGACATACATACACACAGACAGACTCTTTCTTTTATTATTATAAATATCTTAATAACTTAAGCCGGATAATGAAGTAAGAGTGTTTTCTATTACATTCTAAAGCCTGTGTTTTCTAAGCATCATCATTCATCATCATAAAATGCTGTAACTATTAATTTTATTATATTATTAAGATGCTTATTTATTTTGACAAGTTAGCTGAGGATTTTAAAATTTTTACAGTGTTGATTTATAGTTCTTCCCTATGTTGTGCTCAGTCATTGAAATGCTTTATTATTTTTTTTAAAAAATTTACTATCTAGTGTCAGGACTATACCCCTATAGGAGGTATGATCGTAATCTAATTAGAGCATTTTCAATGCTTTTGTTAGCATTTGTTACCTAGGTGAAAAATAATAGCAGTCATGTGCAACACATTAAGTAAATAATTGCTATAAATATGCAATTACAACAACTAAACTTACCTTAGGGAACTTAAATTTATTTACCTATTCCTAATGTAAGTGTGTTTCTCTCACGCAGGTGCCTGGCAACAACAACTTCCTGTCCCGCATCTGGTGGTTCTCTGTGTTCAGCTACTTTGAGAAGAACGTGGGTGGGGTGGTGCCCCGCCAGTACGAGTGGCCCCTGCCCTGGCCCCGCAAGTTCTCGAGACACACGCGGATATCCTAGCACAGTCCAATACGTGGTGAGTAGGGCAGTTTTACTTAAACATGGCGTGTCGGAAAACTAATTGTATGCAAAATCTGCTTTTTACTATTTTTTTTACTGTTTTCTGATATGATTTATTGTAAATAAATGTTGAGTTTCCAGCAGGGAAGTTTTAAAGATGCATTTTAACATTTTAAAAAAGAATTGTACTGATAAAGATCAGTCGTTTTTCTTGCGTGATAAATTTCAAAGCATGAGATACACAGGACAACCGCCAACATCACAATCTGGACGTAGTACCAAGCTTCCTTTCCTTAATGGCATGTTACTACTGAACACTGCAGGCCAGAAACATAGAGTATTGTTTAAATATTAACACTCTACAGACCGGCAGCAGTTCGAACATTCTATGCCCTTTCACCGATCTTTTCCCAATAGCCCTCGTGTGTGACTCTAGTGCGACGATAATTCAAAACCAAACTAAACCGGTTCTGTCCTGACTCAATCCAGCTGATCTAATCCACTGAACGCTTCTGGTCTAGAGATCGATCCACAGTACTGGACAACTTGAGGCAGATCGGTCGTGGATCAAGGCGTGACTGAACATGGCCTAACCTTATAATTGATACCTTTCAAGTTAAGAAACTCTGCCATAATTAAAGAGCTTAGTGGAAGAACATGCCAAGTGACATTTTTGAAAAAAAAAAAGATTTTTGTGTCCATGAACATATTATTCCATTTGTTACAGATAACAAGTTTCCCATTCTCATAAAATTTAAGTTAAATACATTTTTTACTGTTTGCAAGTAGTGTTTAACGGATTTAAGTTCCAACTAAAAACTTAAAAGATCATCTCATTTTTACTTTTTCTCTATGTTCTTTCACTGAACTCTTCGATTCATTTAAGAATGTTGAATCAATAAGAATAGTCCTGCAATGTTTCACAAAGGCATGTCACTTTCATCCATTTTAACATTCAAATAATCCAGTGTATTTTAAGAAATAAGTAATATTGTAATATTTAAAAGAAAATTAAATACAATTTTAATTTCTTTTTTTATACATTTATTTTGTAACATTACATTAATGGCAATTGTTTTTTAACATTTAGAATAGAATTCCCTTGTTTAACAGAGATTCCAATTACGCTAATTTATTAGTAATATATGTCTGTTAAGCGATATTCGTCCTCAATTTAAAGAAACCTGCAGTTAATTTAGTTGAACAAAGTGTATTCTCTACTGTTATTATGGAACAACTATGATATTATGGCTGATCTCAATTTGACAATTTGTGTTACTTTATTAAGCAAGGAAAATTATATTTCATTCAACTGGATAGGTATGGCAACCCTACATTTAATTTTTCTGCACCCCAAATTCATCAATGAACAGATTGTTATCGTTGAGCTAGAAATTAAACTGGAGTGAAGTGTCAGCAAGCCAAAAACCCACTCGCACCCTTTTAAGTGAACAGGGCAGAAAATGACTATTTTCCTACATTCGTTTGCAATGCTTGTATGGGACCTTTCTATCATATTGACTTGGGCTCCTAAATGTATTTTAACATTTTTAATTCAAAAGAATATAACTTTCTTAAACTTTAAACTCCAACTTTTTTCAAGAAATAACCATGTGGATCACTAAGAACCAGTAAAGACGAACCCAATAGGAAAATAGGCAAGTTTCTAGGTTTTCTTATCTACCTGATTTGTTTCTGCTGCAATGTCCGCGTTTTGTTATTGAACTGGCTCATTTGCTGCCCTGTTCAGTGAATCACACACCTCACTCCACTTTTCTTCTAGCTCAATGGCCATTATATCATAGCTGTCAATGAATGTTGCTATTTGTCTATGTGTTTGTGTCGTCTCTTGTGCTTGTGTCATTTCTGGGGCTTAGTACAATAGACTTAAAGTCGCAGTGCTTGGCGATCTTGCCTCCCACCAAGAAAGTCATACAGTCATCATAGCAAAACAATTATTATAATCCTTCATTACATCACTAAATCATCATCCTTTTTCGTTCCAGGTCAGTTCGGACGTAGCCGACGCAGTCCAACTCGCCACTCTTCTCTGACATCATACAGCTAACCCCTGATCTATATTTTCTTCTGCTTCAAAAAGAGATCTGACCTCATCTGTGTGTGTATGTGTGTGGCATAAAAAGAGACCTAACTTCTTTTTTTAACCGAAAAAACTTGAGACGTTGATCGCTCTTGCCTGTCTCATGTGATCTAAATAAGGACGCTGTTTTCCCGTTAAATGCCCGTCAAGGCTCTTTGGTCCGTCTTGTTTACGGCTAATGAGGATTGTGTATATTGTGTTGGTTTATATAAAGTTTTGTTGAATTTTTTTTATTGCATTCTCAGATTTTTTTTGTATGTTTCTTTTCAGGATTTCTGTTGAAATATGTAATTTTGGTCTCTTAAAAGTTATCTAAAAAGTAAAGCTACACAGGTTTTAGTTTTATGCAGTGATTGAACATGGAAAACCTTGGACTTGTAATGGTTAAAATTTGATGGCGTTCATTTTTAGTAGTAATATTAATGATTTCATTTCTTTACATTTTAAGGTACTAAAAATAATCCTTTAAAGTGCTTTTATTTTTCGATCTCTAAACATTTTCGTTATTTAGCCCAAAAACAGGATGGCATGGTAAGCCTTGTATAGTTTTTATTTAATGAATTTGTGAGAGAAAGATTAACATAACTGTGCTCAATTTCAGTGTGCTTCTTTTACAATTGGCAACTACATTATCAAGGAAAAAAATACTTGAATTAAAAAATTGGTCTAGTCTTTATTTGTAAAATAATTACTTAAAAAGGATGCTATGAAAATTCTGCCTTTTATTTTGGATCCGTCTCAAAATTTATTAAATCTATTAGTCATGTTAGGAGCTTACTCTCCAAGATATTATTTTTCTCAGTAAGGTTATGTAGTTAAGGCGTAAAACTTAATCACAAATTTATTTATTACTGTAAGCAACTGAAAATATCACAATAATGAATTGAATATAAAAACTGATATCGAATCAAAAAGTCGCTAAGTGGTTATTGAGTCGTTCAAATATGTCAACAAATGTTGGCTTAAGTTGGTACAGATTTAAAACTTGTGTTATGATACAATATTTTAAAAGGAATTTTCTTTCTCAATGCAATTTTTTAACTAGAAAATGACAATTTCCTTTTCCATCATGTATGGTCTCTGTTTTGAAACTTTGATGTAATCAAAATAGCAATATCATCGTTTGTTGAAAGTTAATAATACTATCTGTTACTTAACACGTCACAAGAAACTATAACGGGAAAATTTCATGTTATCGGCTTATATAAACTGCATCTCTTTGATACTGTGATATTATCAATACCACAATATCTATTACTGATACTAAACACCATAATTAAAACCTTGGTGTTCAAAGTATTCTAACGGCCCAACAACAGCTTCAGCGTGTAAAAAGATCTGTGCATAACTTCATATGAAAATACAAGTGTTTCTCAATATCAAAACTACTGCCTATCATCATCATCATCCTTACTACAGGATTCCCACAAACTAAAAAAAAATTCCAAAATTAATAACGGTTTTAGGGGCTGTATTTTCTTTAAAACATCAAACAGGGGACGTAATTAAAAAAAACCCTAGGAACTTTAAAATTCAACTAATATTCATTTGTACATACAAAAGAGTAACTACAAAATTGGAATTCCAAACTCTGTGAAATTCTCGTAAGCGTAGTTGATTTACTACAAATTTGAGAAATAGATAATTCTCCTTGGTTTAAATTAGTTTATAATGTAACTGCCATGTCGAGGTATCCTGTTCCTACTGCTTAACTAAAAAATTTCCCAATTTTTTAAACGAGTAACTCCAATATAAAAACTATTTATCGCACTCTTACTTAGCAACATTTTGGTCGTAAGTGCATCCCGAATTTAAACTTGTCATACGAACAGAAGGTTTAAAACAAAATCTACAATTAAGAATCTCAATAAACATCCGAGTTTTCTTACATGAATTTGTATTTATTTTACGTTATAGTATGTCCAACTAAATCGGATATCATTTCATGTAAGCTCTTTGGCTTGTTAATGTTTCCTCGAAACTTTTTTAATGTCCTGTAAATTTAGATAACATAAATAATTTTCGTCAATAATCCTTTCCTATCTTGAAATAATGCTTGTATATTTAAAAAGTAACTCTACAATTTATTTAATGACTTAAATTTTGCCTGATTTTTTTGTGTGGGAATCCTGTATACTATAGTAAAACTACCGTAAAGTATTGTCTTAGTTTCGCGACTGATCTAATAGCAAATGTTTCAAAGTATATTCTACTGAAATGTGATGTCATTTCCTTTTACAGTTTAAAGAGAAGCCAAACTGATTGTGTATGTACCCTATGCATCATTTTGAAGGGTGGACATTTTGTATTTTTAAAAAGTATAAAACTTAGAGAACTTTCGTCTTTCTCTGTGGATTTCTATTTTATAGTTGAAACCTGTTATCTGATGGTAACTAAGCACAAATTGTTTCCTTTTGTAAACCTTTGTATGGATTATTTAGCAGAAGTGTAAAATCCTCATATTTTTTTTATTTAAAATTTTTTCTTTTAAAAAATATAATCTAAGTTTTTATAAAGTGAGTACAGTAACCTCTTGCTATATTGCGCATTGTTACATCGCGCATTCGGATATTTTGTGCCTTGTATCATATCTCCCGATTTCCCTGCCGTTTTCTTTTAATATGTACTTCCTTATAATCTATTCTAATATTGGTAGCTAAATTCATCTAATATTGGTGAGATGCAGTGAATAAACTTTCCTTGAAGGTTTATAAGCGGCTCTCTGAGCAAGCACACAAGCCTGAAAATATATGTATACCAACCAACTTTCCTTCGTTGATATTTGTCGGGAAATAGGTTTTTCGAAAAAACCAAAGCAGCTAACTTTAGATTTTTTTTTACTAGAAAATGAGTGAAATATTATAATAGTATTAAATATGTAATAATGTGTAATGTTTGTAGTAATTAAGAATATGTAATTTCAAAATGCTTGATTTTTTTAGAGATTTAGTTTTATCTTTCAAATACATACTGTGCTTTAGTTAAAGAACTTTGTTTTGTTTTATCAGAAGTATAATATTTAACAAGTCACTCGTTATTATCGCATATTCGGTTATATTGCAGTTTTTTTGCTTGTCTCCCAGGAAGCGCAATATAACGAGGGGTTGCTGTATTACAAATCGTTCTATGGAAGTATATAAACCTACGGCTACTGCTGTTAACTTTGTACCTGACAAGTTGTATTTTCATTTAAATTGAAAATCAAAAGTCAATTTTTGTGAATTTATTAGAATATTGCTCAGGTGTTTAGTGGCTGTCAGATAAACATGATTCCGTTTGAAGTTATCTGTTTTAATTATGTGTATTTGGGCTCATTCCATTATTAATAATAAGGTGTTAAGAATGTTGCAAGACAGAATACAGTAGGAATCCATAGTAAATAGTAAGACTGCAGATCTGAGGTTATTTCGGCGAAAATTTCGATAAAAATATAATAATTACAGCATTTTATGAGAAAATGATGCTTAAATATTTATTTTGATTTATTTATTAAATATTTATTTTATTGTCAGGACAATATCCCTATAGGAAGTATGATTGTAATCTAAATGGAGCGTTTTTAATGATTTTGTGGAAATATTTATTAATTACTATGGTGAAAAATAATAGCTCAAAGTTAATGTTTTTTCTTTCATGTTATATTTGTTTTAATTTATTTTCCTGCTTTTCTTCAAAAATACTTGTTTCGTACTATAATTTATTTAAAAGTTGGTATCACAATCCTTTCTAGTTTTTCTCAGTAAGTCTTGCTACTTTTCCTAAAAATTTTCAGAGATTTCTTCAGTGTTTTTTGAAACACATGGTTTGCTTATAACAAAGTTTTGTGCATCTTGGTTTAATTTATTTGTAAATATGTTTCAATATATATTTTGTATAACATTTATTTTTTTAGTTATAGTAAAAATGAGTTGCCTGAATTATGAATTAAAACATGTTTTGTTTGTTGCAAACTTAAAAATAGTACTTATTATAAGGGCAGCTTTGAGGCATGATTATATCAGTTCGATTTCTTTTGTATATATTAGGCATAAATACTACCAAAGCATTTGTGAAAAAATTAATGCAACTTCTGTAATATTTTCTTTAAAAATTTGCATCTAATCTCTTTCGAAAAGTCTTCAATTCCTTACCTCTGATGAGTGCCAAATTTTATTGTTCTATGAAACTAAAGCACACTTGAGAATATATACCATAAAAAATAAAAAGAATAATGTGTTAAAAAGCCCTTAATGTAATGGAATTAATTTGTTAAAAATAATACAAATTTCTAATACATTTCAATGGAAAAATATGTTTGGATATGGATGGTTTTGGAAAAAAAAATGTTCGTTACGCTTTGCTTTTCAAATACATTTCGTCATGCAGGGCAGACTTTTCCAAGCCATGTAAATATCTTTAATATCTTCACCTTAGTAGGAAAAAGGCTGATGTCCGAATAAGTCAATTGGAGGATACCTTTAATAATACCACATTTGTAGCAGTAACACACGAAATAAGTGTTTAAGGAAATCTTCTTATTATCGTTATTAAGACAATGGCCCTTTTTCTACCTAAGATATGGGTGTGCAGATAATAGAACTTTCGCATCTATAACAAAGCGTGATCCTATTCGAATGTAATGAGTCAGAGCCCTTATTGTAGGTCATTTCAATGTACATAAATGTTAAACTTTATATATTATATCTTATATTTATATAAGTATTTCTGATATGTATCTCTAACAGAAAGTGAATATAGTTGTAAAGATCTAAATTCATCTACAATAAACGTATTTTTATATTTCTTCAAAGGTCTATAGTTCATTTCTGTACACTAAAAGTGGATATAAATTTTTTCATCAAGCATGAAAATCGAAACGAATCAGTAACGAAACAATCATAGAGTTGTTTAATTGTTGTGGGGAAACACAATTATTGGCAAAACTATTATTTTATAAATTTAATACTTAAATAATCAGATTTTTCTCTAAGTTTGTTTTTCGTGTAGCTCTAGAACTACAAACTAAACCAATCTACACTCCTTGCTAACCTAAGTTGGGTAAATAGAAATATGCAATGGAGAAGATCCTTCCGCTGGATGTAAAGAGTTCCATAAATTATTTATGGATCCATCCAGAAAAAAATGTTTAAAACATTAATTTCATATATGGTCTAACAGATTTGAATATTATTTGAGAAAATTCGGCAATTTTATCAGAATGAAAAGTGTATTTTAGTTAAATTGTATTCAGATCATTTTGTATGTAAATATGACCTTGCAAGAGTTTCTAACTAACGGACCAACCACGCTTTTTACTCTTTGTTTTTACCCAAGTTAGGATGGCACTGAGATTAAATTTGATTCAGTTAGCTATTACTACCATAGTACCATTTTCATGACTAGTTTAAAAAAATGCTTACGTTGCAGAGCAATACTATCTAACAAATCTGAAGATTTCAGGAACAACATCCAGTCTAGTCTAGAAAACCCTATATTAAATATTTGCATAGACGCACAAGTTACATGGACTATTTTTCTCCAGAAATAATCATTTAATAGTATACTTTCTTGAAGTTTTAGTTAAGTGCTTACAACGGTTTGAGTAGATACCACTGGTACAGTAATGGTTCGTGAAGATACTGCTATAGAAGTGGTCATAAGACTCTGCAGTTTACCTGCCTTTAGCAGTAATATAATACTTAAGGATTAAAATTAGGAAAAAATTCATACTTTTAAAAGTTGCTTACACACATAATAAAATGTAAAAATAAGAGCTAAATTATAAATATCATTGAAGAAAGTAAATTTTCAGAACGAGATTTAATACTGGATTTTGATACTGATTTAGTGATTTGATACACAATAATCAATTAAGTTAATGATAGAAAATACCTTTTTAAAATTCTTAGTGCTATGGAATTTACCTCTTTCTTCTTGTTTTGATAAGTTTTACCATGTATTTTTCATTTTCCTAATATTTCTGGCAAAGAGTGTTCAGTAGTTACACGCCCATAAGATTAAAACTAATTAATTTCTTCTATCCGGAAAATTAAATATTGGATTCAACCTAAAGATATAAATTTCAAGCTAAAAATAAATAAAAAATTAAAAATGATTATAATTATATAGGTATTGCTCACACACCACATGTTTTTGCATAATTTTCAGAGTTAAAAAAGTACACTTCTTATGACCGTTTCTCGAAAACTAATCGTTAACCCTTTCAGTCCAAGTGATGTCATTTTTCATCATTTTACTGACCACAATTTTAAAAAATAGGGTTGACATCAATTGAGATTAATAAAAAATATTTTCTAACATAAAAAAGTTTGAGAAATCGAATGATGTGCTTCATGATAAAAATAGTTATAGACGATCAGAGAAAAAAGATAATGTCAAATTGTCATGGGGACTGAAATGGTTAGGCGAATGCAAGCCAGCTAAGAATTAAAATAATATACAGAATTTTATAAATGAAGCTCTCAAACTTGTTTGAAATATTTTATTTCAATTATCCCAAGAGGGAAAATAATACACATGCTTTAAATCAATGTGTTGACAGTATCAAATACACATGAAACCTTATTTTTTTAGAAAAAAATGAGATGTCAACATATACAGAGATTCGCTTTTTCCGGATCTGCGTATTTATACAGAAAAAAACATCTACAGCCATCAGAAACGTACAGCCATTACTGTAATTCTTCGAAACAGCAGTTTAAAATTATATACTTAAATATTACAGATACATTTACATAAATTTAATGAAATTATTTCATCTTTTAAAAAAAATTAATATAAAACATCAGTTTTTATATAACTTTTTACCAAATATATACAACAATATTCGGATTTTTCCAAAGTTAAAAAAAAAATGAGATATATGCGAATTAACACGATGAAATGAAAATATAATGAAAGACCAAATATTCAGATTCACGATATCTAAAATCGAGGGAGAATTTATAACAGAGGAACACATACATAAATTCTCTACATTATATATACACAAATACAAAGTTAAAAAAACTTAATTTTACAACTCACATTTCTTACCGTTTGATAAAAAAAAGTCCAATCGCAACAACACAATGCAAAATCTAGTTGCACTAGTACTGTACTAGAAACGTCAATCGTAGAGGCACAGAGTTTGTGACGGTCAGATTTTTTCTCTTTAAATAGTTGCCAACTCAACGAAATTTTTGCTACAGTCAACATTCTTTGGTACGTTCAGACGAAATAAGGTTGATAACACAAAACGTTTTGATTTTGAAGGATGGGTAAACAGAAATGCCATATGTAAACAGCGACTCCAATAGTCGCTGAGACCCGTAAAAGTAAAACTTAAGATTTCATAAAATACTTAAGATTTCATGTGGCAAGTCATACCGCTGATACTTGGGCATCGTCATCTAAAAAAAAAGACAAGCCATAAATTAGTAAACAAGATTTAAATTGCTTTACTAAACTATAAACATGTTCAAGAAATTTCAAAAGGAGAAAATGTGAGCAGACAGCATTTACTACAGAGGTACATATAGCTTGCAGAATTCACATCAGGGTGGCCCAAAAGTAGCCTTACAGTTACTTAGGTATACAGATATTTATACAGCAACAAAAGCATACAAAATATATATAAGCAATATAAGCATACAGCATACAAAATATGCTGTGGCAAGGAGACCTAGCCTAATTTGGAGGTCGTGACGATTTTCAGCAGTAAATTTTAAAGACGTTTGCATTTATAGAACAAACAAATTATATTTTGATGGCTCAAAACTTCTAACTGCATTGAATTGAGGTGCCTTCTCAGTAAATATTGTTTGATTGTTTTTCTAAATTACTAGCAAAACACTTATAAATATAGATTTGTTTGAAAAAAGTTCATATAAAAAATAATACAAGTGTAGGATTTTGCTCAGGACGGAAGAGGAAAATCTGTTAATAAGCTAGTCAAGGTAAGTATTTACCAGAGGGTGCTGGAGTTTTTTTTTTTTAGACTGCAAGTTTTTAAAAAAATGATTTTCCATTATAGATACCAGGAAGGAAATTGTTAATTTTAATTAGGGTAGTTCTTAATTGCCAAATAGAAAACTTTTCTTGCCAAGTACTATGGTGCTTTTACTTATAACTATTTATTATTATTTGTACTACAAACTTTTAATTAATTACAATTTTAGGCTGCTTGAATGGAAATGTTCCCTTAATCAGCTGACACGATTTTTTTTTTGTATTTGTTCATGCATTTGTTCTTGCTTTATATTAATAACAGGGCTGCCACACTTTTTGGTTAAAAAAATTCAAGGACTTTTCAAGGATATATTTTGCCATTTTCAAGGACTGTATATCCGAACATGCAACACCTAAATTGCACAATAGTTTTTTAAAAAAATTATTTAGAAAATAACTAGGAGCTCGCTAACTTTCAAATGAACTTAAATATGTATTATAAAATAATAATTAGTTATTAAAAAAATCAACCTAAAAGTACTTGATCTGCCTTCTTGAATTATGCAAACAATAAATCAAAAATATAATAGGAACTTATTCACATTGAAAAAGTATTTTTAATGAAGCCAAAATTAACATTTGCAACATTTCAAGATAAATTCGTCAGCCCAAAATATTAAGAACTTTTCAAGGTGGATAATAATGTTTTTCAAGCAATTTCAAGACCTTGAAAATCAATAGGTTTCTCAAGCACTTTTCAAGGACCTTCCACTGTCCTTGAAACCTTAAAAAGTGCTTGAAAAACATTATCCACCTTCTAGAAACCCTGTAATAAGGTTATTAAAACCCTAATACAAAAAACACCCATTACCGTCATCATCTGGATCGGTGACGTCATCGTAGAAGCTGGTCCCGTCAACACTGTGGGCCCTCCCCATGACCATCTGCCTGCTCCTGGCGGCCATCTGGGCCGCTATGCTGTAGTCCGGGGGTCGCACTGACCGGGGGTAGGGAGGGGGGCCCCTTGGGGGCGGGGGTGGGACAGGGGGCTGCAGGGCTGGAATCGCAAGACATGCTGTTAGCTTGGGTTTAGGTTAGGTTTAAATTATCTTTGAAACTAGAGCTACACGAGGGCTATTGGCGATGGGCGTCGTAATTTAGAACCACAGTCAAATGACGAGCCGACACCCGAGTAGGCACCCAATGCAACCATTAAGGGCAACATCGTACACAGCGTCAGAACTTTGAAGGATATTTGGCGGGCACTCCTTCCACATGAATTCGTCAGATACCTTGACTGCATGGGCTGTTTATAGGTCGGCAGTTATTTTGGCAATGCCCGGACCCGAACCTGGGGCCTTCCGCATGCTAAGCAAATGCCTACTGACTGGGCTCCCCAGCCCCAGTGTGTTTGCTTGGTTTTGATAGAGGGAGTAATTTAATATGTAATGGTTGGCGATATTGGATTTAAGCAAGGATTGGAGAAACGCGTTACTTATTACACTAACTGTTTTTAGGTAATGGTGTAAGGTTTTTCAGATATATGTAGTATCTCTAACTTAAATACTTTTATCAGTAACAGAGTAACAAAAAATTTCCTTACATTTCATCCTGCTCTTTGCAGATAATATTTTTGGCACAATTTGGCGTGGCTTTAATTTTTAAAATGTAACATTTAACGATATTGAATTTTCATTTTAAACTTTGTTTCGATTGTAGATCAAGATAACGTGCTGTTAGTTTAGTCTGTTCACGCAGGTTTGATAGGAGTGAACAAATTATGTTTGGAGATATATGTTTTTGTATTTAAAAAATAAGTAGTGGATTTTATTTGTGGTTGTTTTGAGGTCCCACTAGACTTTCTATTTACAGCTTATTTATAATTATTTGTTAAGTTTGTTGCTTTTTTAAAGAAGTGGATTAAACACAAATTTTTTAGAAGAATCTGGCAATAACACAAAATTGAACCCTCTGAGGGGTAAGCACATTAGCTGAAGTCTAAACTTGTTAAGACAGTGAAAATGTTAAGTGTGCTTTTTGATAATTAAATCTGGCAAACCCAATCATTATGATCAGTTGTTAGCTTTTTGAGAATGAACTACAGTGTTTATTTTGACTAAAGGAAAGGTTGGAATGTTTATGCTTGTTAGTAAAAATTCACACTAAAACTATGGCACTAAGAAAACTTCCTCTTAGAAGTTTACAAAACTCACAAAACCAGGTTGTGCTTTGATAAGTAATAAAACCTTTGTTTTCTTATTTTTGTAATTTGTTAAAAACTTAGTAAATAATCAACACAGTTTACTAAAAGTTCATCAATAAACTGCCACAAAAATTAAATATATAGTAAAATTAAATTAATGATACATACTAAATGAATACAAAATAAATTATAAATGAATTTTTTGCCAAAACAAATCATGACGCATATAAGAAATAAATATCTTTTTTTAAGGTTAAAGTAGTGTTATCCTATAAAATCTCAAAGTGATTTATTGATGTTTTTTTGTCAGATTAATAAGCATGAAGTATATAAATCTAGCATGTTTTGTTAAGCAATTGTTCTAAATTAGACAATAAGGCACTTAATAGGCACACATAGGATTCTAACTGGCTTTTCACAAAAACCATTTTTAAAAATCTGGAAAAAAAAGTCAAAATTTACAAGATATAATTTTGAAATAAAATATTAGAAACAGTGTAATTAGTATCGAAAAATTATATAAACAGGACATAAGTATAAGAAAATTATATAAACTGGACACAATTATAAAAATATATATATAAGTTTACCTTGTGATCCTGGTATCGTAGGCATGACACTCATATGGGGGAATGATCTCATGCGCATGATGGGAGGGGAATGAGACACTGAAAAAAATAGAGAATTTAGCCCAAGACATAACTAATTTGACTATATTTAAAAAAAAAAACTGGATAATCCTCCTTCCTAATTCTTTAGTAATACTAAGTTAATTACAGCTCAAGAACCGCTTTGAAATTTAAAACTTTTACCTAATCTAACAAGGCTAATTTCGACGATTTTTACACCTAATTTGTTACCTATTGGGCTGCTCCTTAACTGACAAAAAAAGATGCCATTTATTGCATAGCATTTTAAAAAAGTAATTTTTACTGGGAAAACTCTGTATGATGCTTTGGTACATGGTACAACTACAGTGAGAGTTGGGCTTGGGTTAAATTATCATTACAGAAGAAGGATATTGGTGACATGCATCAGAATTCAGAGCCCCAGTCATATGATGAGCCAATACTTGAGTAAGCACCAAACGAAACTTTTTAAGAGCAACATTGTACACAACATCGGGACTTTGGACCATATTTAAATGTGTGATCCTTCTATACAGTGTATTATCATTTAGATTGATTGGCTGCACAGACCATTTATAGGTAAGCAGTTATTTTTGCCAATGCCCAGGCCTAAACCTGGGAATATTTCGCATGCAAAGCAAGCAACTGGGCTCCCCTTTCCCCTCATCCCAACTACAGTTAGATATACCTGTACCCTGTTGGAGTGGAAATTCCTGGTTTAGTAATTTTTACTTTTTTTGGGTCAGTCAAGAACCACCTAACTTTAACTGTAACATATGTACTTGTTTTAAGTAAATTATGTGTGATCATTCGGAATATAAACCCTGCCTGAGTTTTCAATAAAAGAATCTTTTGTTCTGTTACAAAATATTTGCTAGTCATTATTTCTGGTATTAGGTGCAACAGGGTGGCTAACAGAATCTGCGAGAAAAAATTCCTTGACTTTTCCCTGATTTTCCTCACTAAATGTAAATAATTTCTCTGATTAGTGGCAATGAACTATATTTGCGTGCTGGTTTCCTCCTGGTATTGGTAAAAAATTTTTAGTATATTTAACATTAAAAGATTTTTTTAAAGTAAAATTTACTTTAAAAATATAAAATTAGCTTTTAAAAAAATCTATAACATTAAATCCCAAACAATAAAAAAAAATTAGCTATGATAAGTCTTATTAAGATTATGAGCACTAGACTTTGGTGAAGGGCAAGGCAGTTCAAACGAAAGAGAGTTAATAAGCAGTAACTCAATCACTGAATCGAAAGCCTTTTCAGGATTAAACTTTCTCTTATCCTTTCTTTACCAGTTGAAATGGGAGTTTTCCCTGATTTTTTAAAAAAAAAACCCACCAATTTCACTGACTTTTCTCCGATTTTTAAAGATTGATTAAATTCCCTTACTTTTCCATGATTCCCTGATCCTGTAGCTACCCTGTGCAAGTAGCTCTATCCTTCAACAAATAGTTAAGCCCTTTTCCATCTAGTGAACTGACTATAGAAGAACCTACCCATGTGCTGGCTCCTCTGCTGGGGTGGTGGCGAGTTGGAGGAGCCGAGCGAGCTGCTGCTGTGGCTGTCGAGGCTGGTGGCGTTGCCAGAGTCCATCTCGTACAAGGGGTGGTGGTGGTAGCTGCCCGTGCTGCTGCTGTCGCTCGACGTGAACGAACCTGGGGAGAGAAGAGTTATGATCAGATATGCAGCAGAGGATGACAAAAAAAGTTTGATTACTAATTTATTACATTCTATGTATGTAGATTAGCCATGTTACCATAAGAAAAAGCAGCAAAAACTTCAAATATAGAGATTTATTCTAAAATTATAAATTTTAAAAATGTGTTTGAAAACAATAAGCATCCGCAGGAGAACTAGTTAGAAAATGGCGCAGACAAGACAATAGGCAAAAAATGAAACTACTTTACTTTGAAACAACACAGATTGTAATTGAAAATTTTCTAGACCACATGATGTTCATAATAACTAACTTGTACAAGGAGCCAGACGTTGTACATCACATTAAGATGAACCTGCTTAACTGGATTGGGCATGTTATCAGAATGAAGGGCAATAAAACACTGAAGGACATTTTTTTAGCTAAACCCATCAGCACAAGAAGAGGAAGACCCAAGCTGAAATGAGTGGATGCAGTTGAGGAGGACTGTAGGGTGCTCAGAACTAAAAATTGGAGGAGTTTGGCTGCCAGTAGAGGTGGCTGGAAGAAACTTGGTCAGAAGGCCTTGGCCCACCCTGGGCTGGCGCGCCATGAATAATGATGATGAAATAAAAAAAATAAAAACACTCGCCAGACGTATGGGAATTCCTCAGCGGCAAGTTACTCAGCGCCGTGACGCTGGAGCTCTCTGCACTCAGGTCCACTGGCATCACAGTCGGACAAGTGTTGGCCACAGTGTCGCTGTGGGACCTCCCGTGACCTTGCCCCCTCTGGTTCCTCCTGCGACATCCCATAATTTGAATTCACATGACACACTCACTGGAAGTATGAGATTTCCTCAACCACAAATTACTATATATGATCGTCCATGAACTTCGATTGGAGACACTTTTTTCAGTCCACACACACGGAAACAAGTCTCCCTGACGTTTCCAGAAAATCCTTGACCTCCCATTTTTCATTATACCCCAAAATACAAACTCAAAACATCTGACTCACCAGACGTATGCGACTTCCGCAACGGCAAGTTACTCAGCGCTGTAACGCTTGAACTCTCTGCACTCTGGTCCACTAGCCTGACCTTTAAACAAATGTTGGCCACTGTGTCGCTGTAGGACCTCCCATGCCCCTGCCCCCTCTAATTCCTTCTGCGACAGTCCACAATGCAAAATCGAACAACATTCGCCAGAATTATAAGACTTCCTCAGCCGCAAATTACTATATGATTGCCCATAAACTTTGTTTGGAGACACTGTTTCTTTCAGTTTTCAATCCATACACAGAAACAAGACTCCCTAACCTTTTAAAAAAAACTCTTGACCTCTCATTTTTCCCTGATAACCCCACAACCCAAATCCAAAAAAAAAAAACACTCACCAGACGTATGCGACTTCCTCAACGGCAAGTTACTCAACGCCGTGACGCTGGAGCTCTCCGCGCTCAGGTCCACTGGCATCACAGTTGGACAAGTGTTGGACACCGTGTCGCTGTGGGACCTCCCGTGACCCTGCCCCCGCTGGTTCCTCCTGGGGGCACTTGGGGAGGGGGAAGGGGAGTGGTGGTGGGTCCGAGGGGGCTGGTGGGGACGGACCTTGTTCTGGTCGGAGAGGGATAGGAGTTTGCGGACTGCGTGGGGGGAGTCGGCACCTGAATAGGAGAGAAATTGGTTTTGTGAGACGAGTATGGTTAAATAATAAACCTAAAGGGATTTGTAATTGAGGTAAATTATTTGCAATAATTTCAGGGTTGCCACTGACTTTTAGTTTTAAAATAGTTGCTTTAGTTGCCTAAAACACCCAAAATAGTTGCTAAAATAGTCGCCTGAAATAAATGATTTCTGAGTTATTATAAAAAATCGTCAGGTGTTTTTTTTGGCAATCCAGCATGTCGCAATCGCAAAACGCAAATTTCAATCTCTTCATCCAATAGACATTTGTGAGTATGGTTGAATAAATTATAAACCCAATTGGATTGTTTCACAAAATGCAAATCATTCCTGCTTTCAGGATTGTTGGTATGAAGCTCTGCCCACTACATTGAAGAATTGATAGCTTATTTTCATTCTTGTGGAACTATTACTACTCAAGATGTGAAACATGCCCATTATAATAAAGGAATTAACATAAAGATAAATTGTTTTGATTAATTTGTTTATTTTTATTACTTATGTTGTAATTTCAAATAGAAGTTATTGTAAAACAAAAATTACTTGATGACCAAATATCTTTCAGACTAGAAAATTAAAACTTTGGTTCTAGTTTAATCAACACAGAAATGATCCATAAAATACGGAAGCTTTTTGACCATTATTTATGATTTAATAGACTTGATAACAAGGTTTATTTATATTCATGGTGAAGAAAAAAGTGCAGATTAAATCAAAACAACCATTAAAATATATTGTTTTTCGTATTAAGGAATATCCCAATACAAAATTACTACTGCTTTTAACTGTTAATTAGAAGTGCATCAACATGATTTTGCAACATAATATTTGAAACATTTTATTATTAATTACTTTATTACTACAATAACAAACTGACATTCGGTTTTTTAAGCCTCATTGGTAACAATTATGGTTTTTACCAACAAATATACCAATTATCAGGCAAAAACAGTTCCATAAATAAAACTTATTCATGTCTTTTAATGTTATGACCACTCAACAAATAAAAAATATTTAATGAATAGAAATGAAAGAAAAGTATAGATTTACATTTTCCTCAGTACAGAATACCACTAAAAAAAGACTCACAAATCTTAAATGCCTTTACCTTATCTCCCTGTCATATCCATTTAGTAGTATTTTTTTAAAAAATATATCTTGCATATTTTCCCTTGGATTCTAATTAAATTTCAACAATCCCCAGAGTATCCTACATTATACTTGTTGTTTTTTGTAAATAAAAAAATAATTAAATTAAAAAAAACTCCATATTACTCACCAAACTTAGGTCCAGCCTGCAACGACAACGATTTCTTCCCCTCCGAAGTACTACTGGTACTACTAGTGGTACTCAACGACGGAGATGGGTGCCTTTTCCTCACGACATTCTGTACTTGGGGGATGGTAGGGATGGGTAATGGTACTGGGGCGGCGTTTGGTTCACATTCGATAGACATTAGGTGGAGTTTTTCCTCGTCTGCTATGACTTTTAGGTTGGAGAGGTAGGTTTTTACTCGTCGTACCATCTGGGCCTAAAGTAAATACAAAAGGTTAAATAAAATACAATAAAAAGGTAATAGGCTAAAATTGTGGTTGTAAAAAAACTATTAATGCCGCAATATTAAGAGAAAATTATAGAATTACATGTAGAAATATCAATTATAGGATAGACATAAAAATATAATTGAATGGGTGGACAGTTTAAAAGTGTGTATTTTTCAGTATTTTAACCATTTTTGCAGGAACTAATGACTTTAGGTTAATTTATAAAGGAAAATTGACTAAAATGTATTTTAATAAAACATAGATTCCCTATTTTAACCTCTTCACTCCCAAAAAATATCCTTCTTATATAATCTTTCCTTCCTTCCTCAATGGCACGACAGCCCCGGGTGGGCCCTGGCCTTCTAATCAATTTCCTCCAGGCCTGCCTCTGCAGTGGTCCTCCAGTTTGAGACTTTTAAGACTGATAAGTCTCTTTCCATGCAGTTGGCCCATCTCAGTTTTGGTCAACCTCTGGGTCTTGGTCTGATGGGCTGAGCCAAAAAGATTATGTTTGTTGAGCACTCTCTGTTCATTCGAATGATGCAACAGCCCATTTAATTCTTTAGATTTTTACATACTTGACAACATCAAGCTCTCTAAAAGACCTATAGAGTTCCGAGTTTGAACGTCTGTACCAAGTACCATCAACTTGTTTATATAATCTTTATTAAACATAATTTTCAAACAATTATATATTTAAACGTGTGTATGTTTTGTAAGTAATTTTGAAAGAATTAACTTTTGTTGAGGTATACATTAATTTAGTGGAATTTGAGGTTTTGAGCAGTAAAACCATGACAATTCCCAAAAGTCCAAATTAATTTAAGCAAAAAACAAATGTATCGCAAGTCAAGTCAAAACTTACCTCCTCGAACATTTTCTTTGGATTGGGTTGCGCTGCGCTTTTCTTCCTCTTCTTTACAGTTGCGGCATTTGTGGTGGTGGCAAAACTGTTTAGCGAGGCCATTGCAGCTGTAGGGTGGGCTCCCCCTATTTCTAGCATACTGAACAAATCCTAAAGTGAAGAAAGAACACAAGGGTTTTGTTAGATTAATATTGAACTAGAACTATATACTAAACTACAAATTATGGAATAAAAAGTCTTTAGCAAGATTTTTGGACCAATAACAGGAAACGACATATGGAGAATTAGGTACAATCATGAGTTACAGCTGATATTTCGAGAACCCAAGTAACAGTCATCAAAGTGTCTCAACTCAGAAGACTTTGCCACAGATACAGATATGAAGAACCCAATAAATATGAAATGTCAAATAAGTAACAAGCTATTAAAATATATTCGGATTATATCGACAACTTTGCGTAAGATACATGAAGAAAAATAATATTGATTTTTGGTGAAATTTTTTTTTATTGTGTAATCACATTGTCTTCATTTACTTTCATATATTAAAACATAGTATAAATTTCGCAGTAGATATTTGAGTCATTTATTTCATAAACTTAAGAACTAGCTTATTTACAGCAAAGTTTTTTTAAAATTGAGGTTGTTAGGATACTTACATAAGGAGCTGAACACATGTTCATTAGTTGCCGGACTTCCTTTGCGATCATTCTGAGTTTTTCAAAATTAACCTAAGTAAAAATGTTTTAATTAAATTATTATTCAAAGGGAAAATAATTCTAAATATACATGTGTTGGTTTAATTTCCAGGTTACTAATTGATGCTTTTGCAACAAGCAATGTATATTTGACTATAAACCTAAAATATTAATTAATAATTGCTAAAAATTAATAACGATGAAAATATCTAAACAACTTACCAAACTATCTACAAAAGTATCATTTCCCAGATGAATAAATGTCAAATCTTTTTTTACAACAGGATAAAATGGAATCTTAAAAAAAAAGGAAAAAATACCACAAAAATATTAGTTCAAATATATCATTGAAAAGGATACAATAACAAAACTTAAAATACTAAGCTTAATCGATAAAAATATGAAATGAAGTTACCATACACAAGTTCAAAAATTAATGTGCCACAACAACGACTCATAATTTGAAATTACCGACCTTCAAAGTAGTTAAAACAAAATGTATTATTGAAATTGGGCTAATCTTAAATAAGTTTCTTTTCAGAGAAAACTGAAGTTTTAAAATATATTGTACTTATTTTCAGAAAAAAGATACCAGCACACAAACTGAAGTTTAAAAGCAAATTTTATCAAAGTTAAAAATTTTTGTTTCAAATAATTTGAATACACCAAGTAAAGTAACTTACAATGGGAGGTTGGGTATGCTCGCTATTCAGAAGATTTCGATACTTGCACATATTCCTTGAAGGGTCCATCAAATCTTGAAGGTCCTAATTAAAGTATTCATATTAATGATTTTTACCGACTTAAGTTAGGAATGCTAGCTATGAGTCATTCAATGTAAGAGCTAGTGAAAGAACAATCTATGTGACAAAAAATGAAGTTTTTAAAGTTTTTAGTTTGCACTTAGATCTGTTAAAAGCAACAATTGTAAATGCTAGAAAGCGTATTTAACTTTAAGTTTATGAAAAGTGCAAAAACTTCCAACAGAGGGTGCCAAAATCTCGATTTTCTCCAAAAATGTCCTGTGAGCATATTCTTCTACTAATATCTTCAATTATTTCGTTGACTTATCCAATTTGACATATTTTTATTATTAAATAAAATTTTCAAGACAATCAATAAATCTTTTTATCATTTTTAACATGATTATGTGTAAATGTATATTCAGTTGAAATCATCATTGGTTTTGATATGTAACATATAGAAAATAATTAAAGTTCAGTCAAAAATTTAGTTTACAACTGTAGAATTATTTCATTTTGAACAATAAAACTAAATGAAAACTTAAATTTCAAATGAATATTATTGATACACAAGCATTAAAAATAGAAAGAAATTCACATTTTCTTCATTAAAAAACCCTCTTACCAAGAACATTTTTTGGTATTTGGTTGGGAGTTTTTCCCACGTCGTCCTTAGCCTTGACACTGCTCCGTGACCCAAACCACTCAATATTGCAAACATGGAATTGAAATTTTTACACACTTTGCACTGCCCTGAAAAACACACACAATAAATTAAGTGTAATTAATAAAGTGATAACAGTATTTGTAGGCACTTTGCATTGTCATGAAAATGAAACACAGCTAATAAGAAGATTACCATAGTGTATAGTTTGCATAAAACTGTATTAATAAGCAAAGAACATTCAGGCAAATCAAATTGCAATCAGTCTGATCTACATTAGGAAAATATCACTTTCAGTAAATCTATTACATAGTATGAATGGGAGATTTAATATTTTGTATTTACATTCGACTTGCATCCCTTGAAAATGCAGACAAAACAACATGTTTAAATTTACTTTGCTAGTAGTAATAAAAAATGTCAGGATCTTAACATAACTACTTCAACTATTCATTTTATTAATTACTTCTGCTAAAAGAAAAACACAAACAATAAAACAAGCAATGAGTAACAAAATACATCATTAAAAATAATAATAATATTCATAATTAAAAAAAATAATCTTTATAATTAAAAAATAATAATAATAATAACAAATCAGCAATAAAAAAATATGTCACACCAAGGGGAAAAATTTCCTGTGCAGGCAAACAAAATGTATATAGTTATAAATGAACGCAAACAAAAACACAGAAACAAATAAGATCGAACATAATGTGATGTTGCAACCAGCTGGCATACAGATATGATTAAAATGCTTCAAATTAGAGTGAAAAATACAGATCCAAGTCGTTAATATTAATAAAAAACTCAAAAGTTGTTTTTTAAAGGGATAAAATTTATTTGTATTCATTAAGTTAATAGGCAGTTTATTATATAATTTAGGGGAAAGATAGAACAAATGTTTAGTAAATATAGTTTTAGAGAATGTTGGAATTCTAAAAATTTCACTTGATCTTGTATTATTAAAGTTTTCATTAAGTTCACAGAGTGATTTATTATGATAAAGATAATGATTATACGACGAAATGATTTAGACATAATGAAATGCGTGATATACTTACTCGCCACTTTAATGAACTGCTTAACAATTCTCATTCGTCGAATCAGTTGGTGCTCTGCACAAACCTCGGTCACGACCCAAAACATCTCACGATTCACACACTTGAAAAATTGCACAAAATTAGTAACACGCAAACAAATTAAAAGGAATATCAGTGTTAAAAATTGCAATATTTTTTTTATAAGATCTTAAATCTTGTATTCATAAATTCATGTTCAGAGTTAAACAAGCCCATTAACCGCTTGAAAACGGGCAAAAATTAATGGTTGTTTTAACTGCATAGATTAATTACTTTATTTAAAAATTTTATTTAAAATAACATTTGTTTGAATAACATTTCTTTTAACAAAAAAATACAGAAATGGGGTTTATTTGTGAAAAAAATGAACTTAAAATCATTTCCAAATATAAAAAATAGTACGTTATCAATAAAAATTAATTAAAATAAAAAAAAAAAATAATGTATGGAACCTGAAACAAGAATGATGCACAAAATTCAGAAAAAGAAAGGTCTCTCACTCAAAAGATTAATATATAATTCCAATATTTAATATCACACTTTTGCTGGCAATTACGAAACTATAAGAACATATACCTAAAAGCTATTACTGTTGCTTATAAAACTCATATTTCAAAAAAGGACTTTCCAAATAGGACCCGAATTCAAGTACCTCAGCAAACTTGGAAAGCTGTGGTGTCCCGTATCTTGACGACACATCAAAAAGGTCATCCATGTATTCCGTGGGCTCAATTTGCCGAAAGGTGCTGAAGTCTTCGAGTGTCAGCTGTGTTGCTACTTCTACACTGTTTAGCTGCAGGAAGTTTACTTGGCTGTCGCGTAGGAGTTCCTGAAAAGTAAGGAATAAAGGTATGGGATGATATGAATTACTAGCAGTATGGCCCCGCCTTACTGGGAACCCGTTAACTTCGTATAGCTTCCTTTTAGAGGCATGCTTACTTGTGAAAATACACTCAAAACCAAAAAAAAAATTAAATTTGTGTTGGCCCATGCGCACTTAAAAAAAGCAAAAACTAATAGAGGATGAAGCAGCCTTAGGGCGAGTGCATATATCTCAACCAATCAAACTAATAGAGGATGGCGTCAAGCCCCCGTTTCGGCCCGGTCCATGTATTTTCAAGCCCTGTTATGGTCCCGCAATCCCACGTGGATGACGTTTTTTTGAAACTAATTATATTAATTAAAAATCACAATCAAATATGAAAAAACTAAGCCTCAGGTGCACACGTTAGAGCTGTCTAAGTAGGTCTTTTGCGATCCACAGACAGACAGACCGACAGACAGACTCTTTCTTTTATTATTATAGATTGTTGCACTAGAGCTAGTGACAATATGCTTTTTAATTTAGAACTTTAGGTAAAATTGATGAGACAACACTTGAGTATGCAGACAAAGTAACTTTCACCCACAGAGTTGGGACTTAGGAGCAAATGTAATGTGCAATCATTCTACGTAGGGTATTATCCATTGATTAGACAATTGAATTTAAAAAAAAAAATTAACAAGAAGTTTAGCCTAAGGAAAACTCACAAGCAATAAGAAAATACTGACCAGAAAAATTGGACATAATTTAAATAAAAATGTTAATGCTAGCAAAAGAAGCATATCGTAAATGAGAATATTTAATCATAAATGAGAATATTTAATTATAAATAAAGAGACCATATTTTGCTTTAAATCAACCAAACAGCAGCTAAATATATGTCAAACTAATGATACAAATTAAAGATATTGGAAAGTTCAAGGAAAAACCTGATTAACTTTAATCAATTGTGAAACATTTCATAAAGACCAAAGTAAAAAAGTTTGTCAAAAAAAAAAAAAAATTTACATACAAAGAAACAGTAAAAATCTATACAAGTAACTCTTACCGTAGCTAACTCATCAGGAACTAGAGGCTCAGTAGAAGCATTGTTTTTCAAATAGTATCGGCTGCTTAAGCCAATTCTTTCCGCTAAGTTCTGAAGTTGGTCAGGCAGCCTGCGTTGCTTTACCATGCCCCCATCCCCGACGGAAACTTCACGGAGGGAATAGTTGCTGGAAAGGAATGTTTTTGCTGTAGAATATATTGAAAAATAATAGAATAAAGAACTAATAATTTGTGTGTGTGCTGTGTTACTTACCTACTGGGATCCGTTATGCCAAACTCCCGTAGTGATAACATCACAACTTCTCTTGCTGTCGTTTCCTAGATATGAGAAACAAGGGTAATGTTGTAAGTAAAGCACAATAAATTCAATACTTAAAAACGTTTTTAACTTGCAAATGATTTCTGTAACATTGATCTTTTACATAAAAATTTAATTGCAACTTTAAATCTAACTTAATCTAACACTAGAGCTATACCATTTCTAGACAGAATGTAAGCTTCAAAAAGACTCTTCCCCATCCCTTCACTGGGTTTTCTAGAAAAGGGGGGGGGGGGACATCGCTTATCTAATACTAGCGTGCTTGAGGTTTACAATCAAAACAGTTAGTATTTCCTTATGTAGGGTGGGGAAAAAACTGAAAAGCTATAAATCACCCCGTTTCTCAGAAAACTGCACTCGTGGATAGGCGAGGAAATGCTTTCCAAGCTTACATTCTAAATAGACCCAGTATAGATATTGGCGATAAGCATCATAATTTAGAACTACATTCAAGTGATGAATCGACACCCAAGTAGGCCTCCAACAACCTTTAACCCTTTCAATCCCAATGACAATTTGGCATCATCATTTTAGAACAAAAATTTCTGATCATCTAAACCATTTATGATATGAAAAAGCACATCAATCAATTCTTCAAACTTTTTTCTATTAGAAAATATTTTTTATTAATCCCAATAGATGTCAGCCCAATTTTTTTTTTTTTTAATTATGATCAGAAACATGATGATGCTAAATCAGGGTGGCTACAGAAATTGAAATGTAAAATTCCCTGAGATTTCCCTGATTTCCAGAATATTTTTAAAAAATTTCCCTGAGATTTCAAATTTTGCTTAGAAACTAATTTTTGAAGTAATACATATAAAAAATAACATAAACACAAAAATAAAATGGCAAACTTTGCTTTTATTTTTCCCATAGCAAAAAAGGAGGTGTGATTTTCATCTTTTATCCCAACACAAAATATATAATTAACATTTGCTACAGTGGTTCTTTATATTTTAATAAAGTAACCATTTCAAAAATTCCGCATTTATAACTTCACTATCGTTTTCACCAGAACTAAAAAATTTCCCAATTTTAGATGTTTTTTCAACACTTTCAGTGTGTTTCTTCGAGTTGATGTGAATTTTAATGTCACTTAAACCACCATGAGCAATTTTAATATCACAAGCTCACACTGCGCCGAAAGGGAAATCGAGTCCTTTCAGAGAAATTCCGATGCATGGGAATTGTTTTGAGTAAGAGTCTAAAAAACTTGATACTGTTTAGTTTTCTGATTTCCTGATGCTTACATCTTTAAAATAATACACGAATATAAACCAGACATGGTACAAGCTGAAGAAAAAAAAGCTGAAACTTTTTTCCTTATACAAACTACAATAGCAAAAATATTTCAATTTGTGAACGATGGATTTTTGTAATAATAAAACAAATAGGTAACTTTTATAACCAAAATAAGATATTAACAAGATAATTGGCCTTACTATATAATTCCAAATCAGATAATATAAGAACAATTTCAATAATAAGTAAAAAATAATTAAACTTTCTTTATGTAAAAATATATAAAATTTATTTCAATGAAATTTATTCTAAATGTTGAGTTCAGATTGTTCCAAATTCAAATAAAAAATATTTTTTTAAAAGAAATATAAATTTTTTGAATTAAGTAATCTTCTTCACTCATCTTTAGGAGAAATCTGGAAAAATCGTAAAACTAAGTCGATCCTACTATCCTGAAACTCCGGCAATCGTAACATCGCGAAACTCCGGTGATCGTAACATCACGAAACTCCGCCGATCGTAACATCACGAAACTCCGGCGATCGTAACATCGCGAAACTCCGGTGATCGTAACATCACGAAACTCCGCGGCGATCGTAACATCACGAAACTCCGCCGATCGTAACATCACGAAACTCCGCCGATCGTAACATTACGAAACTCAGGCGATCGTAACATAGCGAAATTCGGCGATCGTAACATCGCGAAACTCCGGTGTTCCTTCTTTCCCGAAACTCCGGCAATCGTTACATTAAGAAACTCCGGCGATCATAACATCGTACACGACGGCGAGCGATTGCTTTTTCTTTCCTTCCGAGTTCTGAAGCTACGCCATCCCCTACCCCTATGAAACAATAACGATAAACAAACTCACTCCAATCCGAGCGCGCTACCGCTAACAATGGGTCGGTCCGGAGAAAACGGGTCCAAAAGAACGGATCCACAAAAGGAACGATCATCCGTATCCTCTAGATCGCTTCGAATGAAAGACCCGTTACAGATCGGAAAATCCCTCCGAGATCGCTGGTAATGGGTCGGTCCAGAGTGAACGAGGTAAAATGAACGGATCCACAAAAGGATCGGTTCCTCTACGTCGAAAAAAAATCCGTTCTTTTAAAAATTGGGGGGTTAATAGGTAAATTTCCCTGAGATTTCCCTGATATTCTATGGATTGCAAATTTCCCTGAGAATTCCCTGATTTCCCGGTTTTCCCGGTCTTGTCGCCACCCTGTAAATGGTATCACTGGGACTGAAAAGGTTAAAAGCAACATTGCACACAGGTATGTTGTAGCATATTTAACGCACACTCCCTATACACAAGGCATTAGTGTCAGACTTTTTGGCTGCACAAACCATTTTATAGGTCAGCAATTATTATGGCAATGCCTAGACCCAAACCAAGATCCTATCACATCCAAGGCAAGCACCTTACCAACTAAGCTAACCAGCAAGCTAATACCCTAGCCAATCAGCACATTTAATAAAAAAATCCCAACACCCACCTTATGAATCATCAGGAACTTGAACGTCTGGTCGCACTTGTAGATCTTCAACACATGCTCCGGGTAATCCAAAGCGACCGGGTGTTCGCTCAGAGCGGTCAGTGAAGACAGGTCAGGGTTGCTGTGACTGTGGTACAGCGTACCACCAGCGGTACGGTGGGGGGAGGCTGTCCTGAGACCAGCCGATCCCCCACTGCTGCCGGAGTGTATGGAGTATAGGCTGTCATCTGAGCTGTTGAGTGTGGATTCGCTGGAAATGGGATAAAGGTTAATTTCTTTTGAAATTGAAGATTTTTAAAAAATCATTGTTATATTAACGTATTTATGGTATTTATCTTTTAAAAAGTGAAATTAAAGATGGCATCATAAAGTTAAAGTTAAAGATTTGATATTTGAATTCAGAACTACAAATAGTTCGTTCAAAAATCTTATTTCTGCAAACTCTTATTTTGAATTTTTTATTATTAATTTCAGAAATTAAAAATAAAAGTTTGATGTAAATTTTTTAATGAAAAGTTATAATTTAAGTTATTTCATTTAAGAAACATACACTTAAAAACTTTATTTCCAAAAACAAATTTTCTAAACAAGGCAAGTTCAAAGAAAATTTAGAAAACAAATATTACTATGACAAATTAAATTGACACATAATTTTAACCAAGCATGAAAAAATATTGCAGTAAACTGAAAATACGATTAAATAGTACATCAAACATTATGTAAGTGCTCATAGCAATATTGATTATTGCCAGCATTCGAAACAAATCAATAATTTCCGGCAGAGAATCTAAAATAAAAGCCCTTGCACCACCTCCTCCAAAAAGAAATTGCAGAGTGCAATTGCAATCGAACAAAACACAGCCAATATAAGATGTGGTCAAAGAAAAAAACAAGGGATTTTCTAATATTTCAATTTACCTTATTTTATATGTTCATGCATTATTTTAGGCAAGCGACAAGGCATAAAACGACAACACATACTGTAAAACTTTTTTTAAAAACATTGCCAGAAATTTTGAATGACGATTGAATTTTCTGTGTCAAAGCAGCTTTTTTAACTAGAAATTTAACTTTTAGAATGATATGCAAAAGGTCATTGAAACAAACAAAGTGTGTAAAGCCGCAAAGCCAACATTTTGAATTTTTGTGTCAAAGCAGCTTAATTTTTTTATAAGCAATTTCATTGGAGCATTGAATAAAGCTTGGAAGCAGCAAAACAAAGCACATCAAGAGGGTAAAATACACCAATATACCTGAACACGTAACAGCATTTGCCGCTAAACGTAATGACAGGTAACAAATAAAAAACAAAACATGTTAAATCCTTTCGAATATACTAATAAAAGGACAAATGCAATTAAACATGATGAAATATATACAACAGTAAGTAATAAATAGAAAAACATATTATGAGAAGTTTTTGTTCAAATTGTTAACTGATTTGGACTGTTGTTCTCTTGAGTATCAAAGGTTAAAAGATCCAGGGGGTTATGAAATGAGACCAGAGATAGTTATATTTAAATTATTTTAAAAGGTATTATCCAAATACTTTTGTGAGAATAAATATGGGAACATGAATACGTAAAATAAGTAACTCGGCTACATTTAAGGCACCGCTAAGAATCACAAATATTGGTTAAAAAGAAAACAGTTGACAGAAAAATAACTAGTGACTAATAACAAACTTTGATAGTTAATTTAACAAAATAAAGGTAAGCTTATGTGTCACCTTCAATTTCAATATAAAACATTTATGCACATTTAGTTCGAGGCATACTTAACTAATTAATGATGGTTTTGTGAAATACCATAGATGTAGTACCAAAGAGTAGATTTCTGCTTAAGTTTATTTAAATAAGCTTCAAACAACAATTCAAATAACATGTCCTTAATGATTTTGACAAAATCCCACTCAAGAATAAGATATTCTAGCCCAATATAAACTTAACCTTTAAGGTCTATTTCACACTATAAACATTTCAAAACCCAAAAAACAGAAAACTTCACAAACACAACAATACTCACTGGTTAAGCGTCTTTGGTATAATCATCTTCACAAGAGCCTTCTTTAACTTAGCCCTGTGCCCCAGGGTCATGAACCCCTTCTTATCGTCCTTCTTCAGCATGTCCCCAGAATTGCTACTGTTCGACCGAACTGCCTTGGGTGGGGGCTGGGACCTGGGACCTGCTGACAGCAGGGGCACGACGCTTAGGGGGCAGCCCCCTAGAGGGCGCCACTCGAGCTGGGTGGATAACCTTGCCTGGGGGTCATGTTGGAGTTTGGCGATTTCGGAAGCTTTGCGGGTTCGGGATCGGGGGGAGTTTTCCGGGGTGTTTAGCATTTCTTTGAAACCTATGGGATAAGAGATTAGGTTAGGTTAGAATTATCGTCGCACTAGAGCTACACAAGGGCTATTGGCGACGGGCGTCGTATTTTAGAGCCACAGTCAGGTGACGAGCCAACACCTGAATAGGCACCCAGCACAACCGTTAAGGGCGACATCATACGCAGCGTTAGGACTTTGAAGGATATTTAACGTGCACTCCCTTACATGGGGTATTACTCGTCGGACATGTGGAGTAAGAGAAGATGGTTGAATTGAAAATCTTGCAAGTTGAGTACAATTATTATCGCACTACAGCTACACAATGGCTATTTTCAGCAGCCATCATAACTTAGAGCCACAGTGCACTAAACACAAATTTTAGGAGAGACAGAGGACTTTTGAACGGTTAATATGCACTTTCTCTACAAGTGGTGGTATTCGAACATTTTTTTGGCTGCAGACTGTCTAAAGGTTAATAGATATTTTTGCAATGTCAGAGTCTGAACCTGGTAACTTTTACGTGCAAGTCGAGTGCTTTACGGACTTGGCTGAAAAGCCTGCGAGATGTAGCATTGGGTAGTGCAAGTTGTAAAGTAGTTAATGCTGTTATCTCTGCAAATCTGACAACTCTTTGGATCTAACCTGGCAAAAACTGGTTTTAACCATTTTGTTACAACAACAGGTACCAAACTAAAGTTTAATTGCCCTTATCGAAAATCAGATAATCAGTACAATTGCAATTAAATCAAACAAATTGTTAAATATTTAGGGTTAAATCCAAAGAGATTTGGGAGGTCTCTTTTAGGTATAGCAAGTATTTATTAAGTGCTTTAGAAACTTTACTTTTACTTTTTAAAATCAATCAAATTGGTACAATACTAAAACAAGTATTCGATTTATTACACAAGTAATTTTCATAAGTACTTCAGTAAAACTACATTTCAATGTTAAATTTTAAAATATAATGTAAAATACTTAATTTTGTTTGTAAAACCCAAGAATTGAACTAAAGCATAGAAAATGATCATTATTTGAAATAAACAATATAAATGAATCAGCACATTACCTAACAAATTAGATCGTACAGTAATAGAAAGGTGGGTGGTTCCTCTTAATACTTCCAAAGCTCGAGCATGACTCATGTGCTCGAAGCTCTGGCCATTCACTTCCAAAATCTGAAAAAGAAATAAAGAATAAACAAGAACGTTAGAAATTCATTTAAATTGAATTACAAGCCAAAAGCTTCTTTTGCTAAAAAGTTGAATGCATCAAAGTAATTCACTAATTGCTTTAAAAGTTTGACACAAAATTCAAACAGTTTGTATTTGATTTTGAACAAGTTTTTCATATATTGGTTGCAAGTTACCCTTCTTAATTGATCCAACAACTAATTTAAATAATTAAAAAGAAACAGCATTTAAGCAACGTGGAAGCAAAATAAGCAAAAGAATGGTCCAAATATGTGACCTGAGAGATCGACACGCAAATTAAGCATTGAAAATTTGTTCTTTTTCGGTTCTTTCTCTTCTATTTTACTAGATACGCCATATCAATGTGGCAGCTATTTTATTAATTATAACTAAAATTTAAATGAAAATATAATACATGACTGATGTGAAAGTCAAACACCTTAACACATTTTTTAACATTCCATGTTAAGTCTATAGGAAAGTATTTAAAGCACACTCTACCTTTGGTTTATCAATAAGCGGTTGTTAGCATAGGGAAGTTTTCTAGGGATATTAATAAGGCCTTTTTCTTTTAAACTTACATTTTCTTTTAGAAATTAAATTTAATTTTTTTAAAGCAATAGAAAGTTTAAAAGTGCCTATGAATAACCCTACAAAACTTCCTGGACTCCCTAAAAAACCGCTAGTTATAAAACTTATCAGTTGGTCATTAATTACAAGTAAATATGGTAAATACTGTATAAAATACTATCACTACATAAAATACCAAAAGTATACAAAAAAAAACTAATACTAAAAATGTATAAAATTAATCTTTAAATACTGTTCGATAAACTTAACATGGATGAGATGTAAAAGAACAGGAGTTTTTGACTCCCACTTAAAAATACAACCAAACTAAATTAAAAATATATTTACTTGGTCCCCTCTTTTAAGGCCAACTTCTTCAGCTTTGGACCCCTTGTCTACTTTAGAAACGAAAACTCCAAAACCTCTTTCGTAGCCCCCCAGAATGTGGAAATGCAAGACTTCGTCACGAGTGGATCTTGCCAATGTTACTGTCCTATTGCGGGCTTTGGTGGCACAGGCTATGTTGAGTAGTCTTAGCTGGCTTGTGAGTTTCTGAAATGTGGGGGAAATCTTTTTTTAGCATTTAAGATAATGATGTATCTGTTATCTTATGAGTAGAAAATTCTTCATTTCATGCTCAAACTTAAAATTTTAGGCATAGAATTTTTAAAACTTAAACTTTATCTCTTAAAACACTTTTGAAATTCTATAGTAATGTAATTGTATAAAACATATTGAAGCATTTAGTATTTAAAAATATGTCTTTTCTTCAGAAGCAAACACACAAACTAAAGAAGGTTAAGTTTAAAATTTTTGAACTGATTGAATTTGGTATTAAGAGCAACATCCAGTTTTAAAACAAACAAATCACAGTTAACACCATTGTATCGATGCACAATAATTTACACTCCTTGCCAACCTAAGTTTGGTCAATAGAAACATACTATGGAGAAGATCCTTCCACGGATGTAAAGAGTTCCATAAATTATTTGTGAATCCATCCAGAAAACATGTTTAAAACATTAATTTCATTTATGGTCTAACATATTTGAATAGTATTCGAGAAAATATGGCAATTTTATCAGAATGAAAAGTGTATTTTGGTTCAATTGTATTCAGATAATTTTGTATATAAATATGTCCTTACAAGAGTTTCCAACTAACGAACCAACTGTGCTTTTCTCTCTGCCGTTTCACTCTTTGTTTTTTTACCTAAGTTAGGTTGGTATGGAGTGTCGTACAAGAATAAAATTCTAAATTTATATTATAGTGAAGTGTAAGTAAAATGGTCTTACTTCTTTCTCCAATCCAACTTCGAACATTTCGAGGAACTCCATCATGTCAGGATCCATTTCAAAATCCGTGAAATGGTTGTTCACCCACAAGAGTACTACTCTCGTCACCTGCAAAAAAGACAACAATGTTTAACGAACAAGAAAGTGCAACCGTAAAACAATGTCAAATAAATTCAAACAATAACAGGAAAATTTAAAAAAAAATTGCTAGGAATAATTTGTCAAGTTTACACATTTATAAATTCATACTACCAAGAAATTGCATAGCGTCTTAAACTCATTGAAAATAAAATAGATTATGAAACACATCATTGATTTAACACATTAAAAAGTTATTTTCTTTTACTTATAATTCTTTGGATTTGATAAATGTTTAAAAAATATTCATGAATAACACTTTCCATAATCAAAATACAAAAAGATAACTTAATTTCCCAATAAAAACAATGTTTTTGAAATTCGTTTTTTGTAGTGCAATTGAATTTTTCCTACATAAATTGTTCAGGGCCAGGATCTTCACTTGTCGAATATTTTCTTCATTTGTCTTTTATTTAGATAAACTGATGCAGAAAGATAATTTTCACATGGGGAGTTTTCTTGCCATCCTCATTAATGGTTCAAATTACAAGCAACTTAAAACAATTTGTCAAATATTTTAATTATTTGGATAAACTTATGCAGAAAGATCATTTTCACATGGGGGATTTTCTCGCAACCATCGTTAATGGGTTAAATTACAAGCAACCTAAATGACAAACTAAATATTTCAGTTTAATTATTTCGATCTGTATATTTCAAAAATAGCTTATAACTTACTATTACTAATAATAATAATTGAAAACTTACTTTGTCTCTAAGATTAGGATCAGCAAACCACCTTAGAAGATTTTCTGTGATACTCAGTGGGTTATCGATAAACGTTCGATATGTAAGCAAGAAATCTTCCACGTAGCTCGGGTCCAATGCATTGTCTTCTACTAGGTGAGCCATTAACCTGTCAATGGTACCCTGAAAAAAAGGAAAATTATTTTTATAAATTTATATTTTTTTATCAGTTGCCTCAAGTTCAATTAAAAAAAGAATCTTAAGTTTAATCACGAAGATGCCAAAAACAGTAAAATCCTACGGAGAACAAATTAATTCTATAAAAAAACTATCTGGGTGTTTACTATTTCTGTAAAACAAAACTGATAATTTTAGTAGAGCTATTTTGAAGGTAGCCAAATACATTAATAAACCTTTTTCTTTCCACGCAAGTGTCGATCGAACAATTTTTTAAAAAAAAATTTAATTTTGGAAACCTTTAGAGTTAGTCTTCAGGAATTTTTTTTAAATCCAACAAAATAATACTTTTAAAAATAAGTTTAATTACTAATGGGTCTTACAAAGAGTGATTAAGCATTTTATTTTTTTTAATCAACGAACATGCACTATCTATCTACACACATCCCTTACGAGATGACAATATTCCCTCTACATCTACCTTCATCCAATATGGCAAACATATGCCAGCAGCTTAAAGTAATAATACATCTTACAAAAAGCAATTAAACAGACAAAAAAATGCATTAACATGCACCATCCAACTCCACACATACCCGTATGACAATGTGTCCTCTGCGACTACCCCCATCCAGTACCCTGTGTTCAGTGACCAGTACAACTTCCCCGTCTTCTTCATGCTTTCTGGTATTCTCCTCTCCCTGGTGTAAGATCCTGTAGTAGTCGCTCTGTGCAATGCATACGAATTGGCAGTCATCTGCTTTGGTGCGCATTACTCCCTGGTGGTACATTTTTTCAGTGGTGGGGGTGATGCCAAAGCTAAAAATAGAAGAGTAGAAGAGAATTAATTAGATGAAGTTTAATGATGTCTATGCATTGAGCTATAATGGAAAACTGGAGTGAAGTGTCAGCGAGTCGAAATTAACGAGCGACCCACTCACACTCTTTTGAGTGAACTTGGCAGAAAGGGACTATTTTTCCTATACCTGTATGCAATGTTTGTATGAGACCCCTCTATCACATTTACTTGGGCTCCTAGATGTATTCTAAAATTTTCAGTATTAAGAATTAACTTGCTTTAACTTTAAATATAACAATTTTTAAGAAATAATCATGTGGATCACGAACCAAGAACCAGAGAAGGCGAACCCAATAGCAAAATAGGCAAGTTTCTTGGTTTTCTGCCTGGTTTGCTTATTCTGCAGTGCTGTGTATTCCTCCGCATTTCGTTATCGGAACTGCTCGTTTGCCGTCCTGCGTTCAGTGAATCACACACCACACACCACTTTCCTTCTAGCTTAATGTGTCTATATCAATCAATATTCAATCTTTATAAAATAACATGCCCAGATTAAGTGACATTAGAAAAACATTTTACTTTGGACATGCACTAGATTAGATAAACACATAAACTTAAAAAATTTGTTTTTTTTAATTGAAGATGCAGTTAACTACCATTAAAAAAAGTTGCATACACACACAGTCATAATGGCAATCAGCCAATTGATATGATTATTCGAAATACATTTAAACATACTTTATAGTTCAAAGTCTCGAAATGAGGGTTTTAACTTTTTGAATTTATTACATAATTATGTTATCTATTTTTTTAAGTTTATCTATTTTTAAATAATTATGCATCGATTCAAACACAGCCAATTATTTTTACACTAAAAAAATAATTTGGTTACAGCTAAACTTTATAGTTATTTAAATATTCTGCGAGCCAAATATAAATATAAATTTTTTCTTTATCAGTTCTCAAAAGCTTAAAAAGTTACAAGGCCCCTTCTAAGAAAAAAAAAGACATTAAGGAGTTTTTCAGGAGTTTCAGGAGACGTAAGAACCCTGAATAAAGAAAAATGATTAAGTTATTTACCTATCTCCCAGGTGCAGTTCTTCCACTCTGCCTCCTTGCTGTTCAACTTCGACATGACCATTCACAATGACCGACCAGGAATCCAGTTCCTCGCCGTCATTCATCACAATCGTTCCTGCTTTTTCCACCACGGCAAACACCATCACGGCACACAGGGCCCTTCTTATGGCAAGGGTCATGTTGGCAAAAGCCTGGAATAGTGTTTGTAAGTTGATGTGAGAAGGTGAAATAATTCTTAGAATACAGACAACACAATATATATCTAAACTATAGAATTTCTTTTTAAATAAATAAGTCATTCCAAACACCAGAAAATATCATGATTTCATATATAATCTTTAACTGACTTAGAAACTCTAAATACATATCAAGTAACGGGATCATTAATTTTTAAATTTAAGTTTTTATCAAAAGGATTCCATAAGACATTGCATATCTTATATATCCTTGCATTTTCTAAGAGCAACAAAGATTTATTGCAGTATAACTCGGTTATAGCATCAGGTGTTTGTAAATGTATGTTGAAAGACTTTTTTCTCCAATGTGGCTGCAATATTGGCGGTCAAGCCTTTTACAGACTCAGCATATATTCCCCAGAACTATTTTCTTGTGGCATAGGGGACTTTTGCTACCAATTTCGCCACCCAGATTACAATGAATCTGAGCTCTCAGTGGATGTTAAAGTATGCCGAGGTTTAATGTTGCCGAGCAAACCCAAGCCAAATATTCCCCAGGGTTTTTTTTACATGCCACATAATCATACGACAAACGTGTCCAGAATTTTGAAATACATTAAATGCTTATTCAATATTACTTGTGACACAATCCCTTGACTTAAAAAGTAAAAAAACATAATTTTAGTTTATTTACTTTTAAACAGCCACCAAATTAAGTAAGAGATGACTAACTATATCATTATGATTTTAAACAATGAGGTAGTAGTAGCACATAACTGACACCTAACACAAAATAAATGTAAGGAACAATTAAAGAAACTTACAGGCAAGTGTTGCATGAATTCCAGGAGAACTTCAATGTCATCCTCCGTCCTCTCGCAAGGGTCTTTCTCTAGGCATTCTCGGACAGTGTCACGCACAGTTAGGCTCTATAAAAAGATTCATTATAAATTTAATATTCTACCAAACACACCTTTCTATTTCATATTAAATATCGCTCAGAAAGTTTTACAAATACAAAAATTATCGACCAACAACAGGTCCAGCAAGGTTGGTCCAAAATAAATCTAACACTTTACTAGTTTCCGATGACTATCTTTTTTCAATATCAAGGAATTTATTTTTGTTCGGCCAGATTTGTATAAGAAAGGTTTGGTTGCAAACTCGCATTCTGTAAAGTATAACCAAGATATATCAAACCAGAGGTTCAGTGTCATTGTTGACTTTGTTCGATTGAATTTACATTTACCAAAAATTGACTGCATGCGCATGGTGTCCGACAATTAATGTTATCACAACAATAAATGTTGCCATAGAGCTACGCTAGTAATTGCCGGCAGGCGTCCCAGTTTTGAACCAGGGTTGGTCGACAAAAACCTAATTCTGAACTTGTACTCAACAACTATATGGTGACACTGAACCCCACATCAGATTCAATGTGCACCAGCCGTTTTGAACAAAGAGTGTATTTTCATTCAGTAAGATCTATATGTGAAGGATGTAGATGCAAAACACCTTCTCCAAAGTATAACTATAATATATATTATATATGTATGGCATGTGGTCCATTTTCATTGTAAATCCAATTGGATTAAGTCGCCAATTGCAGAAGTAGTCAATGAATAGACTAAATCAGGGTGGCATCTACTGCGAGATGACACTTTAATTCATTTTTTTCACGTCAGTGCCACTTTAAATTAAAAGATCCAGAAACCTTCAATGAAACACATTTTGCCATTACAAATCTTATCCACTAGACTTATGTTGAGCGACTCTGCCAGGTCCTCCTCCTCGTCCGAGTCCACGACGCTCTCGATGAGGCCGGTGAGGTCGACCTCCTGGTCCTCGAGCGAGGACTGCACCGACTGCAGAAGTATGTCCGTGCCGGATTATTTTTAAAGTAACTCCACAACAATTATTGTTGCAATAAAAGCAACCCCCTTAAACTACACTAGATATTTTCAATGGGCCTCTTATTTTTAAACCAGGATCGAGTGACAAAATCCACACCTCAACTAGTACTCAACATAACTATCTAGTGACACTGAACCCCACATCAGGATTTCGAACCACAACCATTAAACGTGCATCAGTTTTCATAAACAAGGAATCAATCTTCGTACAGTAAAATCTGTTTATGTTGGTTCTAGTTGCAAAACTCACTATCAAAGGTATAACTAAGATACAGGCTCTGAACCATTCACTGGCAACTACGTGTAATTGAATTTACAGTCATCAATGAACAAACCGGACCTTAGATCTTATACTTTGGAGCATATAAGTTTTACAACAATACCCCTCATGTAGGATAGCTAAAAGAGTAGCACAAAACCTAGGAAGGTATCTGTTGCAACATGATGCCGTAACCCACAACCCTAGTGCCAATTTATAGGTTAGGTTTGAATTATCGTTGCACTTGTGCTACACAAGGGCTATTGGCGACAGGGGTCATATTTTAGAACCACAGTCAAGTGACAAGCCGACACCTGAATAGGCACCCAACGCAACCATGAAGGGCTACATCGTACGCAGCGTTAGGACTTTGAAGGATATTTAACGTGCACTCCATCACACAGAGTATTATTTGTCAGACATTTTTGGCTGCACTGGCCGTTTATAAGGTCGGCAGTTACTTTGGCGTTGCCCGGACCCAAACCTGGGAACTTTCCCATGCTAGGCGAATACCGATTTATTGAAGATGTAGCAATTCCTTATCCACGAAAGATGTTAGGAAAAACTAGTGTATTAAAATTTTACTTATTTTTCCCCATTTAATTTTGCCACGACAAAAACTACTACTAAAACTGCTACTTAAACTTGCCACGAAAAGTTCCGGCAACGTTTACAAACAACCGAAATACTCTTTTCAGTTCAAATCTTTGAGTGTTTGGTTTGTTTTAATTTCCTCAGTCAAACATTTTGACTGTTTTTCTATTTTTTATAATTATTAAACTAATTTGGGAGTTTAATAAGTAGCTTATTTATTTTTATTAATATATTTGAATTAATTTCAACTTGCATTTTCTAGTAATATTATGTAAATTTTGTATGCTTAACTGCATCGTCTCTTCTAACTTATGCAAATGACTTCAGTATATAAGCAGGTGGTTTTCCAAAGTCTTTTTCTTCTTCAATATCTTTGATCACTTTTAGTGACTATAATTACGAAAGATTAAACCACCGGTACCCTTTTTGGGCTTTAGTTTGAGACTATGCAGCAAAGCAGTGTTCTTGACTGCCAAGCGGTCACTTTGTTTTATTTTCATTTGTGTTTGGTAAGCAAAGTATGTTTGACCGGTGAGTTGTGATATTTTAAATAAACTTTAAATTTTTACAAAAGCTTCGAACATTTATTTACGTAAATGCGTCACTCTGCTCCACTTTTAAGAAAATCCCGTAACAAAAGAGATAGACAGGGCCTTACATTGAGCGACTCTGCCAGGTCCTCCTCCTCGTCCGAGTCCACGACGCTCTCGATGAGCCCTGTGAGGTCGACCTCCTGGTCCTCGAGCGAGGACTGCACCGACTGCATGGTGTCCGAGCCGGAGTAGGCCGACGAAGAGTCCGAGCTGTGCGAGTGCCGGTTCTTGAGCTGCTGCTGGAGGAGCGGGGGCAGCTCCAGGGGAAGCTGCAGAATGGGAATAGGAAATGTAGCCTAGTAACTACTACATTACATTACACACTCAATAGATTTGCTGATGTCCTCTCCGCTCCAGAGGTGCACAGATGTGAACCTTTGATTCGAACATCACTTCAAAAGCTATAAACAGTTTTTCTTAATAACTAACTTTTTTATTATAAGCAGGCATCTATTATATAAATAGATGTGCTGATGTCCTCTTTGCTCTAGAGGTACACAGATTGAAACCTTCATATATCACTTCAAAAAAATATATTTTACAGATTTTCTTAACTACTAACTTTTCTATGATAAGCAGGCATCTACTATGTTCAAGCATCTCAAAAATAGTGGTATCCAAGTAATTTACAAGTACAGTCCAACCTCGATAACTCGACTGCCTATAAATCGAATAATACTTTTAATCGAGTCCTGAATCATTTCTATACTATTCTTTAAAAACTGTCTCGATAACTCGAAGTGAACATCTTCCAAGTTGAAGTTTTTGCGATAGATTTTCCCGGTAAAAAACCAAATTCAGTTCAAAACTTCAAATTTAACTGATGTGCTCAAAAATTAGGCAACTTTGCAAATGCCAACAACATTAAAAAATACAAACAAGAGATAACTGCAATTTTCAAATGAAATTAACATGATATGTATACTAATCAATATGTAATGAGGCCAATTTTTGGCCTGGGACTTCAAGTTATCGAATATTGACTGACTTTATCACTTTTGCATTTGTAACAAAAGATGTAGCACAACGCTCAAGCACGATATAGGTCTCGTACAAAACAATTTCTTTGCAGAGGTAAATCAGATATTTTGCACTACAAAATGTACCTGTAGTCGGTGGTGGTGCGTGTAGCTGTCATCACAGCTCTCAGAGTGGAAGTGCCTCTGCCTGGCGTCTAGGGCTATGGACACCTCTTCCTGTTCTAGGGCCAGCAGTTTCTCCAGGTTCATCGTGGTGCATGACTGACGCTGCCCGGGTCGCATCAGCTGCACATCAGGGTAGTCGATCTGAAGGAAAAAAAGATACATTTAGAGTTTGTTGTAAGGTAGAGCTAATGCTTAGGTATTAACTCTTTCAGTCCCAGTGATGCCATTTGGCATCATCATGTTTCTGATCATATTTTTTTTTAAATAATAGGGCTGACATCTATTGGGATTAATCAAAAATATTTTCTAATAGAAAAATAAAACTTTAAAGAATTAAATGATGTGCATTTTGATATCATAAATAAATGGCTATAGACGATCAGAAAAAAATTCTTAAATGATGATGCCAAATTGTCATTGTTGGGACTGAAAGGGTTAAACACATCGAAAAAGGGTTGGATTCAAGAGAGTTATTCTGGCTCGAGAGCTACACAGGGGCATTGTAATTTTGGTGGTTAAATGGAACTAGAGCTATACCAGAGCCTATTGGTGACGGGTGTCATAATTTAGAACCACAGTCAAGTGACGATCCAACGTTACGATAGGCAGTAAAAAAAAAAATTATAAGGAAAACATCGTACACAGTGTTGGTGCTTTGGATAAAAATTCATGAACACTCTCTCTACACCAGGCACTAATTTGAATTTTGGGTTGCACAGACCTTTTGTTGATCAGCAGTTATTTGGATTACAACAATGCCTGTACCTGAACCAGCGACTTTTTCATGCAATGGCAAGCACATAAGGCTACCCAACATCAAGTGAGGAGGCCGACACCTGATCTGGCACTTATTGCAACACAATGTCAGCAATATTCAACTCCGAGGAAGGATGTGTATACTGGTGCAATTAAAGAAGTTTGTTAGATTTTGGCTGTATTTTTCATTCATAGTAAAAACTGACAATAAACAGCTGGATAATGCTGATAATATACAGATAAGAGTAAGGTTGGCAGTAACCTTAGAAAAATTGTATATATTAGTCAACTTTTAGATAGAATTTATTGTATTTTATATTTAGTTATTCCAAAGCCACCTCCTGAGAGATTATCTTAGATAATCCAATTAAAATTTAAATGTTTAGAAATCTGTATGATAGGAATTAATTTAAGATTTTACTGTGATGCATGACAATTTGATTGTTATTTAGTGTACAACACTAGATAAAACTGAAATGAATACATATGTATTTTTTTAAAAAATCTGAACACATCCAATTAACAAGTCAAATTTTGGATCTTTTTTCATCATACTATTTCTATTTTTTTAAAAATAAGTTTCATCCATAAATAAAAATATTTAATCACAAATAGAATATATCCACTATTTTTGCTAAAACTAAAAAAAAATGACCCATTTAATAAAGCTTGCTTAACATACTAATTCAATTTATCTTCCATAAATACCAGGCATGCTTGTTTCATAACCATCAAATTACAAACAATCCTAGCTATCAAAAACTTCAAACAAATATTTACATAATCCATAAATAAAAAATAAACAAACCTTAATTACCGACGAAGAAGCAACAGAAACGCGAGATACGCGTGTATAAACAACCCGAAATTCCGATACATGAAACCGTCAATAACTGTCACTATATTTTTTTTCATCCATTGATAAGAAAGATTAACACCAGGTGGCGTGTTGGTGGTAACCATAGCAACTGGTGACTCATCTTCTATCGGCGATGAAATCAATACCTAAGCGCCCCACGATCCCCCTTTGAAATTTAAAGGGGGCGATGGCTTTTTGACCCCCCCCCCTCCCCCTAAATGTCTGGAGGAATTTTCCTCGGGAGATTGACTTTTTCTTGATAAAGATTGAATAGGATTCAGATTCAGTGTTTGATCATAAAATTTGGAGACTGAACTTTAATGGAGATTTAACTTCTGAATTAATAAATAATGTTGGATTCATATTATTCAGATGAAGGAAAGATATAATAAATAGATAAACTTCTGGAATAAAACTTCTATTGAATTGAATGATAAGGCGTAGACAAAAACTTAACTCACAGAGGCTTAGAATTTACTTCCTCGTATATCGGCAAAGACAAGTCGAAATTTTTAACCTTTTATATTTCTTTTGAAAAATCAGTGTTACATGTTAGTATTGCACAAGATAAAGATAGTTTTTAAAGCCAAGAAAATAGAATCCGTTTAAAATTGTGTCAAAAGGTTAATTAATTATAGCAAAAAAAAAAAATCTTTAGAATTAGGACGAGTTTATGAATTTAAATATTCGTATCACACGCCTTCGGATACGTACGTGAATAAATGAAAATGGAGTTTCGAATACATAATTTATAGAATTTCTTGTTTTGTGAAGGCTTTTGATCTTTTGCTATTCATCTTTGCTAAGATAAAGATAATTATCTAAACGTATTGATATCAGAAATGTAATTAATGCCAGGAGAGTCACCTAAAAAAAGGTATGGAAAAAATAGTAACTGACAACGGATTAAGGAAGAAAATTTTAATTTATTTTTTCGACACTTCGAAATTAAAAGATGAGGAAGTCAATGAATTACACTGCTCACAACAATTAGGGGAACGCATGGTTTAAACTCTTTCACCCCCAATGATTCCATTTCGTATCATCAGCTTAAGATTTTTTTTCTCTCACTAAGTTGAGTTCGAACTTATTTATCATTGGATGGAAGAATAATGTCTTTTGACGAATTAAATAATGTTTGTTTTAATTAAATGAAAATATGAAAAACAAGGTAAAATAAAATTCCCTAACAAAAAAATTTGAAGAAATAAATTGACCCTAAATTCGTCACTCTTGCATTCTTAGATGTTTAAAAATTGATTTTACCTCTTTTTTTACAAATAAAGTTTTTAAAAAAAATATTTTTGTAATTTATTCAAAATTTATGATTCCAATATTTCCTACCTTAAATTTTAGTTAAAAAATTATAATGAATCTATTCCATAAATCTTAGATTTTTCTAATAAAAAATAAGAAGTTGAAAATGAAAGGGTAAACAAAAGTGCTCCCCTAATTGTTTTGAGCAGTGTATAAAAACTGCAAGTAATACAAAAACTATTCTTAAAATGCCATAAATCGACAAGCTATGAATGAATAATGCTGACAAATGGTGACTGTGTATACATACGGAAAGGAAAACAGCTGAGAATTTTTTTTAAAGGAAATGACGTCAAAAAATATTTCGACATAACTTTGGAGCATAGTACGACTTAAAAAATCTTGTAGACAGGGCTCGAAAATTATATTGCCCGACGTGCCCGGGGCATGTAAAAATTCCAATCGGGCATGTATTTTTTCGCCTCACATGTCCGACCGGGCATGTAAACATTTCATCAAAACATACCTTTCCATAAATTTAACTAAATATTTTGTGTTTTAATAAATACCAAGCATATTCATTCATTGCTTCTTGAAAAAATTTATAATTTTAATCTTAAATCGAAATTAGTTACTTCACAACGTTGTCATTCATGGCATCAAATTCTTCATCAATAAAATTCTGGTGGGGGCCGGGAATTTTCACTACTTTCTACAATTTTCGAATTCCTTGTTATTTTGGCAAGGTTTTTTTTAAGGTATAATAGTTTGATATATTTTTAATTAACATTGATAAAACCTGGAATTTTATGTAAATTCTCTGGGAAAACCTGGAAAAGTCAGAATTTGGTTTTCCAACTTACATAATGTAACAGTTTATTTCGTGAATTAAGTATACTGCTTTAAAAAAAATATGCTTCCAATTACGCATTTTAGTTTCAGCTTTTGTTGTTTTTGAAAAACTCATGCCTGGGTACAGTTTCTTTTCCCCCTCCCCCTTTCGCTCGGCCTGCGCTTTGGCATGTAAAAGTTTTATTCGGGCATGTATTTCTAAGACTAACATGCCCGACAGGGCATGTACAAATTTTGAGATTTTTCTAGTCCTGCTTGTAGAAACAAAAACATACATAACAAACTGTAAAATAGTTTTACAACAAGGTAAAATATTCACGTACGTATATGTAGAAAGATTATTTAATTAAAATAAAATGAGTGCTTTTGGGAAAAAAAAACTTTGTTTGGGATATATTATTTTAATAAAAAAAATGTATACTGTTAACTTGTACCAGATCTGCCAAATTCCTAAATCCTGCAATAAATTTTAATGTTTATCGTTACAATATCTTAACTGTTTCAATATATTAATACCTGAAAAAAAAATAACAAAAGAAAGCTAAATTATATTTTTGTGAAACAAATGATGTTTTTCAGATAACAATGTCGGAATGCAAATTTCAATCTCGCTGCATCCAATATTTATTTGAATATTTCGCTCTAAAAACTAGTTAACGTTAAGCTTATCAATTTAGCAGGGGAAATATCTAATTATGAATCGAAAATAGACTAAAATTTCCGAATATCCGGTGAGTTTTTTTTATTGGTTAGTTAGCATTTGCAATTAAAGAAAATTTCATCAACTTTGCGCCAAAAAAAATAGATACTTGAAAACTTAGCCCTAAAAATTATTTTGATGTTAATTTTATTATTGTACTAACCAATTTATCTTTTTTAGAAAAGGATTTTTTTTATTTCTAACCTCTTTCGAACATCCGGTCATTTGATACATTACACCAGAAATTCAAAAAATAGTTAAGAATCCGGTCGCCGGGTTAATTCCGGAGATTTGGTTATATCTGTTTATACTAACCGATTAATGAATAATCAAATCAAAACCAATTTAAAACGAAGGATTCAGTTATCTATTTCCCCAAGATAGGAATTTAAAAATAATTCGCGCACAGATAACAAGGTTATTTCCATCGCGTTTATCACATAAATGATGCTATAATTACATTGGCCATTCAATGAATCAAAACACACGTTATTTCTTTAATTTTTTTTTGTCTAAAGTTAGTGACACAGTTTAGAGCCGTGTTGATAAATAAATATTTAATTTAAAAGTAGAACCCCAGGTTTCAAGAGCAAACTACAAATTAGTAGGTCAATTATCTTATTGTCAACGAGCACGTTGCGAAAGGTCGCACTTAAGAGGAATGTAATTAGTTTAAGGATTAAAATTGAGACAAAATCAAAACGAGCGAGGGAATTAAATGAAATAGCTAAGTAATAAACACGTGGATGCCGATGGACTAACTTAAAGGAGAAAAAACTTATTCAAGAAATGAAGTTAAACTAGAAAACAACAATTTATTTTGTCGAAGAACATGTTAAATGGTCAAGAATGTTTTGCATGACATAAAAAATATAGTTCTTTTAAGTATATACTAATACTACCTAATAGTTTCTTATGCACACACGGCTGGTTATATTTCCAAACCTTTTTACACAGCATGAAATTTGAAAGAAAAAAAAATTTGCATGCAATTTCATAAGAAAACCTTTTAAAAAAATAATGACAATACAAAAGATCAAATTTTATCTTATTTATAATTTAAATTTATCAAATTTTTTCCATAATATAATTCTTTTGCATTAGAGTTGATTAAATTTACACTTAAATTTTAAAATACTTCACCCCAACCCATTCAAGAGAAACACCAACTTTTATAATATCTCTGTGAAGAAAACAACAAATTATAAATAACAAATTAAAAAGCTATAGTTTCTTTTAAAATAACCGATCCTCCCACCTCCGAAATTTAAATACTTAAATAAACCTTTTAAATACCTCACTTCCACCCATTCAAGAGTAATACAAACTTAATTTAATTTATAAAAAAATTATTTGTAAAGAAAAAATAACAAATTAAAAAGCAATAGTTTCTTTTTAAATAACGCGATCCTTCCACCTCCGACATTTATACTTAAATTTCAAAATACCTCATTCCAACCAATTCAAGAGTAATAGTAACTAATTTATAACAAAAAAATGTAAAAACTAATTTGTAAAGAAAAAATAACAAATTAAAAAGCAATAGTTTCTTTTAAAATAACGCGATCCTCCCTCATTCCAAGGCTATTTAGCAAATCAGAAGCAGGCCACAAGTATCAGTCCGTCTCAGCATCCCAAAAAAAGTTTTTGAAATGCAGGAATTTCCCAAGTCGAAAAAATGCACGGAACTGGTTTCTTAAAAGAGAATGAGGAACTTGTTCTCGGCCGATTGTTGTGCTAACGACTTAGAATCAAAGGAGAGAACAACTTTAAAAAAAAAAAGCCAAGGTGATGAGGAATATCGCCAAGGGTTGTAAGTTTATGACTACATATCTGATTTAAATAAGAATGCATGGAATGGATGCTAAAATTGCGTGTTGTATTTTATCACTCATTTGTTTAACAAATGTATGAAAATACTAATGAACTCTTTTCAGTACAGCGCACTTTAACATAGATTTTTTTTCAAATTAAAATTAATTTTTTGAATTTTTAACTTGGAGAGAATTGCTACAATTAAAAAATTCTTATTTTCTTATAGGAAATTGATTTTAAAATAATGAAAGATATCCAAAAAGAAAGAGAATTTTTTGATATTTTGCGAAATCAATATATAGATATAAATCTCCATTTTTGTCAAAGGTCTACGTTCTTAGTTCTTCCTATGAATAGTTTCAAATGCATAAATCAACAGCTACTGTAGAATTTTGATATTTTTTCCTGTAAAAAAATATTTAATTTAATATTTTCTAAAGGTTTTTCAATAATGAAACTGCAAAAGCCACAAGTCATCTTTTTTGCAGATAGATACATATACTATTTTGACATCAAAACTCGGAATTATTTTTATTATTTAAAACGACATTTTAAAAATTTAAATTATCGCCAAATGAACGATTTCCATCCAAATATAGCAAGGCTCCTTCCGTTGCTCAAAAAGCCACAGAGTGCATATCGGCCTCATTTAAAAAACACACCTGCGGGAATAACTCAAACGTTGGAGAAAATTCTAAAGTAAAGATTAACTTTGGAAAAACGATGTCAAAAGGGTGTGTTGTTTCAAGGAGTATTTCTTACTTTTCATTGTTGGTACTGATGATCGTACAGTATCCGATGAAATTTAGATCGCTGATGATAAAAGTTCGTTCAACTCGGAGAACTAATATTTAGTAAGGATTATTATTTTTTTCAGTGTGCAGATTAAAGCCTGAATACACAGAAGACTGTTTGAGGGACAAGCATATCATATTTTAGAAGTTATGGTAATAGTAACATAATTTGGAAATTGAAAGCTAGAAGCGAATTGGATTAAGTTACGATCTTAAAATTAATTATTAAAGTCACATGTAGTAAGACGTTTATTACAACTACATAAAACTTGTCAATGCAATCCAATTGTACTAATTGCATTGAAGAAAACTCTCTTTAGGACGAGACATTTTATTTTAGGACAACACCAAAAGTACAAGACAATTAAAACGTAGAATTCTGAAGAGTTACGACCGACGATGTTTAGCAGTCAAAATTTTATCGAGTTCTGACAAAAACTCTTGCCAAGGCGCACACTAATTAATACACATTTATTTCAATCACTTCAGTTTACACAAAAAATCAGTTATTACGAAAATAAATATCTACAATAAAGGCACGTCATTAGACCAATATTATATAAAATGCATAAGGAAAAGGGAAGGCATAAAAGAATTTCCTAGTGCGTCTTTTTTTCTCTCACCACAGTGCTTATATGAAAAATTTCAAACAAAATTATTCTTGGCCACTTTGACCATTGGTAATTATTCTTTTACAAGTATATAATTATTCATGCAGCATAGTTCTAAACACCGAATTTGATTAAAAAACAAAAATTAAAAATTGTTTAATTATTCATATAAAAAAAAGACATTTTAGCAAATGGATAAAAATATCACTTTCAACGAACAGATGCGAAATTTATTCAGAATTACCAATGAAAAGTTAAAAACATCCCCAAATATACATGGGAAAAGGTCAACGAACGTCTGATCCCAGCACAAACATTTCTAAGCAATGACACTCAAAAAATCAGTAACAAAAAGGATTAGTAAATATTAAAGCTTTTAACCCATGACTATTGTTATTTTTCACCGGAAAATCCCAGAAAAGCGAAATTACACACTCCGTTAAAAATAAGTTAATCCGCTGTTCATCAACCTTGAAATAAGATTAAAATCTAAAATATGTTTTAAATCCATACATGCGTAAAAAAAGATAACTCGGATGATGATGTTACCATTTTTGGCGATTTATTGACAAAATGTGCTGCTTTTTCAGTGTCTTTTTAGGTTGAAATTATATTTGATATTAAGAATACCAAATGTCTACGGTAATGGCTCGTAAATTCCCCAGAAAGTATACAGTTTTCTGGTATTTTTGTAGTATCCCGTTGACCAGTTAATGCTCACTAAATCCTTTAGCGTAATCTTAGGTTTGACATAAGATTTTTGATTTAAAAAAAATTTAATTTATAATATAATATTTATATTAATTATAATACGTATTTTCGCTTTTATTTACATTTTTCTTTATTTATTATAAATTATATTTATAAGTACATATCGTGTTTGGCGAAAATAGTTGACGGTATAATAAACAGTAAAAATCCTGTTTGTTACCTTTTCCGGTCGAACTATGTCCACATTTTTATGCAAGGCGACATTAAAAATAATTTTTAACGAACATTAGGATTACAATTCCAAATTATCAATGAGAAGTTGAAACCGACATCCAAAACTTATTTAATGAAATTTAGTTCTCGAAACAAAAATTTAAAGTAAATGGACAAAACTATTTTTAAAAAAGCGCGCGTTGTTTGAAAACATATTTGGCGATAATTTTTTTTACGTCAGCCCAATTCATGAATGAACAAACCGGGAAATCCATATACGGGTTCATACTACTTTCTTCCTTTATGAATGTAAAAAAAGCCCTAGTTTCCGCCCTGGAGTTAGCAGTCCAAGGACAATTCATTCACTAAAAAAAAGTACTACCCCGAGGACTTCCTCTTATGCGTGGATCCGTACGAGACAGGATGCCAAAACATAAACTAGTGTGGTAACTGCACGAGGCAGGATGTCGCATCGTTTTGTGGATGCTAAATTAAATAAGGGAGGTTTGTTGATTTTTTTTAACGAGAGTTCTATCTTGGAGTAGGGACAACCTTAGAGGTATGGTAACTCTTTTGAACCAGGGAACTAGAGGCTATTAATTGAAATATAGACCGAAAAGAAGTAAAACATTTTATATCAGTGTACAACATTGGAACAATCTATCATCTTCAAAACATAACTGCTACCAGAAAAAATCTTATTTTTGCAGGAGGGTAAAAAACTGTCAACTGGGACGCCAGTTAATAACTGTTTTTTGTTTACAGTTTAAAGCTGTAATTTTTTTACAGGAAAACTGCAGGGAGAAGCTGCTAAATTAACACGGGAAAATTTGGAATTTCAACAGGGAAAAACAGGGTCAACAGAGTGATAATTACGGGGGGCCGGGGGGACTATTAAATTAGCAGTTTTTTTCCCTGCTAGAGTAACAGTTTCTCTGTTAAAATTACAGTTCCTGTAAAAAAATCAATTCTTAACTGTAAAAAAAACTTTTTAACTGTAAAAACAACAGGTTTTGTTATAGTGTGCCATCTCCCCCCCCCCCCCCCTGCTAATTGCAGTAACTACAGCAATTAGCAGGGGGGGGGGAGAGGAGAAGAAAACAACGACAAATTGTCACCCATCAGACACATATACTAAAAGTTCCATCCAAGCAAAACTATTCCACAAAATCCTAAACGGACCCAAGATCTGCAAAGACAAAATATAGCTACTTTTCTTCTTCCACGAACCAATATCCATACAAATAAACCTTCTCCAATCATTACAAGCGACCAACTCACCATAAAGAATGAACAACCGAACAATTCCTAGTATAAGGTTCTGAATAAACAGCAGAACCCCATATCGAATTCCAGAGGTAGTCATCTATGTAGTATATATAAAACTACTATTTCCCAAAAGCCCAAAGCAACAAGGACAGGTAGGTCGAGGTTAAGCTGCGATAAAAGTGGCATAAGTACACTGTTAAAAATTTTGGCGCAGGATTGCACCGCCGGAATCCTGGAACTTTCTTGCTGCCACCACCATTTGGAGTGGGAAATAACCAATTTTGTGGTGAAACTATACCTTAGATGCACCTTAAACCACGCTCCGAATAGTGGTGGCAGCTAAAAAGTTCCAGAATTCCGGTGCAATCCTGCGCCAAATTATTTAACAGTGTCGATGTACTTTCATTTTTTGCCACTTGAAATATATAGTCAATGTATAGTAATAGTTATAATCACAATACAAAAAAATGGCTCGAACATCATACATGAAAACTACTGGTCAAAATGGTGCAAGGCACAGGACAAAGGTCAAAAGGGACATAGGAAGCACATATGAATTAGGGTTTGGGATTAGGGTTTAGGGAAATGGGATTAGGGTTTGGCAAAGACTATAATGCACGGTATTCGATAGATAACGTAGTACAGCACGAGAAAAAGTGTTTTGCGTACATCCTTGTGATCATTAGTTCAGATTTTCGGCCGAATTCCATTACTTTCTATGTTCATTATTACAACTTCTTATCCTACAAAATCAGTTTTCAGAGTGCACCTATTTATTACAATTCACATCATTCTAACAAACTAGTTGTCATCTTTCAAAAAAATACTTCAAAACATAACTTTACACCCATAATTTAAGCTGTCACCACTTGTTGTCAAACGGTCTAGTCTTTTATCCAACACATAACGATGACTAACATAATTTTACGTATCGCAAAATACCGGTAATTGAAATTCAACTGTATCTGCAAAGAGATATACTACTTATACTACTTACAAGAGATCCAAGTTTGGTTTAGTTTTAATTATCGTCGCTCTAAAGCTACACGAGGGCTATTGGCGACGGGCGTCGTATTTTAGAACCACAGTCAAGTGACGAGCCGGCACCTGAATAGGCACCCAACGCAATCGTTAAGGGCGACATCGTACGCAGCGTTAGGACTTTGGAGGATATTTAACGTGCTCTCCCTAACACGGGGTATTATTCGTCGGACATTTTTGGCTGCAGGGACCGTTCATAGGTCGGCAGCTATTTTGGCGATGCCCGGACCCGAACACGGGACCTTTCGCATGCTAGGCGAGTGCCTAACCGACTGGGCTCCCCAGCCCCTACAAGAGATCCAAGTATGGCTATGACTAGAGGGGAAGATATGGCGAACGGTTGCGTTTCACAGAACGGATCAGAGAGGCAATGAGTGTATCTAACAAGCGGAACGTCCAGGGGCCATTGTTCTCCAGATTAGACAACGCCTGGGTCCTTTCCTGCTTGCTGGAACAGAGGAAGCGGTGGACAAATGTGTCAGAAGGTATGGTATTGTCCCGTAAGGCCCCCTCCACCCACAAGATTTCATATGTGAACTTTAAAATATTAATTTCGGAGGTGGATTATACAGTGTTCTGTTACACTACTATGAAATAAGGAATTTTAACTTCGAATTTCGGGGCTGTATATCATTGGTATAAAACAGCTCAACTTATTTCAAAGGCATTTGAAAGGCATATAAAAACGATACTTCCTAAACTGAATAATATTCCCCTGTGTTTTTATTTGCACTTGGAAGTGAATAGGGCTGGATGAACAGCAAAAGCAACCATAATAGTCAGTGCTGAAAGTGGGGGTAGACGCGGGATGACGCGTCACCCCACTTTTCAAGAAATTGGCTATCCATCTCCCCACTTCTTATATCTCTCAAATCCATAATCTGTAGCGAAGGCATCCTCCCACTTATTTTTTTCCCACTTTCACCACTGATAATAGTATTATCTGGGTCGCTGAAAAAGACTTTATAGAATGAAACTATCAAAAGAAATGGTTTCACTTTAAGATACAAAATTATCGTTCTATAAAAGATTTACAAATTATAATTATTAAAATGTATAATTTTTTAATAATTTAAAATAATTTTAAAAGCAAAATAACTTCAAACAAACCAGAAAAAGAATAATATTTGCTTCATAAATGTTTTGTGTATTTTATTTATATTAAATTATAGGGTTCGGCTCCTTCATTAGCGATTTCGATTTTCGCCTAGTTGAATTTACCACGATCAAAAGTCGTCAATGAGCGGACCAGACCCTACATCTTAGGTTATACAGGGTAAGTCAAAATGAATAGGACAATAATAGGTTGAGAGTTTATCTGTCCATGCGTAGCTGTAGTTTGGTTACAATAAACATCCATCCGTCTAAAAATCGTTTTCTTATTTGTCCTATTCATTCTGACTAACCCTGTACTTCGGAGAATGTTAGTTTCCTCCTTCTCTTCAAATAAACCTTCATTCTAGAAATAATTCCATTTACACCATTCCTAAGCCGGTGTTTTCCAAATGAAGCATATTCAGCGATTCCGCCACACTACTCTAATTGCAAATCAACGTAAAACCCTCTACACTTTAATGGATGAACACTCCCCTTACCCCCACCACACACAAAAGCAGTTATGTGGCCCTCAGAGCTAAAGAGACGTAAACCGAAATCTGAAGTGTAGTTAAGGAAAATAGTATGTAACTAGGAGGAGGTCAAAATAAAATACGAATAAATTATGACTGATCACATAACAGGTATTAAAAAGGGTGGATCCAAGTTAAATTGCCAAATAAGAGTAAAAAGACTTATTTTTCTAATATTAACATTGACTTACTCATCTTTGGTCAAAAACCCTTATGTTCGTAACAATTAAAAAATACTTTTAACCCTTTCAGTCCCAATGGCTATTTGGTATTATCATATTAGATTTTTTCTTTTGATCGTTTGTAACCATTTATGATATCAAAAAGCACATCATACGATACTTCAAACTTTTTTCTATTAGAAAATATTCTTTATTAATCCCAATAGATGTCAGCCCTATTATTTTATTAAATTATGATTAAAAAAATGATGATGCCAAATGGCATCACTGGGACTGAAAAGGTTAAAGATCATAGTTAATATACAAGGTATTTTAGCATCATAAAATCGCAAAAGAAGTACCAATTCTTATATTTATAAAACCGAAGATACCCAATTATTCAAAGAGTCATAGTTTTAGAAACAAGCCACGTCGTTTAAGTCACATTACTTGGGTATATTTCAGTACAGAATAACATCGCACCCTAATGAGTTAATTACTGGCATGTACGAGTTCCTCTAGTTTATGAATATGATTCCTACATTATGCAAGCAATCTAAATCTCCGGTACTTATGCCTTTCGGTACAGTTGGCCAATGAAATTAAACAGACTTGTACCTTTTTTTCTCAGAGTCCAGAGCTAAACCAGTAAATTACCACCGGAAAGGCGCACAGATTAGTTCTGCTAATTAGATTCAATGTCTTTTGCGTACCACCGTTAAAGTGGAAATGAATATCTTATTTTAGGAATGCGCCATGCATGAGCTAGCACCGGCACATTACTTGTTAGTTGATGGTCGATTTCACAGAGTTGTATCGTATAATTTTGTGAAATACAGGTTTTATATTTCAATGTCAATATGAATGCATATTATTTTCAAACAGGACACGAAAAAGTCAGTGAAACCCGGGTTTACCCTGCAAATTTTATTTCATTTTTAATTGGTTCGTATTCGGACCATTGAATTTGATGTTCCACAAACAACAATTCGCTGTTAGTCACGAAATGCAATGAAGGTTCGGGAAATTAGTAGAATTAGTCTGCGCTTTGCAAATCCATTTTCTCAAATTCTGATTATTAGCTGCATGATAAGAGATTCAGTTGATTATTCTGAATCCGTTCCAGAAATGCATGTTCGTAGTAGTCATTTGGAATCTATGTATTTCGAATGGCTACGGACATACATCCTTAAAGCTGGGAAGCACAGTAAAAAGTAGCAGCATATAAAGGCCAAAGTAGCATTAAATAAAACAGTAGCAAAAGCAGTATACGAAGTAAGGAAGCAGAAGATATACAGGTACAAGATAGAAAAATAGAGTTTTCAAATTGATTCAAGTTACAGCTTTGTCAAAAATAAAGTATTATCAATGCAGAACTATTGAAAGAAGAGTTCTTTTGTTAGTCCATTCTTGGAATAGGTTTGTTTTGTTGCAAAGCGTTAAAAAAAGGACTTCAGTGTCTTGTCAATTGAAAGTTTACAACTAAAGGTTTTCTTTTAAAAAAATAAAATGGGTCACTATTTCCTTGCTTTGTGTATAGAAAAGAAAAGGTTTTTCGAGTTAATTTTAAAAAAAATAATAATAATAGAAACATGATAACGCGGTTTGATAAATTAAAGCGTGCAGTTTAATATTTATTTACGGGTATTTCATGTTTGTTTTGCTTAGAGAGGTTTGTTTGACAAATTAATAAATTGCTTGACTGATAACATAGCTATAATAATTAAAGAAATGTGTTCTATTAAAATGATAAGGACTTTGCAGTCGAAGAGGGTTATTAGATTGATATAAAAATAAATCACTTAACCATTAAAATTAAAACTGCAATACAGCAGACACTTTAAAAAACCGAGATGCATTTTGATAGTTAAAACATATGTTCAACGAATCGAATGAGAATCTATTCGATGCTTTGCTTCTCACAAACTAAGTCCAGAACCCAACGGATAACCATTTTTAAAAAAATTCTATGGCCATCGAAACGATTCAGAAAATATTATAAAAACAAACAGGATAAGTAATAGCATCCAAACCCAAAAATATATATCGGCGACATATTTATGTTGTGATTTATTGGGGACAATTTCTCACAAAATACATGTTCGTCCGTGATTGTCAATAAAAGCAAGCGTTGGTTTGTCACGTAGAGGTTGGTCACTTTTAGGCGATAAAATGACGACCTGCTTTTTGCTGTTTATTTTTTCGTGAAATAAACGACCAAAACGTGTTCTTGAATTTAAATAACATCGAACTTCATATCATTTTTTGTTACCTTAAACCGAATGTCATAACGCTAAAGATTCAAGAAATAGATAAAGAACGGTCATTTAAAGGAGATGGTTAATAGCGGATGTTCTCAAAAGGGGAAAAAATACAAATTTACTGTATTAATTTCCTGACTGTATTAAGTCTTCAATTCAAAATCACACAAAAAAACCTATTTTCAAAAGCCTTTTTTTAAATATATCAAACAACGAAGTTTGTAGTAGATCACTACCTTACCGCCTAAAAATATATTGGCTAACAGCCATTACCACAAATAAAAGATAACAACTTTCCAAAGCATACCGGAGAACAAGAGCTTTTGAACAGAAAACTCGGTAGAAAAAAAATTATTGTTAGAGATTCTTTTTTCAGTTCTCAATATTTTGGCCAATTGAGGAGGCGTCAAAATTAGCTTCTGGCGGGAAAGTGGGTAAGGTTTACACAACAAGTGTTAACGTTACATTAAAACAACAATGTTAACAAAGTAATTTTTTAATGTCCTCCTGACCTTTAAAATACTTCATTTAATATATTAGCTAGAATTAGATGTAATACAGGATACATTACAACATACATTCTTAAAACAAAGGAGTGAAACCCACTCCTGTAGGAGAAGTGCATTTTCGACACTGGAAAGGAGAGATTATTAACTCTGAAGTAGAATAGCTCATTTGTTTTAAGAGTGTAGTTCTAAAATGACCCATATAGAAATTTTTGTTGTTAGAAGGACTATTGTCAATACTACACAACGAAATTTCTATAAAGATTAGTGTAAACAATTGAATCGGTGAGTGCAGAAACCACTTCAGTCAAAAAAATTCGAAAACTCGTTTTCAATGAAAATAAGCGAAGAAAGCAAAGGCAAGATGCGTGTTGGTTGAAAAAACTATGTTAGTCTGTTGAGTAGTTCAGTAAATAAAGGACGTGTTTGTTTCGAGAGTTGAGTGCAGAAATAGAGGAGGAGTTATTACGTTTTTTCTCCCTCGTGAAAAATTTGAAATTTGCGACTGACGTTGTTTCTGCACTCACCGATTCAATTTTATCTCCGTTTCCCTAATCGATTAAAAAAATTCTGCTCAAATGTAGAAACAAGAGATTGGATTAGAAGTACTAAGGATTCCTTCCTAACTCAAGAAAAAGAAAATTGCATTGTAAAGAAGAACTACAAGTGTTTGGGGTAAAAAGGGGTCATGTAGAGAAAGGCATAGGTAAAGAGTGTTGTCACTTTCCAAAACCCAAGCCCAAATTTCAGGGTGGCTACAGAATCTGTGAAAACAAATTCCCTGACTTTTCCCTGATTTTCCAGGCTGAATGTAAGAAATTTCCCTGATTAGCGGCAATGAACTATATTAGCATGCTGGTTTCCTTCCGGTATTTGTAAAACCACTTTCTAGTATATTTAACATTAAAAAAAGATTTTTTTAAAAATAAATTTAATTAATGAATATACAATGAGCTTTTTAAAACAAATCTATATAAAAAGCAATCGTTAAAGCCCATATAATAATTTTTTTAGTTACGATAAGACTTTAAGCAGCAACTCAACCACTTAGGTGAAAGCCTTTTCCGGATTAAACTTTTTTTTATCCTTTCTTTTACCTGTTAAAATGGCACTTTTGGTAATTTTCCCTGATTTTTAACAAAAATCACCAATTTCCCTGACTTTTCCAGATTGATTAAATTCCCTGACTTTTCCATGATTCCCTGATTTCCCTGATCCTGTAGCCACCCTGAATTTATAGGTAGTAAAACAAAAAAAATCTAATTTAAATTGTACAACTTATATAAACTTAATATAAATAAGTTCATTTATATAAAAAGGTACTAAAAACCTTCATGTTATTATTAAGAGTTTAAAAAGCAACATACATATAAATAATGACGCTCAGGAAACATCTTTAAAAAACATGCTTTTTTATAAGATCTTTTAACTTTTCATTTGGGATTTATGCATTGCTTTTTTAATATTCAATTTAAACTTAAATATTCAATTATATAATCTAAATTAATTTTACAAAAAATATTATGTTTGTAAGTGCGTTCCATCAATTTCCTGTTACTGTATTTTTTAGGGGAGATCCTTCAGTTTAATAGAAAAATATAACCATGGATATCTTTTAAACATTTTAAAATATATAACATGATTAACATGAATATTTTGTTTTTCACTTCTAAATCTTACTGCATGGTAATTAGGGTGGGCCGAAAAAAACTTTTTATTTTATTTCGGATCGCTATAGTGCGGAAAAGTTGCCATTGGTAAAGACATGAAAAATGCACTAATTTTTATTTTTTTATTACTTTATCTTCCGTTCGCGCAACGCCATCAAAGTTGGGAAAAATTGTCAAAAAACGAAATTTTTTATATTTTTTTATGCACGATAGACCTTTTTAGTTGCGTTCCTGTATCATGAATTAAGTTCTAAAAGTACGTAAAATCAATTTATCTGCACTTATCATACATTTGCGTCAGATCTTCCGGCCACCCAACGAAGCGCAAAATAAGGAAAATTCTTAGTTTTTGCAAAATTGACAGATCTGACGCAAATGTATGATAAGTGCAGATAAATTGATTTTACGTACTTTTAGAACTTAATTCATGATACAGGAACGCAACTAAAAACGTAATCGTGCATAAAAAAATATAAAAAATTTCGTTTTTTGACAATTTTTCCCAACTTTGATGGCGTTGCGCGAACGGAAGATAAAGTAATAAAAAAATAAAAATTAGTGCATTTTTCATGTCTTTACCAATGGCAACTTTTCCGCACTATAGCGATCCGAAATAAAATAAAAAGTTTTTTTCGGCCCACCCTAATGGTAACGCTTAAAACAATGACATAGCTACAAAAATCATAACATCAGAAGTATTAGACTTAAAAATTGTTTTTATGAAACAATATAAAATGCAATCTAGAAGGATAAATCAAACATAAATGCGAAAGTTTTTAAACAGTTATTTGTTGAAACTTGCATACATGAATATTTTATTATTTTCCAAAGTTAAATTTCAAATTTGTTTAAGTTTTATTTTGAAATATTTATTTTAGAGTTCCTTTTATTTACTTACAATATTGTGTATTTTGGCACAATGTTTGTTTGTCTCTAAATGTTAGTAGTACATTTAACTTTCAAGATTTAATGCAAAACAGCAGGAAACTATCCTAGTTTGTTAGAAACATGTTTAATATTTAAAAGCAGCTTAAAATGCATTCACGAAACTCCGAAGTTCTGTAAATTAAACAAGCTTTATTTAGAGCAGGAAGAGCGCGTTAAAGAATAGTTAAAATAGTAGCGTTAAGAATTCTTGAATTCATTAAATATGCATTCTTTAATCCAACTTTATGCATCTATTTAGCAAACACATTCAAGCTTTTCACATTTAAAAAGATCTAAAATTCTGAGATCAGACATATATTAAAATGGAGGTTTGGTTTTAAGATTCTGTTACTAAAAAAAACAGTTTAAACTTTAAGAATTAAAATGGTTTAATAGAAGAAAATCATAAAATAAATTTCCAGCCTATGATTGCTGGTATCAGTCTTATTTGCATAAAGATGACATAGTACATGGGTTAATAAACCTTAAGATTTGGGTGGATATTTATTTGCATTTAAAAAAATGTTTTGGACTCTGATATATAAAATTGACACAGCTTGCTTGTTTATTCATGGCGCATTTAACATTTCAATGTGTATTTTTAGGGATTAAAAGTAGTGATGCAACGGATACCATTTTGGCCGGATACCGGATACCGAATATCCGGCCTTTTTAGGCTTCAAAAGTATAAAATGTCAAATAGCGTAAACACTTTTGCAATCATAGCAGTTTTACATAGCGTGGTATAACTAACCAATGAACCTCGTAATATAACTAACCAGTGTCTAACTTCCCAAACTTAGCAAAACTACTGAACAAGTACATTTCTTCATCAGCTAGCAGTATATACAGTGAGCCACTGTTTTCAGAAGCGGGACTCTTTTACGAAAAAAAGCGAACCGTATTCTACCAAAGAACGCAGAACTATTACTTTTTTTACACCATAATTTACGTATCTTGAAACAAATCTAACATGCTTTGTTTGTTATTAACATAATGTGTTGTGTTGTTGCTCATCTACTAGGTTTAGCAGTGCTAAACCAGGTCCATGATGCTAGTCACTCGCAAAAAGTCCAGGATCATGACTGGATTTTCTAACATAATTCATTAACATAATGCAAATGTATTAAAATTTAAAAATTACCTGTTGACTAAGGAAAAATAGTCAGTTTAACAATTAAAACAATAAAAAATTTTATGGAGAAAATGTCAGATTTAACAGGCCGGATAGTACTGCCGGATAATTGTGTTATCCGGCTACTGCCAACTATCCGGCCTAATGGCCGGATAGGCCGGATGCAGTATGTTGGCCGGATATCCGTTGCATCCCTAATTAAAAGACCTCAAAATCCATTAAAATTCAATTGATGTGCTCTCCACAAATATTAAACTTAATATACTTTATTTTTTAAAAAATGTTTAGTGGGATGAGGTCATATTGGGAACAAAACTTACTTACATGTATTCTAGTTTCAAAATAGAAACACAATGAACTATTATTAAAGTGCGGTAATATAATATAATCAGTTAAGAAAAAAAAGATAGTTCAATGTCGCTAATTTCTTCCTGATAACAACGAATCTGTACGGTTTTGTAGACATCAGTGTGCATGTATCGATTTTAAGATAAACAGAGTAGCTACCTATACCTACAGCAATAAATAGCTCAAAGATTTAAATGAAAAAAAAAATTAGGTACCAAAAGGAACAAATATATAATCAACAAATAATATTATTTAATGTATAATTATTAATTATAACTGGTGTTTCGGGCTTTTGCTGATTTAAGAAATTTCAGTAGTGTGAATGCAAGATTTAAGTTGCTATCGTGTCCATGATAGATGAAACTATGTAGGGACAAAACCCTCAATGATAAGAGTCGCCAGGTCTTGGGCCAGCAGGCTTGTAAGGTTGCCATTGCCTCAAAGAGATTGGACTTCTGCCTGTTGGTCCACAGAAGGTATTATCAAATGATGTGCTTTTGAAAAAAGCACATCATGCTTTGAATATACCTTTCGTGCTTTTGAAAAAAGCACATCAACAAAAATGCTTTGCAAATGATGTGCTTTTGAGAAAAGCACATCATTTGCATACCATTTTCTTTTTTTTGTGCTTGAATCAAATGATGTGCTTTTTGGTATATCATAAATGGCTATAGACGATTTAAAAAAAAATTAAATTGATGATGCCAAATTGTTATTGGGATTGAAAGAGTTAATATTGACTGGAGAATCACTGAACTGCCAATCAACAATCAACCTTCCAGAAGAAACGTTGAGCAACACAGGCAGATATTTATTTGAAAACCCGGCTCACTTCACTCAATACAAGCAAGACAAACATTCAGTTGATAACAACACAATCATATCTGCAGGAATACAATTGGCAGCATAAATATTGGCAACCGGGCTAGATATCTGAACAGGCAAAGTAGGATGTAGTCTATAGGTAATGAATTGAATTTTGTAATTTACTCAAAAGAAAAATTTAGTTTGATTTTTTTTAATTATTAACTTTGTAGTTTTATCTTAACTAAATGAAATTTTTGTTTATAACAATTGTATTAATCTTTCTAGGGACTATAAAGAAGGCAGAAATGAGCATTAACTAGACTTAGAGGACACCATATCAGGTTCTGAAATGTCTAAATTTCTTTGAATGCAAAATTAGTATATTTACTTAAAAACCAAATCAATTTATGTATGTTTAACAATATTTTAAAATGGCACAAAAAAAGAATAGATATGTTACATGGTGAAAAGAAAACTATTTTCAAATTTCAAATTAGAAACTAAATTTTAAAAGTTTATGACAGGTTGACAATCAAAATCAAAATCTTAACAGCATATGTTTTAAATCAATCGCTAAAAAAATCACAACTTTATATTATTAACTCAGTTCTCTTTTTGTAGCAAATGAAACAAGGATGTAGTTGATAAATATAGGTGTTTGATATAAGATAACACATTTGACTAAGAAAATGTGTACCTTTTACCTGACTTAGCAAATATATTATGTAAGAGATAACAAATTGTCATATCAGTGTTGAAATAGTTTCTGTTTTAAAAGTAATCAATATTATCAAAAGAACACATTTATAAATGAGCATTTTTCATTTAAGTTGAGTTTAGTTTGAATTATCGTCGCACTAGAGCTACACAAGGGCTATTGGCGATGGGCGTCGTATTTTAGAACCACAGTCAAGTGACAAGCCGACACCTGAGCAGGCACCCAGCACAACCGTTAAGGGCGACATCGTACACAGCGTTAGAACTTTGAAGGATTTTTAAAGTGCACTTACGCCACACAGGGTATTATTCGTCGGACATTTTTGGCTGCATGGGCCGTTTATAGGTCGACAGTCATTTTAGCGATGCCCGGACCCGAACCTGGGACCCTCCGCATGCTAAGCAAGTGCCTAACCGACTGGGCTCCCCAGCCCCATTTTTAATTTAAGAGAGACAGAAACTTATTTTAGGAAACTTAAGATTTAGTTTTAAAATGTGAGTTTAAGATGTATTACGTGATTTGTAATACCAACTTTTTGCTATAGAAAGCTTGTTATTTAAAAGACATAGATAAACCTAAAAGATACTTCGATTGAAGGGCGGCCTTTAAAAGGAAGCCATCATATTTTATAAAAGACCTAACATCAAACTATCATTGGAAACACTTGAGAATAATCTCATAAGAAATCATTTGCAAATAAGTTGCTTTGACGAGCCATATAATCATGCTAGGACAGATACCTATCACTTAGTCTTTTCTTGTACTTATGAATATAAGTAAATAATAGTTACATATTTAATGATTTATATTGCCGCCCCGGCAGCACAACGGTTACGGTGCTAGCCTTTGGAGCTTCTGGGTTCGGGTTTGAATCACGGTAAGGCATGGATGTTTGTGTTTGTCAATAAATGTTGTTATTTGTCTGTGTTTGTGTCGTCCTTTCTATGTGTGTCTCTTGCGTAGCTGCCACTTCTGGCGAGTGGTGTAATGGGCTATAAAGTCTATGCTCCTCCCTTCTAGAGGGTGCATTAAAAGTCAAGTAATGATTTATCAATGCGATACTGAAGATATTTCTGGCCAAAAAAAAATTTGCTGTTTCAGTTTACAAATCATTAAGGGATTTTAATAATTTTGAGTGGGGACGTAATAGTTATAAAAAATAATTAATGGTAGATAAAATGTTATCTTTTAATATGGCTCTTCTTGATGAAAGCCAGGTTGTTTGTCAAAAAATTTACATATAAAGTTTTGGAACAACAAAAAATAAAATGGTCAGTCTGACAGTGTTTCATTGTCGATTTTGAAAATTGAACGCAGGGTTACTAGCTAGTAGCTCAGTTGTATTAGGGTATGGCATATATATGTGCATGTTTGCCACATTGGGGCATTTGTCGGTAATCAACCGACTTTTTGTAGCTTGCCACTCTAGCATAAATAGAGACTGGCCATTATATCATAGCTGTTCCAAAGTCTTTTAGTGCTATAGACGATCTTTATTCAACGGAATATAAAAAATACTTTGATACAGCTGTCAGATTTTCGATATGTATATTTTTTCCATGACCTAATCAAACTAATTGTGCACCAAAAATCAAGTCTCAATGACCTTATATTTTTGGGCTGGCACCAAATAAACTTGGATTTTTCATTGGTTTCCACTCACAGCGGTTTAAATTTGTAAATGTATATCAACAAATATTCCGGCTGAGGAAGATAAATATGGAGTAATCCCAGAATTTTAATGAATTTGAAATGGCGTAAAGTAAAATGCCATGATTATTATAAGAAATAAGAAAGTGTCACAAGCTAAATCTCATCATAACAAACTCAAAAATTTTACAGTATTGAGATAGAGAACAGTAAATGACAGCGCTTAACAACTACAGAATTATGAAATGTGTGTGTTGTACTAATAGAGTTCAGACATAATAATATATAAAAAAACAACATGGAATATCTTATCACTGAATAAGGAGAAGGATATGTCGAGATTTTGATTAATGGCATTCCATTATGAAAGATTTTACCATTCATAAATAATTGTCAACAATATGTTCATACACTTGCAAGAGGGTACATTCATACTTCATTTTAGATTGTATAAAGAGAAGCTTGAAATATCAAGCAATCAAACAAATAAAACTTCCAAACGATTACTTGAATTTCCAAATAAAACAATTCAACTCACCTTGTCATCCGGGGTAAGAATTTTTGTTCCCTTTTCAACACACAAAAAATCGACAAATTCCACACCACAGATCGTCGCAACACAAAATCAACACCAACAAACAAACACTGTAAATTCCAAAAGGGACGATTATTAAATCCGAGGTTTCGTTCGTTCACTGAAAAGTCAGGTCAGACAGCTACAGATGGTTTTTTCGAACAACCTGAAATACCATAGTGCAAAGCTAATCGTCTGCAGAACAACAGCCACGGCGTATTCTTGTTCGAATTTAGAATGTCAAAGGCGTTGATTACCGAATTGGTGGGCACGGTACAGCTTTTTTGGCTTTGTTTCCAATTGTCATTAATAAATATCAGCTCGTTTTGGCTTTTAGATTGACACAGCGCTGCGTACCGCCAAAGTTAGTTGACGTGTAGACGAGACGAATAGAAGGGTTGCCGCAATCGTTGGAAACCACTTCGCTTCAGTCGATGATTCTGAATGAATGGTCGTCTTTCTTTGTCGCCAAATGATGCCAAGGAGTTTTTTTTTTTGTCAAAAATTAATTACTTTTTTGGGGGAGGGTGTTTATGATTTAAATAAATACTATAATTCATGTATTTTTTTTTTAAATATAGGTCGTTAATGTTTTTCATGTGCTGGGTTACAGGAGTTATAATATTACATACAGACTAGTTATATTAACAGAGTTTTTATTAGAGTTATATATACAGACGTGCGTCACAGTCAAGTGACCATCCGACACCCGAGTAAAGCATATGCATGCATGAAAATTTTAAGATATGCAATAATTGAAAGATATGCAATAATTGAAACTAGGAATTAATGACCTATTCTCTTTGAATGGTTATTAAATCCATCAAATCCCTTCAACTAAAATTTTTTTTAAAGATTCTTTCTCTTTTTAAGAGTTTTTCACCATTATATAAAAAAAAACTTTTTAAAAAAATACATTTACATTCTTATAATTTTTTTATTACTTTAAAACTATATTAATTTCATGCACTTGTTTATTAAACATACAAAATAATATTATTACCAATCAAATATAATTTCTTTAAAAAAATCTCTTAAAAATGCTTATTTTGTTTAAGGATTTAATTTAAATATTAAAATTAAAAAATACTTCAAATGCTTTAAGAATCCTTAAACTAAAAATTTAAAACATTAAAATTCGTTATTGATGAACGACTTTTTAAACAAAAGAAAAATGTAAAATATAATATTATACTATTACAACCAACAACGCATAAAAATTGAAACACCATTAACCGTTTCAGTCCCAAAAATTTACTACACTACAGAAACATCTGATATTCACAAAATAAGCTTATTTTAGGTCAAAAATAAAAATTCCATGAGAAAAAAAATTCATTTTTATTTTTTTATATGGTTTTTGAAATAATACCAAAAATTTTTAACTGTGGAAAACTCCAAAATAAAAATATATATATTACCTAAAAACGCTTGGAGTTACACATTTTAAGGTATCTGACCACATTATTAAAAAAAAAATTAGTAATTATTTTAACCGAAATAGTTTAAATTGTGTTTTAAATATGTGGAACTGAAGTGAACTTTCCAAAAATCAGGAGAAACGCTTGTTAGCTATTTTCTAAATTAAAAAAAATAATAGTTCTGTCTTTTATTGAGATTAATGTAAAATATTGTCGAATCGAACAAAGTGTGAATAATCGAATGATGCGTGTTTGGATGTCATAACGGGTCATAAACATTTGGAAAAAAATATATTGAAAGTGATAATTCCAAATGGCACCACTGGGACTGAAAGGGTTAAATAAAAAAAACCCCAATTTTTTAGGATATTTATTTGTTTTCGAATCTACTTATCTATTTTAACACAAATTCCCATAGTAGCTGAGTCTCGAAGAGTAGTAAAAGAGTAAAACACACTGAAAATTTTAAAAATTTAACTATACGGATATGTGTATGCTATTTTATTATGTTATGATGGATACAAGGTTTTGAAAAAATTAATGTTTATTTTCTTCGAAAGCTACTTTGAGAGTTTTAAAAACTAAATAATTTCAAACATTTGTTACTATTTTAATGTATTGATAAATGTTAAAAGGTAATCAAGTTGATTGGAGAATTTTCAATGAGCTTTTTAATTTCAACATTTCAGTCAAAGAAAAATTAGATACAGAAATCTTTTTGAACACTTTATATTTAGGAATTCAAATCAATAACCATATTGCATATTTATTTTTTTGAAATTTTTGTATGCAGAGATAAAATTATTACTCCCTGCAACCGGCAATTCTGCAGTACTTATAACTTTTTTTAATCATTTAACTTTTAAATATAGCATATTTTAAGAAGCAGAAATATAAGACTTATAAGTAAAATAACTTCAAAAACAGACCAAATAAATATTTATTTGCCAAAAGAGCAACAAATTTGTTGATGGCAACCCAGGTCTTACCGTAATATCGCCAAGTGGCTACGTAGTGTGACGTAGTAATCGTCGTAAAGAAGCACGTTTGATGGTGCTGCCGATCCGTTCCGAAGAGAGGAAAGTAAAAATTTTGTGTGTGAATTGGAATGTCAGCACATTTATCAGTGAAAGATTGATAAAATTTTATAAGATAGTAGAAATTCACACTTACGTTGTCATAAAAAAAAGTAGATTGTTCTTTGAAAATATTTTTTTTTAGAAATTTGCGAATAATAATTGATAAAAAAATATATAAGAGGCAGTAAATAGTGTAAAATATCGAATTGTTTCTATGATATAAAGTTTTATTTAATGAAACATTTAATATTTATTTATTATGAACCGTTTTATTTTTTTTTGTATACCCGATAACTTTGTACTTCAAATGTATTGTCGAATGGCAATGGCAAAATAAGTAAATAAATTTTAATGAATGTAAAGTGAAGTGCCTGTGCTTAAATGTTTTGTTTTTAAAAAAATTGCAACATCCGATAAAACATAATAATTCAATATTATTTTAACAGATAAATTGCCTTTAAAAAATAACAATAAAAGGTAGAATTAAGAAGGCTGAATATCATGCAACTAAAAATTCCTGCCATTTTTTTTTATTTGATTGTCCTTTAAACTTTTTAAATGTAAAGTAGAGTTGAAGCAATTTTTTTTGTATGTTTGCTGTGAATCCTAACGAAATTATTTAAGTCTTTTAAAGATTTAAAATAAAAATTATAGTTAAATAAGTTTAATTTTTTTTTATTTATTCATTATGTAATAAAAACAAGAAACATTACTTTTATGATTGTTTTATGTTATTTTGGATAACAACCCTAGTAGGCTTAAAACTTTTTTTTTCACAAACCTCTGTGTAAATTTGGGCCAACTTTAATATATGGTGTACGTTTTGCAGAGTAAAGATCGAAGAACCAAAAACATTCACAATTAATTTTCGTTATTTTCAAAAAACTACAATAACTTTTTGTTATTAGTACATTCAATGCCAACTCTCTAAATCTCAAGGTTAATTACAAAAAAAAAAAACAAGAACCAAAATGTACTTAAATTAATATCAAATTAACTCTAAAAAAAAGCTTGCAAATATCCTTTGGAATATTATTCAACGATGATCTCAGCAGCAATAATCCAGCATTTAAAAAAAAATCCATTATTAAAACTAAACACCAGAAAGTAAAAACAAATCGGACAAAACCGAAACTTTCCCTCCATTCCCGAAGGATTTAAATTCGGCGGGTGGTATCACAACAAAAATCTTCGTCAACAATGGCGTCGAATAAATGGAATGAAATATTCTAAAAAGAATAGAATATTCTGGAGACTTTCGCAGCGGAATTCCAAATGAGTATCGTGGAATAAATTGATCGGCATTCATTTATTTAATTCTCTTCGCCATTTGCGATTGCGTTTTGTACAGAAAAGAGGGCTTTACAGGGGAAATGGAGATTATTCATTTAGTGAAAAGATGTTTTGTGCCTAAGTCAGGGGTTCCCAACAAAATTTTCTCGCGGACCCCTCATCAAGACTTTATTGTGACAAGGACCCCCTTTAATTCCTAATCCTAAAATTAAAAAGTGAGAGACAAATGAAAAGTCTTTATTTTCCGTTTATTATCCGTATGCCCGTATTTTATACGTTTTTTACAGTTACAACAGAGAACCCTCAGTATATAGCTAGTTTTAATTTCCAGTTCATAATGGGATAAGTTAAATCTGTCCTTTGAGGCAATGACTTCTGAAATATTGGGTTCCAAACTTGAAACTTTCACTCTGAATTCCAACCCCATGTCGAGCCAATTCTCATATTTGTTTTTCATGAAACATGGAAGAAAATGCTAAATCACACCTATATGTGGTTGCAAATGGAGGGATCTTTTTTTTTTCATTGCCTTACATGCAAGTTTCTTGTAGTCATTGCGTGCTGATTCAAAGAAGTCTGTAATTTCATCACCAATGAAAATATTTTTCATTGTTCCACAGCTGGACAGATCTACAAGTTGATCTTGCTCTTTTTCAGTGAGACTTTGGATTTTGTGTATTTCTTCACACCTAAACGGATTTCGAATCCATCTGTCGTCAGGGTAAGGTTCAGGGAAATACTTTCTAAAAGTCTTGTAGTACCAGTCAAGTAGATCTTGATCTGGTCAGGCAAATTCTCCTCTGATGATTCCAAGAATTCTTTTTAAGTAGAAAAGTTAGTTAGTGACTTGTTTTCTATCCTTGACGCCTAGATCTGACACTTTGACCATAGCACTAATCTTATACTCAACTTTGAACTTTTTTTTTTGTTTTTTTTGTGTGTGTTATTTTACTGGGAATAAATTAATAAGAAATTTACAAAAGGGAAGCGCGTAAAAAATTAAGTGCACCCTGTGTTAAGCTATCTGACATTCCGTGTATTTATATATATTTTTTAATTGTGGGACGAATCGCATTGATTTTATTTTTGTCTCTTTGTACGGCACAAGTTCAACTTAATAAATACAAAAAATCATCGGACTTCTAAAAAATATTAAATATATGTCAATATGCAATTTAGTTACACACATTTTACAATTATTGGGTAAGAAATCGATAAGTATTCAAGCTACAATTAATGGGGTTGTTTCACGGAGGATCTGGCAATAGCTACACGGTCTTGTTTTCTTTACTCTCTAACAACTCTCTGAATGTCTCTGCTCACTATTACTACTTACTTTTGTTATGGTTAGTTGGTTGGTAGAGATAATCAAGTTTGTGTGCTGACCAAGCACACTAACCTGGATATAGGTCTACCAACCAGCCATATTAGCCAAACAAAAGCATGGAAGTAATTAGAGAGTAAGGAAAACAACACCGTGTAGCTACTGCCAGATCCTAAAAGAAACAACCCCATTATCTCTTGGCCAAAAAACTATCTTGATTTTTAGTTTATAAAAAAAAGGAAACACTGCTAAACCGCGAATGAAACCACTTTACCACTTTTTTTTTTCATGAATGCTAAATGACTCATCCAACATAAATAATAAAAAAGTCATTATCATTGTGATGATTCCCATGTGGTCACATTAGAAAAATCAGGTCGATGTGAAGCCTATTTATAGCAATTCCGAAGGTTGATCAAATGATATCCTCAAATATCCCACCGAATACGGTTCGGTAGTTATTGGTCATTATATCACTGGTATCAGAATGTAGACTTTTATGGAAATAGAAATTGAGATTTGTTTTTTACTCCCTCAACAGTGATTAATAACTTGAACAAAATGAAAGTCAATTAATTATCATGTTAACGATGTTGTTTGCTAAAATGTTTTATTATTGGTATTGTCATATGTTATAGAGCAGGGGTTCCCAACCTTTTTGCATCTGCGTACCACTTGACTTTTTAGGAAATTTTGGAGTACCACCAGATCTAAATATTTTAATAAACGTATAATATTTACTCTTCTAAAAGTGTTCAAAGGTTTTTTGGGTAAAATTCCTTAGAAAACTTCGTATTTAATGGTTAGATATTTGCTTATTTATAACATGCTTATTATAAAGGAGAAATATAAAGATTAAAAATTTTATTAATTCACAGTTTTGTTTATTCCCCATTTCTAAAAACATACAAATAAAAATCAGTACAAACTCAGCAAAATTCGATCCAGAAGTTAATTAAAGATTTCTCTTTAAAATAATGTTAATGTTTTAAATATTGAGTAATATGTTTGCATGCTCATTGCATATGTGTACAGAAGATATCGATATCATCATGTTGCTCACATCACTCACGCGTACCACCTAAAATATTCATGCGTACCACCGGTTGGGAAAAGTGTTCAAGATAAGTCTGATGTCATACCATTCTTACAAAAGAAGAATTAAAAAAAAACACGAAAGGCTAAAGCAAAATTTGGAAGGAGGTTCAAGTCAGATAGGTATTGAAATCGTAGAGATTTCAGTCCATTTTCCATTTTTCTTTTAGAAAAGTATGCTAAAATTGTGTGTATTTCGCTACCAGCTTGGTACACTCTTAAAACAAACAAGCGATTTTAACTCAGTCTGAGTTAAATTTCACTCCTTTCAGTGTCGAAAATGCACTTCCCCTATAAGAGTGAGTTTCACTCGTTTTAAAAAAATATATACACCTTTTAAAACGCGCTGTGCATTCTTGTTATCAAGGGTTTTGCATGCGGAACAAACTCTTGGAAACCTATACTAACCGCCCTTTTTCAATCACATTTTTGTTTACACAACAATGCAAAGCGTGGGCGGGTAGGTATAATGACAATGAGCAATCGCAGGAAATAGCCCCCCACACTGCAGTCAACTGCTTCCCATATTGCGGTAATGTCCCCCTTTCTGAAATCCCAAAATGCCGAAACGCTTCCTTCCGGATATGGAGATGATGAATGAAGGTTATATTTTGTTAACAGTTGCTCCGTGTTTTTGTTGTCTATAAACTATTTTTTAATTTTATTAAACACTTCTTTTATTTCCAATGAGATTTGTTGAGTTCTAGAAGTTAATATTTTTCATGTTTTAACTAAGACAAGCAAAATTTTAAGATTCGTATTTGTATGTTTTTTAAGAAATAGAAAATTAAAATTCATTAATGAAAAGTATAATTTGCAGGACTCAAGTGTTTAAACTGCATGTTTCTAATAAATGGAATAAAAGTATTTCATAAATTTGTGGAATAATGTCATTTTTTGGCCCATTATTAAATGAATTTTAACCATACGCAAAATGTTTTTGCAAGCTCTTTCACATCAAATTACTGTCGATTAGGATAACTTCGCCAAAACTTTGGTCCGCGGGTTTTTAATACATATTTTCCTGCTAAATAAATTCTTTCATTTTTAAAACATTTTTTAATTAGTGCATTTGTACTACTTGATGGACCAGGAATGAATATTCAGTACATATCTATAATAATAAAAGAAAGAGTCTGTCTGTGTGTATGTCTGTGGATCGCAAAAGACCTACTTAGACTGCTCTACGAAATTCGAAATTTTTAATATAGATTCCTTTTAATACCTACGTGTGCACCTGAGGCTTAGTTTTTTCATATTTGATTGTGATTTTTAATTAATATAATTAGTTTTTAAAAAAAACGTTATCCACGTGGGATTGCGGGACCATAACAGGGCTTGAAAATACATGGTCCGGGCCGAAAAAGGGGCTTGACGCCATCCTCTATTAGTTTGATTGATTGAGTTTGGTTGAGATATGCCCTCGCCCTAAGCCTGCTTCCTCCTCTATTAGTGTTGGCTTTTTTAAGTGCGCATGTGCCAACACGAATTTATTTATTATTATTTTTTTTGATTTTGAGTGTATTTTCACAAGTATAAGCATGCCTCTAAAAGGAAGCAATGCGAAGTTAACGGGTTCCCAGTAAGGCGGGACCATACTGCTAGTCTTATCAAAAGCATGCATGGAGAAAGAATTTAGTTTATATTTTTTTAGGAAACAATGGACAATCGACACCTTAGAGTGTCTATTATTTATTTAATACAATGCATCGGTAGCTCATTACGTAAAAAGTATAAAGGATTCTTCAAAAACAAAACACTTTTAAAATTAAAATATCTAAAGTTAAAAAATCTTCAAAATTATTTTTCAAAACAAATATAAAATCTTTTTATTTATAGATTACAGCAAAAAACAGCTTCATGGTGAACCAAATATTTTTGCTCATCAACTATTTCGCTCATACATCTAACTAATTTATAGGGCATGTTTCTTATAAAAACCATAGTACATAGCACTGGATCAACAGAATCGAAAATTTTATTATTTTAGCCACATAACAATGATATTAATTTTATTATTTAGCCACATAACAATGGACTTTTCACACAATGTAACAAAAAAAAATAATAATAGTTTTCAAATTCCAACAATGAATTATGGGATCGAGTAAAATTGAAAAATCATTGTTGAAGATCAAATAAACCACAAAAAGCCTTTATTGTCCCATTTGAGCATTTGACTGCTGATCTTAATTCTGACGATTTGAAAAAAATAACCATACAAATAAAAAATGGGCTGCTTTGGTTGCTTTTCCTGGTGCTATAAGCACTTGTAAGTATTTTTCTCTTTTTCTTGTTATTATAAATGAAATGTATGCCTTCAATGTTGATTTTAATAAGTAAACGCTTCTAACACATATACTTTTAGAGTTTATATCAGTTAAGACTAGAGACCAAATAATAAAGTTTTAGGATATCAAAAACAATTTACATTCAAAATGCTTTATGCAGAATCAGTTGTAGTTTAGTTTTGATTGCGAGAGTCAAAATGCGAGTGTGAAAAATAAAGTTTGGATAGATATGATTAAACACATGAGATAGTGGTAGAGTAATGCAATACATCATAAATAAAACATTATTAAATAAAAAAACATGTATTCAACTAATTTCAAATGTGATTGTCATATGCATGAATTCGTGATATGGATTTTACTTCTAATGATACTTAATCTCTTTCTCCATGTGTGTCATACCATACAACATCAACCACAAACAACGCTACACTAATCTTGTAAATAGGCAAAACTGGTTTCAAACTACTCAAAATCAAGATAACATTTTGATTTTGTAATAGTTCTTTGAAATTAATAGAAAAACTTGTTCTGCAATGGCCCAGAACAAAATATGATGGTTAGTTAGGGTATGGGACATAATCTCGACAGCCAAAATAACTGACAGCCCAGAATCCTGGCAACCAAAAATTAATAGTTAAAATGTTCTTAATTAGGCATAACTTCATTAATATTTGATTTGTCGAAATTTTTGAACCTCGAGGGATAGTGTCCCTATTGGAATTACCCCTGGCGGTCTTATGCCTTGTTGGGTTACGTCCAATTACATAAATGTTCCTAGAATAATTTTTTGAAGAGATGATTTTAAAATCATTTCCAAATGAAAAAAAGTAAATTATGAATACAAATGTATTTTTTTTATAAAATTTTAAAATTTAGGGTAGCGGCTCAGCGGCTGAGAGGTCTAACGCGTCCGCCTCATGCCCAAGACTGCGGGTTCGAGCCCCGGCTGAGTCGTCGGATTTTCTGGATGGGAAAATCCTGGGCGCGCATGTCATATGATTATGTGGCATGTAAAAGATCCCTGGAAGGTCAATTTGGCTTGGATTCTCTCGGCAAAATTAAATATCAGTATACTTTAACATCCACACAGAACTGCAGATTCATTGTAATCTGGGCGCCAAATTTGGTAGCGAGAGTCACCTAGATGGTGCCACAAAGGAATGGCTCTCAGTTCTGGGGAATATGCCGAGTCTGTAAAGGCTTGACTGCCAATATTGCTGCCCCATTATAAAAACATAAAATTAAAAAAAATTAAGGTTATTGTAGGAAAGAATGGTGCATAAACTGTGGAAGAAGCCATGTCTAACGATAGAGGGGGTTTTAATACGAAAATTTAACCGCACGTGTCTAACTAAAATTGTCCTTCCCTAGGTGGCCCCCCGAACGTCGAAGGCAAAAAGCAGCACGAATTCGCCGCGAAGCCTTCGTAGCTTCCCTGTGGCAACAAGTGGACATTGACAGATGGGTCTGCGACACTAAGCTGTGCAGAATGCCGGAGTCGCACTACATGGCCCGTACCTCCAGAGTGACGGTCTAAAGAAGGTTAGTTCGACAATTGACTATTTTTCTTAAGTAGCAATGATATTAGTTAGGATTATTATTATAGATTTTTCCCAAACATTTTGTTGAAAGTTACTAGAGCACTGTTGGTCATTGTGGGAATAGGACAGAATATACATAATGCGAAAGCTACAAATCATACTTTATATTGAAGTAGAAAACAATAACTTTTTAATTTTAAACCTTTAAAAAAATTCATTAGTTTTAATTTTACTAATTATATACCCTCCGAGAACCACATACGTATAAACCCGTCACCTGAAAAAAATGTCAGGTTTTCCTTCTTTTTCGTCTTTTTTTATCCTCTGAAACCGAAATAAAGTTTTATAAAATTTTTAAAAAATTAAATATTCAGATAAAAAAGTTTAAACAGCACTGCAAACAATACTCTTGCAATGAAAACTAGTTTACACTACATCCAATTTCCCTATCCCTCCTTAGAGTATTAAACATTTGGCCAAGTTGTTTGGACCATTACGCTAGCAGTCTGAGCGCTGTAACGGGTGCGGGTTCGATTACCGACTTCGTCCTGGGTGTATATTCCTTTCTCTAAAACCTAAATTAAACTCCCCGGCGCAACAGCCCATTACAGGGCCAAGGCCTGCCGTGCCCATTTCAGCTTTCGTGACCTAGGGCTCTGGGGTGATAGGCATATGCCCCGGTAAGGTGGTCAGCCTCACGCGAAACACCCCAGTGTTTAGTTTCCAAGCATGCTTGGTAACCATTTTATGGACCCACTCAAGGGATAAAAGGCTGGGTCAACCTCGCCCAGTCCGGGACTCGATCCCCGGACCTGTGTCGTGGCAATGCGAAGCACTACCACTAGGCCCACTGGGCCTATATTCCTTTCTCTGTGACAGTAAAAATTCCTTCTGTGTCTGTCTTACTTGACGAAGGCTCATAAGCGGGTCTCTGATCAAGCATACAAGCCGGAATATATATGTAATAGTAGTAGTTAAACATTTTATTTTAAAACAGGATTTTATGACAAATAGTTAGATCTTTCAAGTGAAATATTTATTAACAAATATGCATTTATAATATTAATATTTGTAACATGGAATTTTCTTTTTTAGTCTGGCCGACTACAGATCTCTTAAGAAGGGGGCGACCGACGACAGGACAAAAGTGCCTGTTGTGTAAATAGTGTATATAGATTGCGTCTTCGTCATGTGTTTCGTCCCTGTTTCGTCCTTGTGATTTCGTCTGATTTTATAAAAAAAATTCCATAGCTGTTCACCTCAATAGATTGTAACCCTCGCTCCACCTCAATAGTTTCCAATAAAAAAAACCCCCAAAAATGGTGTCTTTTTTTAGTTATAGTTATTACATATAAAATGCATATGTTATTATTTTAATATCATATGTGACAACAGAAATATTTTTAGTTTCTATTCACATAGTTAACAGAAATCTAAATTTTTCAAAAAAAATATCACTTCTTCCGCTAAGCTCTTTCAACCCTTTTAGTCCAAATGACAATTTGGCATCATCATTTTAGATTTTTTTTTCTGATCGTCTATAGCCATTTATGATATCAAAAAGCACAACATTCGATTCTTCAAACTTTTTTCCATTAGAAAATATTTTTCATTACTCCCAATAGATTTGAGTCCGATTATTTAGTTTAAAAAAAATTATATTATATTAGTTTTAAAAAAAACCTCATCCATGTGGGATTGCGGGACCATAACAGGGCTTGAAAATACATGGACCGGGCCGAAACGGGGGCTTGACGCCATCCTTTATTAGTTTGATTGATTGAGTTTGGTTGAGATATGCGTTCGCCCTAAGGCTGCTTCATCCTCTATTAGTGATTGCTTTTTTAAGCGCGCATGCGCCAACACTAATTAAATTTTGTTTTGTATTGAGTGTATTTTCACAAGTAAGCATGCCTCTATAAGAAAGCAATGCGAAGTTACGGGTTCCCAGTAAGGCGGGACCATACTGCTAGTAATACATATATAACACTTTTAACTTAAAATAAGTTAATAGTATTTTACGCTTTGGACGAATTTCCCTCAAAGTTGCCCCGAAACTGTGACAATGTCTTTTTAAATAAACTAAACAAATTGCCTCTGTTAAAAATAAAAGATTATATCAAATTACCCTTAATATATTTCCTTAAGATCAACTCCATTTCCGCAGTATAATACTAGGGGTATCTGGTCAAGCGTACGCCCAGCAGTACTCCCCTTGGATTCTCTATGCAGAAGCACGCAATGTGTGCTAATGTCTAAATGTATGGGATCCGGTTCTGTTGTGGGTCCCATTGGGGATAATGGACGATGTGTGAATAATGGGAAATGAAATGGCTGTTGTTGTTTTGAATGGTTTTGGCCAGATGAATTTTGTATGTTTGTTAATTCGGTTTAAAGAAGATGTTTATATTTGTTTACGTAATTGGGCAATTCCACAGTGTATGACATAAAAAAATTGCCCACATTCTACATTCAAACACTAAATGACTACACTCTAAAAAATGAATGCTCAAAAACGACGAAATTTTCCTTAATTTTGACGATTCCGTTAACGGCAAATGGCTTCCTCAAAGTGAGGAAATTTGAATCGTCATTTTTATGAAGATTTGAATGTCGTCTAATCTAAAGAAATATTTCGTCATTTTTGAGCATGTGAGTGCAACAATGAGATTCAGTTTCTTCAAAATCAAGATAAAGAATCGTCAAATCACGATCGTAAAAGTGAGGATTCGCGTTTACTTCAAATTCACGGGATAGTTTGACGAAACAATCCTCAAAATTAACGAAATGAGGTCTGGGGATTTATGAATCGTCAAAAATGAAAGTGTTATTTCGGAGAGTGTAACACAATTCACTAAAAGAATAAAACGTGTATTTCAATTGGTCGAAATAATTTTTTTAGACTTATTAAGGCAGGAAATGCTATGAAGTGCGACCAGAATGAATGAAATTATGAAAAGAATTTTTAAAAAATTCATTAAATTCTCATTCTTACAACTTAAAAATATTATTTACTCAAGGTGTCATCAAAAATGACGTGTTTGAACCATTTCTCAGGTTTTGGAAACCGACACCTGAGAGATGTTAATCAAATACTGAAAATATGGTGAAATTGTTAACAGTGATAGACACCTTTATGTTTAGTTGTAGATTTATTTTTTATTTCTACCGATAGACGTTACATGATTTACTTTATAAAGTACACGAGCGACTGCACCAATCAAATCAACCAATAGTGTCAACACAAATCACCAACTCATGCAAAAAAAAAAAACCCTCTTCAACACCAAAACACGGATACAGACAAACAGCCCGTAGCACAAAAAAACGCAGAGGAGAAGCCAGCTATCGTCCCAAATGCCATACACCCGGAACACAATAATCGGACATCATTTTTTATCTCTTTGTGGAAGGGAGAATTGTTGTATTACTAAAAAAAATCACAGCAGAAATTGATGTCACTCTCATTTCCTGATGTTTTTGAGTGAGTCGGCATCTAATGGTTTACCTGAGATGATTTGAAGGTCAGTGTGTGGTTATGTTTATTGATGGGAATAATAGTATTGAGATGTGTAGGAAGAGATGTGGTAGATATTAATTTGTGTTCTTCTTGTTACTTTCGGCGCAATAGATTTATAATAAACAATGGAAGCAGATATACAAATCGTTACCCACTTTTACAGAATAAGCAAGAAAGTTTAACAACAAGCAACAAGTTAGTGGCGGATCTAGCGGGCGCGTGTGGGGTAATGACCCCCCCCCCCCCCCCAATGCTAATGTTATAACAATGCAATGTTTGCAATGCTAATGTTATAACGTTAATATCATAACATTTAAAATTTTATATAAATTATTAAAATATTTAATAAAATTTTTTTTCATCTGTTTTAATATTAAATTATCGATTAAAGAAAATTATTTTAAAAAATAAAAATTTTAAACAAGTATTTGAAAACAGTTGCTAAAATTTATTATTCATTATTTTTTATTTATTTAAAAATAGGGATAATAAAAAAATGATTTATTAAAAATTGAGAATTATCAAAGACTGATTATCAGAATTATCAAAGAAGTTATAACAATCCAAAAGGAAGAACTCTGGATCCACGCCTGAAACAAGTGTAATAAGTTCAATAGCAGCGAATGAAGAATTAAGAGTTCAAAGAATAAAAAAATGTTAAAAGAATATTAAAAAAAAAAGGTTATTATTAGAGTGAAAAAAAAAATCATGTGTTTTAAGCATAAGAAATAATACACGTAAAATTTAACCATACGAGAGGTATGGGATGTGGTATTCGACCAAAGTGTAAACTTATTTTCATAGCATGAGATTTAAACATAGATTTTTGATTCGTGAGTAATTTTTTTACTATTTTTTATTTTTTGTTGTATATATTTTTAAAATAATCCTTAAAACTTAAATGTTTAAAATTAATCAATAATAAATGAAATTTTTTTAAAAAATAAAACACGTGTTGCTAAAAAAAAAACAGTCCCTTGACAGGATTATGCGTCTGTGTTTTTATATTTGAAAAAATGAACGCTTACTGCTTTGATGTATTATGCAATAAATACACTGTTACGTAAATATGAAGTGTTATAAACATATTAAAGGGTGTTTGAAAACAGCAGACACAGTGAACACGTGTTATTTAAGAAAACAACCCTTTTTCGACGATAGAGAAGACAATATTGATTGATATTCTTCGGAAGCGCAGTTAATAATAGCTTTTTCTTTGGTAAAGATCCTCAAAATGACGTTGCGTTTCTTAATCTTAGCATTAGAGATTTGTTTCGACGTTGCTAGATGGGTGGGGAATTTTTAAAATTGGATGCTGTATTTGTTCCATGGTAAAAGCTTTCAGCGTCTTTTAACGACGTTTTGACGCAGTTTTAAAATTTTTAAAGTGGGTAATAACTACATGTTTGAGAGTAATAGAGTTTTTATTGATGGCATTGATTCGATTTTAAGTTAAAGCATTATAAATAAACAAGCAGTGACTCGATATACATTATTCGAAAGTTCCTTAGATTGGAATTGAAAGATCTTTGGATTAAACAAAAATCACAGCAGGGTTACAATAAGTTTTTAAGCAGTTCAGAAAATGTCTTTAACATAACAGTTATTCATATAAATATTTTTTAATTCCGTTAACCTCAACATTTTTTAAAGACAAATAAAAATATTTTTTAAAATAATATTAGCAGTTGTAGGCTTTTCAAAATGTTTAATTAAAAAAATAATGCAAAAGTTATCGGCATTTTTTACTAAATATAAAATAAATATAAAGGTACTCTAATTGCATAATTAATTTCAATACTGTAGTAAAAAAAAATAAAGTTTGTCCTACGGGTCTATCTTGTATGATAAAGAATTTTTGAGATAGTAGATTTCTTGAACTGAAATAGATTTTATTGCACTTACCACTATCATCTCCGACGGTTCAAGTATGAGGCATTCGTTGACTCTTCTCCCACTCCCGCCGGAACGCTTCCCAAAGCTACGGAAAAGAAAAATGAGATTATTACATTGAAATGTGAAGGAAAATATTACAACAAACATTGCAGCACTAAACTAAATCTTTACACTCTAAAAAATGAATGCTCAAAAACGACGAGATTTTCCTTAATTTTGACGATTCCGTTACTGGCAAATGCTCCGAGTTTTCGTTTCCTCAAAGTGGGGAAATTTGAATAGTCATTTTTATGAGGATTTGAATGTATTCTAATCTAAAGAAATATTTCGTCATTTTTGAGCATGCGAGTATAACAATGAGATTCAGTTTCCTCAAAATCAAGATACAGAATCGTCAAATCACGATCGTAAAGTGATATTCGCGTTTACTCAAAAGTCACGACATAGTTTGATGCAACAATCCTCAAAATTAACGAAATGAGGCTTGAGGATTCATGAATCGTCAAAAATGAAAGTGTTATTTCTGAGAGTGTAGAAGTAACAAGTGGTTAAATTCATGGGAGAATATCCCACTAAGATTCTTTTTTCGACACAAAAGCGAAGAAAAAAAGTGTGTAGGGGAGAGTACCCCAAAACGGGATAGGCGGGCAAAACGGGATAGTGAGTCTCGGATCTTTGCTGGAGGGGCTGTCTCGCTGGAGTAATGCTAAACTAGTTCCAGACTGCCAAGACACCATTCTCAGTTGATCTCTCAACTCTAGCTACGTTTTTCGCAAAGAAATAATTTTTCAAAATTTTCAAGTGACATTTTTACCCACTTTGTACTTTTTTTCGACTGCAGAACAACTATCCTTGTGCTTCTCTGGCCTTCGGAACGATTCCGGTAAGTAATGTGTTTTGTTCGTAGTTCTTTTACGAACAATTTCATGTATTTAAATATCGCTGGTGAGTGACGGTTCAAGCCACAGCCATAAAAGCTGTCAAAAGCATCATGGTCGGGCAAAACATAACACTTTTGAGGTGCCCAAAACGGGATACAATTTTGATGTGTCCCGTTTTACCCGACCATTTCCACAAATGTTTTGAGGCTTAAAAGAAAACCAAGTGGAGATTCAAAACAGGCAGATAAAGTTAAAAAATGTTACTTTGAACCTGAAAAAAGCCCACAATCATCATTTACAGAAATCGAAGTAAATGGACATTACATAAGAAAACCTAAAACAAAATCATCAGGAAGCCAAGATTGGACATCGTCGTCTTCAGAAGATGAAGCTGAAAAAGATTAAGCATGCATTTTCTGCAACTCTTTGTATCTTGGTATCTAATCTGGAGAAGGCTAAATACAATGCTCGAGCTACCAAGGATGGGCCCATGCACGAAGTCTGTTCCAAAGCAGATGACGACACATTTGTATGCTATTTTTGTGTTATGTAATTTTTCAAATTTACAATTAAAAAGATTCTTCCAAAAAAACGTATATTATTTTGGTTTAAACTAAATTAACAGTCAAATCAGCAAAAACCTATTTACATGGAAATCCCTATCCCGTTTTACCCACCCTTGGTAGGGTAAAACGGGATAGTGCAAGACTTTGTGAAACCACTATTTTTCACATATTGATATTTTTGAACAAATGTGACAAAGGTATTTTAAGTAGTTGAAAATGTGCTTTTTAATGACATCTAGCTTTGGAATGTATATCTTGTACACAATAAGAAATAAAGCGAATAATAGATAAGCTATCCCGTTTTGGGGTACTCTCCCCTACGGAAGTCTCTCTGTGGGCCTGACCTCTTTCTACAATTGGTGAAAGTTCCAAATATATAGTTAACACTGTAAAAAATATCATTGGTAATTAAATCCTTAAGGAGCGAAGTCTTCTTTTTGAGTAAATCCAAAATATTAAAAAAAAAAAATTTCTAAGCCAAATTACACAGGCTGTATTGAATATTTTTACAAACGGTTTTTATGTGATAAATGTAACTGGTTTACAAGGGATCATATAATACCACTTTTTGAAAATAGTTTATAATTTTTTTTAAATTTCAATAAATAATTTTACACAAAATATTCCATTACAAAATGGTAATATAGCCCCGTGAGTCAACGATATTTTTCATATAAAAAAATCATTTATGAAAATCTTCAATGCAACCGAAAAAATTTGGCTTAAATGTTTTTCCCATTGGATTAACACAGAGCCAAAGTTTAGTTTTGGAGATCCGGCTAACGCCATTGCAGCTATTCAAAAACAATGCATGATTCAATGTATGTTTAGGTTTATTGTTATAATAATAATATGCACGAGTACAAAATTAATATGACACTGCTATATTACGATACGACACAAACACAGATATCTCCACCGTTAGACAAACCGCTTTGTCTACCCTCCGACCTACCAAACCATACATCACCAACAAAATAACTTTTACCGATACAAGCAGCTTTTTTTTTCAATGCAAAAAACTGATTAACTGCTCGCATCATTTCGCTTATTTCTCCACGCTTGGTAGATCACAGAGAATGGCATCTCCCATGCTGATAAGCTAATTTGGAGGGCTTTGGGAACGGGGTGTAATTACCACAGAGAAAGAGACAAAGAGTTATGGTGTGAAGTATGAGGACGGATTGGTATTTTGATTTGTTATTTGTAATGTGAAAATTGGTGAAATATTTTATTTACCAGCGCATCGAAAGGTTCTTTTTCCCAAAGCAGTGAAAGCACGTAATTTAAAAATGCAATATCGTAAAATTTCTACTTTATTAATACTAAAAAAAAATTAAGAGATTTTTGTTATTGGTTATAAGTCAACATTATTTAAAAGAAACTTATTTGAAAAATGCTTCGGAAAGTAAAATAAGAAGATCAAGCTTAAAAGTTCATAATATTCAAGACCCTATTAAAAAAAGCTTTTCTTAGTTATTTTGCAATTCCTACAAACGTACGAATCATTGACTTAGAAACATGCTTTCTTATTGTGGTATTAAAAGATTTTTACAGAAACTATACAGGAACTTTAACATATATTTTTTTTTACGATACTCCATATAAAAAAATTTGGTGTTTTATTTAGTCATAACATAAAATTTAGTTTAAAAATCATCAAGTTTAAAAACTATTTGGTTTCTAAAATTTAACAAACGAATTCACAACTAAAAAGTAAAAGATTTTAATAAAACACGCTTGATACAGATTTCTATTTTACCCATCCCCTAAATCTTTAGTGTCTCAGCATTAACTACTCTTGAAAACTACTACTACAAGAAGCAACTATTCTTTAAAAATATATTGTTCTTTTCATCTTTCATAGAACAAACTGTGCTTCTGTAGGAGCAATTTCTGAATTTCGGTATGTGTTCTCCTATCGCCAGTAAATCGCTATCATGTATACGCGTAAGTGGGGAAAGGGTTCATTTAGTTGTAGTCAGTGAGACGTGGGAAAAAAGTTAAGAGATCTTTTTATAAGATGGTTTGGAAGGTGCTGTTTGGTTTGAAAATGTAGTGATTTGTGTGATATGCTACACTCTTAAAACAAAACAGTGAAATCCACTCCTATAGGAGAAGTGTATTTTCGACACTGGAAAGGAGTGGAATTAACTCCTAATTCGCTCGTAATTGCCTTAAAATTGCTCGTTTGTTGGAAGATTAACAAAACAAAAGAGTGAAATCCACTCCTATAGGAGAAGTGTATTTTCGACACTGGAAAGGAGTGAAATTTACTTCTAATTCGCTCGTAATCGCCCTAAATTTCTCCTAATTGCCTTAAAATAGGTCGTTTGTTGTTAAGTTTGTTGAAAGTTTAACAAAACAAAAGAGTGAAATCAACTCCTATCGGGGAAGTGCATTTTCGACACCGAAAGGAGTGAAAATTAACTCAGACCGAGTTAAAATCGCTCGTTTGTTTTAAGAGTATTGGTGTTACTCCTAAACAGAAAATTATCAGTGAGTGAAAACAGAAATTCAAAGCGGATAAAATCCTTCGGGTAATTAATGGGGCATAGTAAATGCTAACTATTGAAAAATATACAGTAGAGTTCCGTTTATCCGAATCCCGGTTATCTGAAATTCGGTTTATCAAAACAAAAAATTCCCGATCCTTTCGGTTAAAAAATGAAATGTATAAGCCTAAAAAATACACAAAAAATAAATACGTACTAACAAAGTTGGATTTATTTTTTCAAAATATGCAGTAATTTTTTTTATTTTTGTTGCTCAATTTTGGTCCCGCACCTTTAGGATAAGCGGGACTCTTTACTGTATTCATTTTATTTAGCAACAATTGATTTGGCATGATATATAGTATACACTTAAAATTCAATTTTGTAATTTATAAGCATCTTTTAATCTATGGCAAGTACATCTATACTGGACCCGGTGTTACGAGCCCAGTGTATTGTCATAAATAAGATTCATAACTACTAATTGAATAAACTTAATTTTAAATAAATAAAATATAAACTAAACATAACGAACTCATAAAAAACATATTGTAAGGTAACACGGTGAAAAAGCAACTGTTGCAAATTCACTGGAGTTTAAATATGGTAAAGGCTGTTACAAATACAGAATTTGACAGTTAGACAAATATTGGTGGTTGTAGGAATCGACTGTACAAGAACTACTCTTGTTCATGCCGCCACACATTTGTTATTTATAAGGCTCTTTTCGAAAGGACTAAAAACATGAATTGTATATTAACTTTGTACAGAAAATGATTTGAAATTTTCCCTCCTATTATTGACAATGTTTATCTATTATTGACTTTTTTTTATCCAGCAGGACAAGATAGAGAAAGAAATGGACGGATAGTCTCGGGTTAAATAAATCAAATAATAATAGTAAACATGTAGCCACCAATATAGAAACCAGTACAAATAATTTTTGAAAAACAGTATAAAAATATCTTTGATAAAATACAAATACAAATACAAATACAAAAATTGTCGACCCAGCAAGGTTGGTCCAAAATATATCTAATTCCTTACCAGTTTCCAATAGTTATCGAGATTCTTCTTAAAATCTTCCACTCTCTTCGAATGCACAACATATTCTGGTAAAGCATTCCACTCATTGACGACTCTATTGTAAAAATAATGTTTTCTAACCTCCCTTCTAAAGCATGATTTATTCAATTTCTGTCCATGCCCCCTGGTCCGGCTATTTAAGGTAAAACCTAAGCCCTCCATGTCTCCCTGTTTAATGAACTTGAACAACTGAATTAAATCACCCCTTGATCTCCTATTTTCTAGGGAATACATGTTTAACGATCTTAATCTATTACCATAATCAATACCCGATAAACCCTTAATCATTTTTGTAGCCCTATGTTGAACCTTTTCAAGCATTTCAATATCTTTTCTGAGAAAGGGGGACCAAAACTGAACAGCATACTCCAGATGTGGCCTTACCAATCCCCTATACAATGGCAAAATAATCTCTTTAGATTTAGAAGTGATACTTTTTCTAATATATCCTAACATTCGATTGGCCTTCTTACTTGCTTCAACACATTGTTTACTCATTTTAAAATCATTGCTCACAAAAACTCCTAAATCTTTAACAAACTCACTGTCTTGAATACTCTCTCCCTGTAAAACATAAGAATAATTAACATTGTTCTTGCCCAAATGCAAGGTTTGGCATTTATTCACACTGAACGACATGCCCCACCTTGCAGCCCACTCAGTAATTTTTGTTAGATCACTTTGCAATTGCTCAATTTAAGGACTTAATAATACTCCCAAAGCATAATATTTCCTCTAAAATAACTCATTTTTCAGTACATCCCATACAGTTTACACCATACACTAATGATTTAAAGTTTATTGAATGTAGCAAGCTCAATAATACTTTTCCAAACTATTAAACATTTTTATAAAAATACAATAAAAATTACCTTTGTACATAAAAATGCGTCAACATGTTCTCTTTTATTAATCCAATATAAATCCAGCTTTTGGAGAAAGGCCCGCGAACCAGCTATACGCGCACCACTGTTACGTAGTAACAAAGAACAAGGATTTTGAAAAACTCAGAAAGCAAAACAGCAGTAGAAGCTGATAACGAAGTGCAATCATGATTAAGTCATAATAAAATTAAGCCTTCAGTCTGAGATAATGACGATGACATTTTTTGTAGAGCACATAGTGATAAAAATATTTTTCAAAATGTGTTTTCTGGAAATTGGATAGAGTTGAAATTTATTTATGGTTTTAATTATTGGAATATTCCCGAACGAAATGGCTTTATGTAGGCATACAGATTAATTAAAATGGCATTATTTGAAATGCGCCTATTTATTTTAGTTTTAAGCATTATTACGTTAATCAAATTGATATTGTATAAGTTTTTAATCAAAGGAAGACTTTCAAAAGTCAACCATTAAATATAGTAATACTTTTTTCACAAAGAGTTTTATCTCTACAGCAGTGTTAAAAGTATTTTTTAAAATTACACGAATTTTGTCGGTTTTGACACCTGACCTAAAACAAGATGCAAACAGTTTAGTTTTTTAGTAGTACCTTATAATGTTAAGAATGGTGATAAAATATAGAGAAATTTTGTAAAAAATTGACTATGTTCACAAGGCGTTCCGTTTTGTTCGCGGTTCTTTTCAATTTTAATACAACTTTTAAAATTTTAATAAGTATATCGACTTCGTGACTCACTATTTCTCACTTTAATTACTATTATTTTAATCTGACATCTTAATCATAGCATTAGCGTATTAATCATTAATCAAATCTGGATCAGATTTCCTGAACTCGATTCAAATTATATCTCAGAATTGAATATAAACGATGATTACAAATGGTAAAATATTAAGTTAATTGCTACTTTGTGTTACATATTTGTTTGTGTGTGTCCGACTTCAACTATAAACTTTTGTTGGCCTGTGCAGAATTATTTCCCTTTGGCGTGCCATAGTATTTTTACAATATTTTTTGTTATCCATAGATATAAAAGGGAAATTACTGACTCACTCACGTATCAACGCAAAGCCCAAAGTACTGGAGGTACAGATACCACACTTTAAGAGAATATTCATTTTATATTGTAGGAGCCATTTAAGAAGCGAGTTTTCGAAATTCTAACCCGAACGGGCGTAGGAAGGTAAAACGTGAGCTGATTTCTCCATAGGAATAGCATTGTTATGAATTTCGAATTTGCTTTTCATTTTCTCATTTGAAAGAATTTTCAGCGCGTTTTTTGTGTGAGCGAAATCAAGTATAATTACGTAACGTAAGCACGTGAGTTTAGTTTATAGGATTATTAATTGAATACCATTTTATTTCATTTATTGACTTGAAATCTTCAATTCATTTTGTTATTTTTCCGTTTTAGTTTCCCAAGTTTTCTTTTAGGAATGATTTTGTTGTACTGGGTCAGATGTCTTCAATTCGATTTTAATTATACTTCCGAATCGGGAACAGCAATAATAAATATTATTAATGTTATTGATTTACTATTCTGCTGCGTTTCTTTGCATTCTTTCAATAGAAAAAATCACTTAGTTTTTTCATAATTTATAGAGCTACTTCTTTTAAGACAATATTTTCTTTATACACCAAACAATACAATTCATCTCCGCTGACATCTACCTTACATAATAGTTTATAATATATTTTCCTAAGAAATCCATCCTTTTAATAAAATAACCCAAAAGTAAAGGAAACACTAAATCAGTGAGTCAGTGACTGCACAGCGACATAAACACTTCTTTATAATACTACTTGAAAAGCTACGAAACATAATGGAGTAACATACGAGGGAGTTAACATTACACCATTTTACTAAAAAAAACTTTCGAAACAGTTACATTTAAATTCAAATGCAACAAGCAATTTATCAAGAGGTAAAGTGGTGCAATCTTATTTGCGCGTTAGTTCACTCAGCTTCTACAAACATAACAAGAAATTCTCTAAATAGAAAAAATGGTCTATGTCCGTAGGGGAATTCCCCATTACGATTCGTCCTTTAACATTTCAGTTAAAGAAGAAGCCTGTAGGGAAATCCATGGGGACTTGAGCCCCTTTTTAGGTTTAAAGATTCATGTTTATTTAGTTTTGCATGCTGGGGTCTTTTACAAAACTTCCTGTTCCATGCTGGGATTCCGTTTTTACCAAGGGAGTGACGCAAATGTTGATATTTCACTCAGCTACTTGCTACCCCCCCTCTTAAAAATCTTGGCACATTTTCGCGGCGTGTAAAAACACTGAAAAGTTGGAGGTTTGCCTCCAATATTAGAGAAGAAGCTCATATTTAGAGGGTTAACAACGTGAAGGGTCAAGATTTTTTTTAAAACTTCCTTCGGCTTAAAATATAAAAAAACACATCCGAAACACACATTTTCTGTTTTCCTCACACGTTTTAGAGGGTGCCGATTCTAAAAAAGTAGTCTTGGAATATTCGGTCCGTCTGACAGACTGTTTTGCTTGTCCGAAAAAAAAAGATTCAAATTTTGGTACACGAGTTCAAAATATCTGTGGGATATCCTAAGGTTTTTGAGAAAATCGCACATGCGCAAAAGGTAGCTGCCATAGAACTATTCAGGTTTTAAAGTTATTGAAATTACCTTATAGAGCATATAGTTACCGTTAAATCAATTTATTTAATTGAGTGCGGTAATTGAAAGTCGCGTGTAGTTTTATACACACTTCCAGTTTTTCTAAATACAGCTCTAGTCTAGTTTCTCTACTTTTGGGCGAACAGACCTTTTGCAGACTCGGTAAATTCACATAACATAAGGCCATTTTTCAGAGCATCATATAGGCGGACCTCGCTACCATTTTTTTTAAAAAGCTAGGTAATAAGAAAGCTGAGCTCACTGGTATACAAAGAGACGGAAATGCGTATTGGGGTACTATCAATACTTCTTATTTAAGTGTTGTTCTATACAATATTTTTTCTCTAACTTTTATGTAATTTCATTTTGTTGGACTTTAAAAAAAAATTAAAAGCTTTCCGTTAAAAATTTATCCTTCTCAGAGTAAATTTCCAAATATTTTTGTTACGTTCCGGCACTCTGAGTAAATACCAATTTCAAAAGTATTTTTTTTGTCTACAGATCTTTTTTGAACTTCATTGACTCTACACACATGATTAACAACTAAAAGGTTTGAGCTGATGAAAATATTTTTTACTCTGAAAATTAATATTTCTTTAATGAACACTGGTTAATTTTTAAGTTGTCATCATGGAATTACAGTTAAAGTAATCCAACAGAGACATAATTATTTCTCCCAATTACTTTAAAGAATTGTATTTGTCACAAAATTAATGTATTTTATTATTGGAGTTCCAATATGGCGACTCTAATTATATATATTTCAAAACAAATAATAAATTTCAAGAAAGATTTATCATAGTTATTCAAACCAGTGTAACAAAAGAAAAACTTTTCCTTCTAAGAGTTTCTATTTCTTTTAAATTTCTTTTTTCAAATCAAATGATAAATAGCTCGATCATTATATAATCAGTAATTGTTTAAATCTATCATTAATCGAAGGTAGTTACGGTAATCATTATAAATAACGCAACTAAAATCACATTTTTTCTCCCTACTAATACATTTTTTCCTACTCAAAAGTGTTAAATTTTCAAATAATAATTTTTTTTCAAAACTCCTTTTTAAAAAACTAAAACTTACCTTCTAAAACGCTTGTTGGATTGTAATTCCATTAGCACACAATCCATCATGTTCTTATTTTCTGGTAAAACAGAAATTCCTCCGAAAACCATTTTCATATTTTTTTGATAATCTTCTAAGATTTAAAACGCATCACATGTAAAGCCTCAAAAAAACTTCACAATCCCCTTATTATTTTATCAAAAACTTTGTTTTAATTCCTTCAACGTATTTTTTTACAGAAAATAGCATTAAATCTAAAGATTTAATCGCACAATTTATGCTTGAGGGTAAAGTTTGGTCGTAAAGTAATTATTTAAATTTATTATTTCTTTTATTCTTCTAACTCTCATAGAAATCTTTCAGAAAAAAAGGAATGTAATTAGGAATCTTTAACTACAAAGTCACTTTATTAATCGCAGACGATTGAATTCAAGAAAAAAAAAAGGATAAAAAAAACTAATTGAAAATCTTGCGACTAATTCCATTTTCTAATTACCAACTGCGTAATTAAGTAAATTCTAAATCAAGCTTAAGTCCACAGAAAAAAAATATTTAGAAATCGGAGAAGGATTTTGGAAGCGATATTTAAGCATTCAAGAACATTTAACGATATATTTATGGGTCGTTGATTATCTATTAACCATTTTCTTAAGACATTTTGCTATTGTTAAAGTTTAAAAAAAAGTTTTATGAAAATAATTTCAAGAATATTTATCGTAATCTAAGAAGGGATTATAAAAATTATTCTACTTCAATGAATATATATTTTTTTCTTTCGATAGAACTTCAATAACCTAGAGAATAAAATTAAAACATTTTTTAGTTAAAGAATTAAGATAATCTTCTTAAATTTATCACTCATAATTCTGGATTTATTTTCGAGCTACTATAAAAGTTTTGACAGTAGTCTTAGTTTTTTAACATTGACAAAAAGCGATTTATGGAAATTTATTCCCGCACAATTCATTCTTATCCATAATTCCATTTCTAATTTCTTTATTTTCCACAGCAGACGATACCACACAAAACCGACATTTTCCTTCAAATGAAGTTTCGGAATTCATTCTTTTCGACATAAAAAAATATCTTCCTCATTTACAATTTTGAATTAATCCACAGTTTGCTAGAGAACATCATCACAAAACATTTTTTTTCGATCAATCCACCACAAACACCATTTTCGAATGAAAAGAAGATGAAGAAGAGGAACTTCGTGTGAAGAAAAATGAAGTGATCTTCGATAAGCGGCTCTGTTGGCGGCTTTGGAAAGCTTGAAAACTTTCTCTCAAGGGTTATTTCTAGGAAAAGGCGCCAATCAATTACTTGGCTGCTAGACGCCAAAAACCTGTGAAGAATGGATTCGGTCACTTTGTCGAGTTTCTTTTGACGATGTATAGTTTGGTAGAATTGCATATGTTAATATTTTTTTGATAAGTAATGATTAACTTATTGGAACGATTACAACTGCCTCTTTTGTTTCTGAATAAGCATCGTAAAAAAGGTACACATGGACTAGCGGCGAAGAACTTCAAAAAAAATTTGACTGCGGTCAAGTGACGATGCTGACATCCGAACAGGTAGAACCCAATTCAAACCTCTCAGAAGAAGAGTTGAAAAATAGACCACCATGACGGACAAAGAGTTATCAATTAAAAAAAAAAACCCAACTAAATCATATTATTTTGTTTGTTCAATTGTCCCATAAAATTAAATTACTATCATGATATACTTGGAAATAAAATGTCTTGTCGTACAATGATCTCAAAAGGAAATATCATATAGTTAAACTCAAAGTTTCATTGTACAGAAGCCACGACCATGGGCGGAGCTATGAAGCGCGCGGAGCAATCAGAGGAGCATAAATTTTCAGCCTTTTTAATTTGTCTTCATCTGATTATTAAACGCGCCTTATAGCTCCGCCCATTGTCGTGGCTTCTGTGCAAGGAAACAATGAGTTTTAACTATAGTCTCTAAATCATTAAGCTAAGTTTGAATCGCCAAATGCAATAAATCAGGAGACCAACAAGAAAACACTCAACTTTGACAAGCACGGAATAGAGTTACCGCTCCTCTACTTTGATTATCCCCAATATCGTCAATAACAGTGATGTCAAACAGCGCCAAGAAGAGACAATGTCACAATGAAGACTTTGTTACTTGGCGTCAATGAACACTCTTCGGTAAGCCTGATAGTGAATATGCCTTGTTACAAGCGATTGGAATTCTTGTTTGGCGCACGCGAACGTTTGTTGTAGTTTTCTTAAGCGTTTTAAATAGACTGTATTGTCAACTAGTTTTGGTCGTGTAAAAATTAATGGGACAACATAGTCCCCATACTAATGAGATTTAATTGAAGACATAAAAGGAGGAGAGAAAGTCTTGTTAAGGGGTCATAGGAGTCTTAAAAATGCGCAAAGAAGGTACTACAAATCATAGTTTGTTCTTTCATGTAATTTTTTTAACTACTCAATATATAAGTATAATTTTTTATATGTAATTCTACAAGATTTATTTATTATAAAACAAATTTTAGTATTTATGAAACTTTAGCTAAAACTAAAATAAATGATATTAAACATAAAGCTATTTGAACACATTGGGATTAGGCTTGCGCGGCAAATTTTGAGGTCAATATTGAAGACATGACCACGAAAATGACTTTATATTGTACAAATATGTACAAACAAAGACTTATACCTAAATTCTCAGCTCAATTTTAATTAGAAATTATTTTAATAACTTTTTTCTAAAAAAAAATAATAAAAATTTTAAAACTTTAATTTTGATTTTTTTAAAAATAATTTCTAATTAAAATTGAGCTGAGAATTTAGGAAGGATCTTATATATAGCACATTTCTATATACCCAACTTAGGATGGCAAGGAGTGTACATATTATTCCACTATTTAAATAACCGTGTTTTTGTAGTTTATCCTAAATATGCATTTTTACTTATTGAAAGATTAAAAAAGAATTTTGACTGATATTCATTTTACTGCATCTCACTTCAAAAACTTTTTACATTCAAATAAACTTTCAAATGATTACCTAATCATAAAACAAGTAAACCTTTCTAATTTTTTTCACCAAAAAGCGATAAAAATCTCTCGGTGCCAACATCATCAGCAAAGAAAAAAAAACTTAAATGAAAAAAAAAAAAACTTCCGTACAGTATACCAAAAAATATAACTGATTGCCACAGTGGTTTTTCTGCCCAAACAGTAGCATCGTTTACACACTACCCGTCTCTAGGGAGACACCAGAAATAGTCTATTTTGCGGAGAGAGAGAAAAACTGTCGTCATTCGAGACAGCAGTTTCGTATTTTTTGGTTAAAGAGACAGTTGGGGTTTGCTGTCAGAGAGAAATTGGAAGGAGACGTATTGGTTGAGTAAGATGGGGGGGGGGGGGGGGGGGGGAAATCCTATACATGCCAAACGCATTAATACGAATCACAGTTAGTTCGAGCTATAATCCACCTAGTTCAGATTTATTATCTATCAATAGATCTACAGTTCTTGCCAACCTAACTTGGGCTAAAACAAAGGGTGAAAAGGCAGAGGGGAAAGCGCGATTGGTCAAATTAGTTGGAAACAGTAAGGTAATATTTACATACAAAATGATCTGAATACAATTTAACCAAAATACACTTTTCATTCTGATAAAATTAACCAAATTTTCTCAAATAATATTCAAATCTGTTAGACATTAACCGAAATTAATGTTTTAAACAAGTTTTCTGGATGGATTTACAAGTAATTTATGGAACTCTTTATATTCCATGGATCTTCTCCATAGCATATTTATGTTTGCTTAACTTAGGTTGGCAAGGAGTTTATACATGGAAAACGTATTAGTACAAATTACAGTTAATTCGAGATACAATGCTACTCGTCCCGTCTTTTTTTTCTATCAATAGAGCTATACTGTCTATTTAAATTTAACTGCAGTAACCCGAGACATTGAATTGGACCTTTTGGCTCTGAAATAATCAATTTTTTTTCAGTAGACTTTTTTATTTAATAGGTTAGAGTTATTGAGTGTTTGCAACAATGATCTAAGTCATTAGTCCTCCAGATGCTGCAGTTTATCTACCCAAGGGAGTGTACCAATACTTTGATATATGCCTATTGACATTTTTCTCTTTTTTTTCCCCTTCGTCCTTGATCAAGTGGTTTTAGGAAATGGAATTTTTTCCCCCAAAATCGTTTGAAACATACTAATCAGTTCATACTATCAATTAATGACGATATATAGTTGTTTTACCACCGAAAACTAATAAATATAAAATAAAACAAATATAATAATTTCCCTGAGTAACTACATCTGAATTTACGATTAATAAAAATTACTAATTGTTGTTTATTTTGGACAAGTTAGGGTAATTTTACTTCCTTTATCAGATAGTTATCTGGTTTATCACCGTAATCAGTTAAGAAATATTTGTCATTCAAACCCATATTTATGAAGCGTCAAAGTACCCGAATTAACACATGAGGAATGGCTATTTTGATACAACTATAATTTCTAAGAGAAAAATATATTTTTAAATTTACCTTTACATGAATTTTGACGAATTTCAATTACGACTCATTAATAGATGTTTGACACACGGTAAAAGATTTTTTACCAAAACATTTTTTTTTCAGCAATGTCTTCAAAACCTTGTATTTCTTTATGTACCTACATATTAGTTTAGTTCAGTTTGAATTATCGTAGCACTAGATCTACTCTAGTGTGTAGCTCTAGTGCGACTAGATTTACACTCGTATTTTAGAACCCACAGTACCTTCATATTGAAAACTGTAAATCAGTGTTTTAAGAAAAAAAAATTCATTTTAAGGAACCAAGACCCATCTTCAACCCCAATTTCCTTCCGATTTATTGATTGATAAAAGAACCAAAAAGAATCAGTTAAATATTTAAAAAAGGACCTACGGTTAAAAAAAACGTAACAGTTACATAATAAGTAAGTGCACTGCATAAAAGAAGAAGAAAAATTAATCTTAAAAATGGGACGATACTTGTTTTAACTTGATGTTAAGCTTAAACTACACTCTCAGAAACACTTTCATTTTTGACGATTCATTAATCCTCAAGCCTCATTTCGTTAATTTTGAGGATTATTTCGTCAAACTATCACGTGACTTTTGAGTAAACGCGAATCCTCACTTTAACGATCATGATTTGACGATTTCTGTATCTTGATTTTGAGGAAACTAAATTTCATTACGGTACTTACATGCTCAAAAATGACGAAATATTTTTTAGATTAGACGACATTCGAATCCTAAAAAAAATGACGAATCAAATTTCCTCATTTTGAGGAAAGGAAAACTCGGAGCATTTGCCAGTAAACGGCATCGTCAAAATTAAGGAAAATTTCGTCGTTTTTGAGTATTCATTTCTGTGAGTGTAGGAAATACTAAAACAAAACTTTTTATTTCAACGAAGATTCCACGCCATTAAAACAACCCCCGTAAAAGATAGTCCCAAACCATATCCGCCCACAAAATTGATAAAACAAGCATATTTCTCCTGCAATGTGGACTCTCCAGGCCTCGCCCTAAGTGGCAGAGATCTATATTGGACAAGTCCTCTTATGTCCCCACAGAGTCAACATCGAGGAGACAGATCCCGGAAATAAGACCATCACTCTTGGCGCCAAAAGTATAAAGAAAACACTCTCGTTGGGTGCTAAAAAACAGTTTTTTCGAATTGCTTTTAATAGATACTGACTGACTGCACTTGAAGATTTAGGATGGACAGATGAAATTTGTCGGAATAGTCGCCAAAGTGTTAAAAGTTAGTTTTTCTGTTATTGGTCCCGGTTAGCTTAAAGGGAAAAAATGACTTCATAGAAAACTATTTTTAGTTTAAACGATCTTCTCGACTGGATTACTGACTGAATTTTAATATTTGGATAAAAAATTTAAATTATCAAAAAGCAGAAATTCAGTATATTTGGGAACAATCAACAAAGATATAAAAACTATTAGTGTTACTGTTATCTGTCCATTTTAGAATCCAAAACTATAACGAAAACTAAAAAAAATGCTTACGGATGGCTTTTAATATATAGAATTAAATTGTAGATTTGTATGAAAAGTAAAATAAATCAGGAAATATATCGAATCTATTATGTCTCGAAAAAATTTAATATTGACTGCTGAACTTTTGTAGACAAGTACTTAACTTTTATCTCTTGAAACTTAATTTGCTTAAAGTATAATTTCAAATACTTGAAGATAAAAAAAATTTAGATCGATATATATTTATTTCGATATTTTCTTTAATTACTCTATTATATGTCGAAAATAGGGATAAGGGTTAGGTTGAGTTATCGTCGCACTACAGCTACATGTGGGCTATTGGCGACGGGATTCATAATTTAGAACCACAGGCAAGTAAAGTGACGAGCTGTAACAACACTCTAAAAAAATATCTGTAAGGTTACTAAGAATTCTCTAGGAAACTCAGCTTCCATAAGTTTTTTTAGTAGTGTTACATAAGAAATATGTGTATATATTACTAATTAAAGCTTAGTAAGTTATACTAAGAAAAATTAGTAGATTTTACAGGGGATTTTCTTGTATGTTTACAAAGAAACTGGTAGTAAACTGGTTACAAAAGTTTAAAACCAGAGGGCGCCACTAATTTTTCTGTTAGTCAGGTTTTATTTCGAACTTCCCGAGGACAGTACCCAAGATTATCGGGATCCGTGGAACAGCGCGTTAGTCCTCTCTGCTATCGGGGACTTGCATTTTGGTTGCGTGTAAATAAAGAGGTTAAAATCTTGATCGTTAAAGGCGTTTTATGTTATTGATTAAGAAATTTTAAGATTCATTTTTTTTTTCGGATATGAAGTTTTCGAAATAATTTAACGTATTTTTTATATACTAAAATAAAAAAAACCCACGTTTTTAGGTTTTTTATCGTTGCGATATCGATTCGTCATAATCTCTAGAAAAGATAGCCAGGGGGCGCTGTAAGCGTTACATCAATTTACTTAGTATTGTTTAGTATTACTACAGTAGTTTCTTTAGGTTACAGATGATTTTCTAGTAAATGGTGAAAACCTGTAAAGTTACTAAGTAATCGTTAGTAAATTCAAGCCAAATTTTTTACAGTGAAGAGTGGAGAAAAACACAACTTTGTTTTCTGTTACATGTTAAGTGTGTGTTTGGATGTCATAACGGACATAAACATTTGGGAAAAAAATATTGAAAGTGATGATTCCAAATCATTGGGATTGAAAGGGGATTGAAAACCGTTATTAGGTCCTTTTTTTCAAAATATTTAACTGATTCTTTTCGGTTCTTTGTTCATGTTAAGTGTACATGGATGTACGGAGCATAGTGAAGTTCGGATTGGCGTATTTCGGATAATGGGAGTTCTACGGTCTATTTTAATCTCGAAAAACATCTCTGAACAGCAGTAAACCGACAATTACGGATATCTGGTATTGCATTGAACAAGTTGTTTAGTTTGTATACTTTAAGTTAGTTACCAACAAAATATCTTATAATATAAAGTAATATAAATATAAAGTAAACTAAAACAGCTAAAAAACATTAATTCCCCGCCAAATCTTACAACCCTGCCCTTATGGGCGAGTCAAGTGGCCAGTCCCAGACCAATTTCGTACCAAAAGAAATCGAAGGCGACGCGGGATTAAAAGGAAAAAGAAAATATACCGTGAAGAGCCCAGATATGAGAAATTCCTTCTCAATTTCCCAGATACAAAAAAAAAGTAATGGACATTGTCATCTTTTAGTGGGTATAGTGTACTCAACACTAGAGATTGCGTGATGCAGATATTACTAAGAAACAAAGCTGTATTGTGTTTGTGTAAGTGGGCGTTTGCTTTAATAAGACGTACTTATATATTATTGGACCGTTTTAAACTCGTGTCTAGTGTTGGTCATATTTTTGGTTTGCTACAATAGTTTTAAGTGGTTGGAAAACTGTCATATTGAAGTATTTCAGATAGTGTTTAAATGAGTATATTATTTTTTTATAGTAAGTATACCTCTTAATTTACCATGATTTCAAATTGTGGAGCAATGTTCCGAGAAAGCTTTCATTCAGGGTAGCCAATATCGAAACTAACCCCAACCACGATTTTCTTTTAACCCTTTATCAGTCCAAATGACAATTTAGCATCATCATTAAAAAAAATTTGATTTTCTATAGCTATTTATGATATCAAAAAGCACACCATTCGGTTCTTCAAACTGATTTCTATTAGAAAACATTTTTTATTAATCCCAATAGATGTCAGAAATATTATTTTTTTAAATTATCAGAAACATGATGAAGCCAAATGGCATAACTGGGACTGAAAGGGTTAAATTATTCAATTATTGATGAAAGAAACAAAAGAAATTGTTTAACCGTAGAAAAAGAATCTATGGTTACACCCATAACAATAACGAAATATGGACTGTGTAAGAAATAAAATATTTTATTAATCTATAGTTATTAAGCGAAATTTTAACTTAGCTGTGTAAGAGACTGTCAAAAATGTAGACAATTTACAGTTTATTATAGTATCCAATCGCGTTACATTACAGAGTTTCTGGAAATGTATTTGCATAATTTAAGTAAGCCTTTCTCTCTAATCATCTTCGATATATTCCGTTACAACAAACTTTTTCTCTTCATATAACTTAACAACAAAAAAATGCAACTTCTGCACTGAATCTGATTTCCTCAACAGTAAGAAGACATTCAATATTCAAATAAATTACAATACAAAATAGGCCTCTGCTAACAGGAAAACATAGCCCAGCTCCCGTTTATTTTTTCTTTCTTAAAAAATAAAGCTAAGTATCAATTACGGACCAAATCTCCCAGACTTGGATCTAAAATCCCAATTTTCAGAGCACCCCTATTCCTTTCCATCACCCCAAATCCCGATTTTAAAACGGGAAAAATTCTGGAAAGAAAGCAATTTCGAGAGGATTTTAGCAGGCATCGTAAAACTGCAAAGCACAATCATCGTTGTATGTTCTTTTTTTTCGTTTCTTGTGCATGCTTTTGAAGTTAAATGCAGCATACATAATTCAATAATAACTCTCTGCTTGTCAAGATGGATAAGGGCGAGATTTGAATTTTCTTGAATAATTTTATTTGATGGAATTGCAATAATAATAAATATAGGCGGGGAATTTAAGTGCTGACGAAATCGATTTATTTTTTCGAATTATTAGCAGCTGCGGAAAAAATATTGCCGAAATTATTTGACTTTATCGTTCTTTTGGGTATACTAGCTATAATGGAATTAGGGAAAATTTTCGAATACGTTTTTTTTTTCTCCCAAGTATAACATATTGACTTGAGGCAGGTCTCAAAAAGTGCCTGACTTAAAGCAGACCTGATGAGTTAAAATATTTATTTGTAATTTATTGTTCTTTTCTTACTCTAACAAGAACAATTTATAATAAGTAACCTAATAACATATTTGTAATAGGTGACATTTTGGTGTTATAGGCAATAAACAAACACTTTGCAAGTTTTTAAGATATAATTACCATGACGAAAAAAATTATCCTAAAGTAAAGAAAAAAAAATTGATTCGTAACGTTATTTTTTTGTGGTTAATAACGAAATAACTAAAATAAACTGCATAAAGAAAGAAATCATAACTGGCCTAAGTATTTATTAAAAAGCTAGAAAAGTGATATCACAACAAAAGATTTCTCTTTAAAGAAATTCATATTTTTTTCTCTAATCATAAAAAGGAATTTGAAACCTTTATCAATACCAGCGATAAAAAAGAATCACATATAAAACCCTCAGAGGGAATCCGTTGTATAAACACGTTAATTTTTCCAGCAATGCTCATAATTTTTAGTTCAATAATTTTGTTAAATGTTATAATTTAAAGCTGGGAAGATCCATTTATGTGCGCTTACTTTAAAAATATATATATTAAATTTCAGAAAGTAAATTTTCAATTATAATAAATACAACTTGTAATAATTTAAACTAGTGCAGTAGAAACTAGTTTACGAAAATTCGGCCAATTTAATTTTCCCTCAGAGGAAAAAATATCTAAAAAAAAAAAAATGATAGTTATTATTGATGCACAGAAATTCTTGGACTACACTCCTTGATTAACCTAAGTTGGGTAAATAGAAATATTTCATGGAGTCATGGAGAAGATCCTTTCGCGGATGTAAAGAATTCCATAAATTATTTGCGAATCCATCCAGAAAACATGTTTAAAAACATTAATTTCTTTGAAGGTCTAACAGATTTGAATATTATTTGAGAAAGTTTGGCAATTTTATCAGAACGAAAAGTGTATTTTGGTAAAATTGTATTTTGATTATTTTGTATGTAAATATTACCTTACAAAAGTTTCCAAGTAACGGACCAATCGCCCTTTTCCATCTGCTATTTTACTCTTTGTTTTTACCCAAGTTTGGTTGGCAAGGAGTGTAAACTTTTTCTAAAATAAACTAGCAATTAATTCTACTAGTACATTACTAGACAAACTCTTAAAAATTCAATATCCTCTGTGGCACATACTAAAGCATGTTTTTTTCTACACAAAGCACATAATGACAATGGTTTCAATCTCAAAGCTGGTCCAACAAAACAGCAATCAGCCGACTCAGGACATTACACACATTTAATTACACAGTGCACAACTAACCTCAATTTAGCGGGGCATGCACTAATGAGTTTGTCATCACAGGTCGCTGACATCAGCCAGAGAAAGCTAATGGCTAATGTCAATAAACAACTAATGTCTTTTATATATAAATCAAGAGGAAAGTACATGGGGCAGTGAAAAGCTCTCCAGAATTAATTTTTTTGTAGTTGAAACGGGATGTTTTTATTTGTATGGTTGTTTGTTTTTGAATGGTTCAGTTTTAAGTTGTGGTGAAGAGAGGAAAATTGCGTTATGGGGTTGTTTCACGGAGCTCAGGTTTGAATTATCGTCGCACTAGATCTACACGAGGGCTATTGGCGACGGGCGTCGTATTTTAGAACCACAGTCCAGTGACGAGCCAACACCTGAATAGGCACCCAACGCAACAGTTAAGGGCGACATCGTACGCAGCGTTAGAACTTTGAAGGATATTTAACGGGCACTCCCTTACACGGGGATTCGTCGGACATTTTTGGGTGCACGGGTCGTTTATAGGTCGGCAGTTATTTTGGCGATGCCCGGACACGAACCTGGGACCTTTCGCATGCTAGGCGAGTCCGACAGGGCTCCCCAGCCCCCTGGTTTAGTTTTGGGATGTGGGGAGGAGAGGAAAATTGTCAGTTTTCAGTTTGAAGAGCCTAGTACCTAAAAAATAAGTAGTTTGAAACTCGATTAAAATAAAAAAAATTTCATTTCTTTGATATATTGTGCTAGATTTACTCAAACGCAAAATTCAACTATAGAAGATGGGCTGGACCATAGCAGAAGTTAAGGAAAAGCAATAATAGGAAAAAAATTAATTTCAAATATATTTTGAAACAGAGGTTACACTAAAAACTACTATATAGATAATATATGTAGCAAAAAACATCATTAGTTATTTAAGATCAACGTTCCAAACGCTAATTACACGAGGAAAAATAATTAAGAAAAATTTCGATTCACTCCAGATTTTGGCAAAATAATAGAAATAGATAATACCAAAAATCGACGATACAATTATATAAAATCGTAACAAATATATTTAAAGTTGCTTTTGCCTTTTAATGCTTTTTTTGTTGCTTTTCAATTTTTTTCAACCTATACGAAATTATATATTCAAACCTCGTTAAGGTAGGCGAATACCCAAAATTCCCCAAAATTCTAAAATGTTTACTATTGCTTTAATCTTTTCCAAATTTGGCATACTGATTTCAAATATAATGAATAATACTATTTAGGCATTTTTTAAAATTTAAATATAATTTATTTTAAACGGTGTTTTCCTACTAAAAAAGGAGGTTTACGCTAACTAGTCTACCACATTGAATTTTCATCCTATAAACATTAATTATGTGTTAAATTCTTCGTTTTGAACTGATGCATGCAATGACCCTCTAGAGTTCCATACAAATTACAAGAAAAGAAGTTATTAATAAAAATGTTATAAATTAACCATAAAAAAGGATTTTTTTCAATTAACTTACACTTGGACATTTAAAAAAAAAACTTATATATTTACACCGGATGTTAGAGGTTCATGGCACAGATATATATTGAAATAGCATCTGATAGATATATATTGAAAAATTTCAGGTAAATTAATGTAAAACTTTTTATACTAGAAGTGTTGGCGCAAACCTCTTTTTTAGGTGAAAAACACCATATAAAATATATCAATTAAATAAAAAATTGCCTAAAAAGCATTGCTCATTATATTTGAAATCGCTATGTCAAATTTTTAAAAGATTAAAGTAATAGTACAAATTTTAGAATTTTGGGTTTTCGCCTACCTTAAGTTAAACCCCAAAGATATACCGAAATAGTGCAACTCGCAGTGCAAATAACATTAGAAAATTGAAATTAAAAATATATCAACAAAACGAATATAAAATGTCAGGTATTTTCCATTAGTTTCCAAGATGAGATTCAAGGAAAAATTTAAACTAGAGAAACCATCTGGAATAAATGTTCTCCGCAACCTCCTCATCAAACTGGTTTCGAATGACTCGAAGAATTAAGAGGAGGAAAACTCCTTATTTTTGAGAGTAAATTGTCCTGCGGTCAATCACTCATTCCGCACGACAGAGGAATTTTTTTTGTGGCTACCGGATCTTGGTTGATTGTGATAACGAGGTTTATCTTTTGCTGGAGAGATAGTTGTTTTGAGGTAGAGTAATCAGGATGCGTTTTTGCATGCGGGAGAGATCTTAGAAAATGCGCGTGCGAAATGTGAGTCAAGAAAATTGTAAGAAATTGTGAAAATCCATTTTAAAGGTTAATTAATATATACTATAGTTTGTGTTGAAAGATTAGTTGTGGTAATTGTTTTAAAACGAAGAGGAAGAATTATTAATAATAATAATGTTTATTATATCAATCAAGAAACTATAAATATATATTTTTTGTATATACCTACTCGCGAATTCAAAGTGCGAATTTTTGTATTTTCTATTGAACTGTTATCATTATAGTTTTGCAATAATAATGATGTTTACATTTCTTAATCCTTCATTAAATTTTTTTCAAACCGGGTAATAACATTGTAAAATATGAAAACTTCTCAAAGTAATTTTCTCAATAAGCATTCATAGATAATTGAAGAAAAACCTATAAAACTATTATTTATGCGTATTTAAACTAAACTGACAATTTTGATTTGATTATTATTTTTTCAAGGATCCTAGTTTTCATTTTTATTTCTCGTTATTTGAACTGCCAATCAATTAAAAAAGCTTTTTGAAATTGAGAATATAAAGATTTTTTTTAATTCCCGAAGAACTGTTCGCCTATTTACAAACTAAAACACAATTAAAACTCGAAGTTAAGCACATTTCTACCAAGAAACAAATAACCCTCATAACGAGACAAAGCGACATTTTAAATTACGGTCCTCCAAAGAAACGGTTCTATTTCCAGGCATAATAAAAAGTATCTTTTTTAAACACACTAAAAAGCTGGTGGTCCTTTGTTTCTGATACGTACTCAAACACAATGGGTAAAAAAAAATATGTTAGCTTTTTGACCGGAGGAACTGGGGTATTTAAAGAGAAGTCTTTTTGCCTTGCACGAAGACGTCTTTTTGAGGTTCATATTGAATGGAGAGTTATGGATTTGAGTTAGTTTTACAGAGTAGTTTTTTTTTTTAAAAAGAATTGTGTATTTAGATTGTTTTAATTTTTTTTATTCAAATAAATAATATGAGGTGAGAATGAAATGTCTAATATTTTGACAATTTATTAAAAAAAACAACGATTATAACTAATCATAATTATTCTTTGATAATATAAGATCCTTTTTTAAATATGCTTATTTAAAAGCATAACTAATGAGACGCCTGTCGCCAATAGCCCTCGTGTAGCTCTAGTGCGACGATAATTCAAAACCTAACCTAACCGGAGCGTTAATTGTCAATTTTTGACGATCGTAAAATTCAATGGACCGTACTCCATATCTTAGTTATACTTTGGAAAATGAGTTTTGAAGAATATGACAATATGAGTTTTGGTGAGAATAAGAGCGGCTCTGTGGCCGAGAGGTCTACCGTGTCCGCCTCATAAGCCCAAGACCGCGGGTTTGAGCCCTGACAGAGTATTCGGATTTTCTGGATGGGAAAATCTTGGGCACACATGTCATATGATTATGTGACGTGAAAAAGATCCCTGGGGTATCCATTTGGCTTGGGGATCCCTCAGCAAAATTAAATCTTGGTATACTTTACCATCCACAGAGAGATCAGATTCCTTGTAATCTGGGCGTCAAACTTGGTAGCGACAGTCGCCTAGATGGTGCCAAAATAAAATGGCTCTCAGTTCTGGGGAATATGTCGAGTCTGCAAAGACTTTCCCTCCAGTATTGCAGCCCCATTAGAGAAAAAAAATTTCAACAAAACCCTTAAAATATTAAAACTATATTTAAGAATAAACTACTATTTTGCTTATTTCCGGTATACGACAGATTTTTTTAATTTTTTTCGAACGTTTACCAACGATTTTGAGCCAAAAAAAAAATATTCTTGAATCATCTAATTCTCCATTCTAAATCATCTTATCTAACAGAGGTCCGACCGTTATTTTAAAGAGCAGATATAAAATAACACACCACTTTTTAAACATCTCTCTCTTTGTTATAACAGAAATGAGGATGAGATGCTATGGCAGAATTTTGAGGAAAGTGCCATTGATGTTAAACGTGATCCTATTAAGAAGGCAGGAATTGTATTTGTGGTCTGTGAATGTTCTTTTCAATTTGGAACGTTCCTTTGTTTGAAGTGTTTATTTATAAGTGCACTCAACCTCGTTTTATATGCTTTTCAACTTATAAACTCGTTCTTAATTTCATTTTCAAAGTAGACAAATGGTTTTGTTTGTGGATGATGAAATAAAGTTTGTTTAAAATCCTACAAACATTCAAAGATAAGGTGGGATTAAAGAATATGTTTTTTTTTTCCGATTTTTTTTTAAAACTTGAAGAGCTTAGTGGAAGAAGGTGCTAATATGATAAAAAGGTGAAAACGAGAAATTTAAGTTTAAAGTTTTTCGTTTGCACGTAAACCAGTCAAAAACAGTACTACACTCCTTGCTCCACTAACGTTACTAATACTGGTTGTTAGTCGAGTTATTTGAATAATGCAAAGAACAACCAAATAAATCTCGGTAAAGTAAACGTAAAAAATAGTGCGAAATTCGATACTTTCCAGTTTTGAGCCTACTGTCCTTGAAAACCTAACTTGGGTAAAAACAAAGAGTAAAGAGGCAGAGGGAAAATCGCGGTTGGCCCGTTAGTTGGAAATTCTTGTAATATTTACATACAAAATGATCTGAATATACAATTCAACCAAAATACACGTTTCATTCTAATAAAATTTCCAAATTTTCTCAAATAATATTCAAATCTGTAAAACCTTAAACGAAATTAAATTTTAAACCTGTTTTTTGGATGGATTCACAAATAATTTTGGAACTCTTTACACGCGCGGAATTATCTTCTCCATAGCATTTTTCTATTTACCCAACTTAGGTTGGCAAGAAGTGTAGCGAACGGTAAAAAATAGGCTTATTTCTAAATTTATGAAAAAGGGTAAACTTGTTATCTTTAAAGGATGAAATAATATGTTCATTGGACAAAAACAAATCTTTTTTTTTTCCTTCAGAAATGTCACTTAGCACGTTCGTTCACTTATTTCTTCAATTATGCAGAAGGAGAGAGATGATTGTTATGACTAATGTCATTTTAAATTCTTGTTTATTAATTTTTTCTTAGTTTTGTCGCATTGATCATTGAGTAGTTGTTTTAAAAACGATCGTTCGTAAATAGTGGTTGTAAACACTGAAAGTGAAAACAAGAAGAATTTCTTAGGGTAAAGTAAACAATAAGGCTTTTTGATTCAAAAAAGACCCCGTCCCGTTCCATAAATTATTAATATCGACTGAAATGTGTGTTCAATAAAACATTTTAAAATGCTTTTGTCTCTCGCTTAAATTTTTACTGTAATATCGTCGTTGGTATACGACACTAATACAACTCGAACAGAAAAAAGGTTTTTAATCCTTATCCAATTGTAGGATTTACCAGTTAAAAATAATTTTTTCTTCAGTAAGTTCAAAAAAAGAAGAACGGCTTTGTTTTCGTTGAATACTGAAACGTATCCTTTTTGCTTGACATGTGCAGTGACTGTCACAAATATCATGTAACACATTTAATGCATCATTATTGCTTTATTAAAGTAACGTCACCCTAGATCTACACACGGGTTTCTTACTCATTGGTGGAATTGACTGGCAATATCGTGTGTGGACCACAACACTGTCACAATCTTACCAACAATCTTATATTGTACCAATTTATTTATTTTCTGTTTCAATTCCATTATCCAAAAAGATACTATCGAACGCATAAGCCCCCTTCTCCCCGCTATATAGCAGGTGCATCTTTCGTAAAGCCAAGGGCGCGTCCGACATTCAAGCCCCAGACAAAATCAAAAAGGGCGTGGTCGTGACGTCACTCAACCCTCAGGGTGTGGTCATCAGTCCCCCCCCCCCCCTCCTTAAAAAAGTAAGATCGTTGTTATTTTATAGGACTAGTCTGTATATATGATGTCGTTTTATTCAAGTTTGTGTTAAACTTCACTACGTTTTATCTCTTTAACGTGATTATGCCATTTTTAATTTACTCTTAAGATATTTCTTAAAAAAAAAAGGAAATTTGGAAAGTATAATTTAAAATAATAAGGGTTTATACAAATAACGGTTAACAGAATCAAAATGTACTTAGACAAAAATTAATTATGTTTTGTAAAGCTAATTTTTTGAGTTCTCAGTAAAAAGAATCGAGCAAATACTTTGTTTCTCTCTTTTTTAAAAAAAATTTCTTCATTCACCCGGTCTTCGGATAGTAGACACAACTACATGCATGCAATCATGATTAATCAATACTAAGAAACAAAAAAAAAACTTTTTAATAAACAGTATTATCTGCCTGCACTATTCAATTTTCTTAAGCTCGTGAGAATAAAAACATATATTTGTATTTAAAAAAAGGCTTTGTAGAAAAATATGTGTTAGTTTTCCGATTTTGACATATTGTTATCATTACGTTGAGTTAAAACAACTTCGCATGAGGGGCTAGGGCTACACGAAGGCTATTAGCGACGGGCGTCAAAATTTAGAACCACAGTCAAGTGACGAACCACCAGCTGAGTAGGCACCCAACGCAACTATAAAATCGGGACTTTGAAGATATTTAACTTGCTTCTTCCTCTACCCTAGGTATTATTTTATTTTATAGCTGCACAAGCTCCATTCTTACACTTTAAGATTAGGTACAAAAATAATAAACTGTTTTATTCTTTCAGATCCAGTCGGCATTTTCTCATTAATAGGAGAATCCAGCTCTCATGCAATTTCGCGGGATTATTATCATTTTCAGTTTGTTATGCGTCTAGGGTGGGAGGATGTTATCTCATTTTTTTTATTATCTCTGGGTCGTCTGCAGTTTCTCTGTGTTATCTTCGGGTAAGTGGTCGGAATAGGAGAGTACTTGGACGATTTTTTTAGGGGGTGGGTGCGGAAAAAATAGGGTAGTACCGTCTGGTAATAAAATGAAATGTTTGATAGTATAGTTCGTTACGGAGGGGTATGTTGTATGTATTTGTTGTGTGGAAAGAGTATAGATTTATAGCGGGCTAGAGTTAGGTGGAATTATCGTCGAACTAGGGCTGTATGGGGGCTAGTTCTGACCGGCGCACAGTGTGTCAAGATACCAAATTAGCTGGCATTAATTCACTGGAGTGATTTATAAAAATTTTAATGGTTGTATTTAATGCAAAATAGTTCATTATTAATAAATAAGTACACTTTAAAGATATTTTTACTAATTATTTTGTTAAAAATAAGAATTCTTACTTTTTTAACCAGTTTTCTATGAGACGCATCGTTGTAAAATGCGAAAGAGTTTTAATAAATAGCTTGATTCACTATCCGGGCCATTTGTACACTTTTTGAGATGTTCTGATAAAAAAAACGATATTTTCGTATAGGGTTTTATACAAAGATTATCTCTCATTAAATTATATAATTCCATTACTTTTAAAACAAGTTCTTTTGAACGTAATTCTGCGATAAAAGATGCAATACATCAATCTTAAGAAGCAAAACATTAATTAAAAACCCTCAAGAAGTTACATTATTCTTTCATTCCAACATTATGAAGACATATATACATACATATATATCATATAAGTTGAAAGATAGCCTGCTATACTAATTTTATAATAATCAATTTTAAAAATTCGCTATAGATTTCCTTCTAGATCCAAGCTTTCTGGAGATTGGTGAGACAGTTTCTGAGGCATCGTCACAACTCTACTTTATACGCTTCTTGCGAACAAAAATCAAGTTGCGTGACGTTTTCTTGATAATATATTTTATAATTGAAAATATTTTACCAGAATTTTCACAAAAGAAATTTCCAGTTTTATGTATTTCAAACAAAAAGCTGTTTATATGCGTTTTTTCTAATTTTTGGAGCTATATAAAAAAGTGAATAAATCAAAATGGCGCAAACATGCGCAACATATTCTTGTTGGACATCAATATATGAAGTATGCACTACAAGTTCCTGCAAAAATCGCCTCGGGGAAGTGCGGGGAAGTTTACTTTTACACTAGAGAGAAAATAAATTAATAAGAAAAACAATTTAATTTTCTTAGCTACAATTAGAACTTTTTTTTAACATAATTTTAACTTATATAAACTTTAGAAAAACAGTTTATATTATCAATATCATACCTGAGGGTTCAGGATCCTTCTTTTTTAAAAATTTAGAAAGACTATTTTTATCGCAAAACAAGCTGAAAAAGTAGATACCAATTTGCGAAAATACTTCACGTGATTAAAATTCAACACAAAATGCTTTGTTCGTAGTGGTGTGGGGGAGGGGGAAAGCACTCAAACCGAGAATAAGTCATAACACCAGGTGCCCCGAACTATATTGTTTATATTTATAAAGTATTCGCAGCTGAATGCTTCATTTCATTTTTTGATTTTTTGCCAGCTAAATCGTGATTCTGGCACACTGTGCGGCGTCGCAATTCAAAAAAAAGTCAAGCGACATATATAGTGGAAAGGTATACTTATGAATGTGTTTTCTGTCTGTCGAATTGGCCCGGCAATTTGTTATTATTAAAGTTGTGGAGGGCGGGGGGGGGGGGGGGGGTAGTCTTTCTGAGTCTATAAGTTTAATTATAATAAAGGATCATTAAAATAACTAATATAATACTATTATAATTAATCTTACTAATAATAGTCCGAAAACATTTAACCAAATGGTTCTAGTTAAATTAGCGAATTCATAATATTGGTTTTATGGTTTTGTAACGAACAATAAGGTATTTGTTATCTTAACAAATTAACTTGTCGTCGTGAATTCTATTAACACCGTCATTTTGGAATAAAAATGTTAAAAACTTTTAAAATTTGTTTTATGTGTAACTTGATTTGTCCTACATGAACCAATAGTTCAGGACTAAGGTCTATGAGTCTATTTTTTTTTCATTTAAACTAGTATTCATTTAAGCAGATAGCTCATTTTCGTGCGAGAGTTCCCACAACATTCGTAGTTTATGGGTTAATTGATTGTAATTGGCAAATTGATCTACTTTATAAAGTCCACTTTTGCCTATCCGGCTCATTCGGTGCCATCAAAAAGAGAATCTTTTCTCCTCACTTTTGAAATCACAACTAATAGGAGTTTTAAGGGAAATGGAATATTATAAATTTTTAGTTTTCTTTTATAATGTGGTATAAACAAATTGGTAAATTTAACTTTAAAAAAATTTATATGTTCCAAAATGTATCCATAAAGATAATTGAAAACTCAGATTAAGAAGAAAATTTAATCAGTTTTAAAATCATCGGGATATAAACTGAAAAAGCCATTTAACTAATAAAAATAACTATACAAAACTAAACAAATCTAATTCAATTACTTTGCTATAAAAAACAACTTTAATTTGTTTTATATATTTTTTTGTTTATGCAGATATTCATAAAGTAACATAAAAAAACAAAGAACCTATCTGATTTTATGACCAATAAAATATTTTATGTTTAGTAGTTTTCTGACTTCTGGTTTCGTTCGAGGCTATAACATTAATGGCCAATAAAAGTAATTCCTGCGGACTAGAACGATAAATTTGCATTTAATACATCACCTTAATCTTACAAGTTTGGAGAATTTTACATGAAAACAAGAAGAAAAAAAAGTAACGGAGTGGTATAAAAAGCTTATAAAAGAAATTGTAGTTCGTAACTGAATGGTTTTGGTTTCTGTTTTGTGAAAGGCAAGTATGTAAGTTTTTTTACTCATGGCGCCATCTATCGTAATTATGGTATACCATTATTTATATAACATCTATCTAAATATTTAAAATTTCAGTTGGGAAAAAATAAGATTACGATATTTTATTACTGTATAATAAATGAAAAAATTTGATGAGATTTATTAACATTTGAATGCAAACATAGCTTAGCAATAAATCATCAGCCGAGTATTTTGAAAAAATATCAAAAGTTAATCTTTTTAAATGTGAAATATTCATGATAAGCTATCAAAGAAGTTTTAAGATGTTTTTTTTGTTTCAATATTTATGCTTTAATTTGTGCAATTAATATATTTCAAATCAGGTATGAATATTCGATATGAATTAATTAATGGTATAGTTTAAGCAACTTAGCACTCTGATACACGAAGGCAGTTCGGAAAAATAAAGGATAAATAATTCTACGATACTATTTTTAATTTTTTTATATGTAATAAAATTTCCTTCAAATAAACTATTTGACTGCACATATTCTTTTTAATTTAATTGTAACATAGTTAAACTTTAAAAATTATTTAGCAAGAAAATTATAATTAATAATTACGTCATACAATTGAAACATTTTCATAGTTAAACAAAAATGCAAAATCAGACTATTAAAAGACAAAACACCCATGTATCTATTCCTAAATCCACACGTTAAACACTCTCAAAAATCCCACAAATTGTAAAAATACCCAACTATAAGTGTTTTTATTTTCGATCGAAAGTAGCAGCCACTCTCCTAAACTCCCCTCTTAGACGAAGAGGACACCCCATCGAATTGGTATCTTGTGGCAATTTTTAGGGGGACCCTCCCTTTGATTAAAAACCAATCATAATTCAAGGG